>JACMZG010001908.1:55554-217757 GCA_018340805.1 Microvelia longipes
AACCTTAAAACACCCCACCTACCCGCCCCGAACCCCCCCCAATAATTCACTCACTGCCAGCTACCCCTCACCACAAACAAAAACGCTACACCACATCCCTCCGCACCCTCCCTACCTACTTACCCACCAAACCCCTCTCCATGTTTAACGCACACCACACAATCCCATAAAAAGCAGCCACGCCAGGAATCCTCCATACCC
This sequence comes from Microvelia longipes, assembly GCA_018340805.1. NCBI lineage: Eukaryota > Metazoa > Arthropoda > Insecta > Hemiptera > Veliidae > Microvelia > Microvelia longipes. The sequence goes on from JACMZG010001908.1 coordinate 55,756, forward strand.
CCTCCTTACTCCTCCCAACATGAGCCCCTGCCCAATACCCCCTCCAACACACACCACTCCACCATCCACTCACACCCTCCACGCCTACCTCATAACCCTATACTCCCTTCGCCAAAAATCCCCCCCATAACCTACAACAACCACCAACACCTCATCCACACACCCCCTCATCCCCCCCCCCAACCACTAACGTCCCTCCACGCCCCAAGCCACACCTACCCACGCCCCTCACCCCACCCCTCCCCTCCATCCCACTCACCGACCCCTCAACACCTGCTACCATCTCCCTCAAACACCCGCCCACAACAACCCCGATTCTCAAACCCCCAGACGCCCTACCAAAACATCCCCTCCCAACACCCCCCTACAACCACCGCCTATCCTCCAAACCTCACCACCCCCAGCCCCCCAACAACAACAGCAATACCCGCTATCCTCTACCTATGCCACCCTATCTTTAATCGCTACACACAGGCTCTGCATAAAAACCAAACACCTGCTGAAATCCTTGTCGGATTTTATTTCTCTTAAATGTCTATTGTTGCGTTTTTGTGTGGCCACTTGTAAGTTTTCAACTATAGAATTACCAGCCAAATCTTCTTCGAGAGGTAGAGGTCTCTCTAAATGAGAATCCCATAGTCTTGGAGGTCTACGGTTCCATTGAGCAAAATAAGGTGTACAACAAATAACTGTGTGATATGTTTCATTAAGCGTTCTTTCGATCATAGGCAGAACAGAGGGCCATTTACCTTGACGGTCTGAAACTAATATCCGAAATGCATTTCCCAACTCTTTGTTAACACGTTCGGCCAAGTTAGCTTGAGGTCTCCGAACTGGAGTGAGAACATGCTTAATATCAGAAAATTGTAAATACTTTTTAAATTTAGATGAAGTGAACTGAGTTCCATTGTCAGACAGAAGAGTGCTTATTCTCCCTACGGTATTGATATAATCCTTTAAACATTTTATTGCATAGTAAGTGCTTTCTCTAGTAATAGCATACAGTTTTACAAATTTAGAAAAGTTATCTATAATTACTAAAAGATATCTTACTCCTCCTCTTCCTCTAGGAATAGGTCCATAAAAATCCACGGAAACCACTTCACCCGGTCTATTCGACACTATACTGCTCCAAGCTGCCTGGTTGGTACGGTTTGGATCTTTGCAAGTTTGACACCGGAAACATCTAGAAATATAATCAATAACGTGTTTCTTTAGCCTTTTACAGTAAAATTGCTCTTTGATTGTTCTATAACATTTATTAATCCCAATATGGCAATATTCTTCATGAATTCTTGAAATTAACTTAATTATAATTTTCTCCGGTATCACTAGTTTATATTTTCCATTTTGAACTGAATACAAAACACTCCTCCATAACTCAAAGTGCTCCTTATGGTCAATATTAGCAATTATATCTCTACAGAATTCATCATTTTGCTGGTAGGCAGAAATATTGTCTAAAAATTCATACGGGTTAATTTCATTAATGATATTAATAACATAAGAACTAGGATTTAAATCAGAAACATTCTCAATCTGTCTGCTCAAAACGTCTGGACCAATGTTTTCTCTTCCAGGAATATATAGAAATTCAAGATCTAAAGATTGAATATATTGAAGCCACCTTGCAACTCTGGATGACGGGCTTTTACAAGTTTGAATGAAAGTTAGTCCTTTGTGATCAGTGACAATATAACATTTAGCGTGGGCAATCCATGTATAATACTTCTTCACAGCATAAACGCAGCTTAACATTTCAAGTTCTGTGGCAGAATATGAAAGTTCCGCAGCCTTTAAAAGTCTTGAAGCAAAAGCAATGACTTGCAGCTTTCCGTCAGCTCCTTGCTGAGAGAGGCTAGTCCCTAATGCCCTTCCACTAGCATCAGCATGAATGTAAAAAGGTTTAGAAAAGTCAGCATGATAAAGCTCTATTTCCTTAGCAAACAAATCTTTAGTATCTTGAAACGCTTTGGCGCATTGAGAGCTCCAATTCCACTTAGCATCCTTTTTAAGAAGATGATTCATCCCACTAATAGCTTCAGATAGCTTGCCAGTAAATCTGCTATAAAACATAACCAATCCTAGGAATCCACGGAGATCCTTTTTATTCTTGGGTGCAGGAAAATTTCTAATAGCTTTTAACTTATCAGGGTCGGTTTTGATGGTGTTATTGCCAATTATATACCCAAGATAAGAGACTTGTTCCTGAAAAAATTTACACTTTTTAAGGTTAATAGTGACGTTATGGTATCTAAATGCTTTAAATAGTTCTCTTAACAGCCCAAGATGGCTTGTAAAATCCTTAGATAGCATTAATATGTCATCTATATACTGGATAATATTGTTTCTAATATGTTTAGGGATCACTTTTTGTAAAGCTCTAATTAATCCTGCCAGAGCACTTTTTAACCCATATGCAACTCGGCGGAACTGGAAACAATGACCTTGAAACATAAAAGCAGTATACTTTTTATCACTCTCCCTTAAAGGAATTTGCCAAAAACTAGACTGTAGATCTAAGGTACTTAAATATTTAGAGTTTTTACACTGTTGAAATACTTCCTGAATGGTGGGAGGTTTATCATGATCAGATAGAGAAACTTTGTTAATAAATCTAGAGTCCAAACATACGCGACAAGTGTTATCTTTTTTAATTGTAATAACAATAGGGTTGATGTATGAAGAAGTGGAAGGTTCTATAACCTTTTCTCGAAGCATCCTATCAATTTCTTGTTCGACTTTCTTAACATGCATATGCGGTATGGGATAATTTCTGTAGTAAAACGGTGTATCCTCCTCAACTTTCAGTTCATGAACATAACTGGGCATGCATCCCACTCTATCCTCAAACAAATCTGCATAATCACTTAATAATTTTTTAAACAAAATTTTCTGATCACTACTAATACCATTAGCATTACATACTATTTCCTCAATCTGGTGCTGAACATCCCAGGGCCTAACATCCGCTGGTTGGTAATTTAATTCATGATGATTAATCCCTGAAATTTTTCCTTCCTCTGGGACTGAAACTTTATTAAATGGTAACGACCCGTTGCCATCCTTGGTAGTAAAGCTTAACACTTTAGTTTCAAAATTTATCACCGCCTTAAGTCCATGTAGCAAGTCTACTCCCAGAATACAAATAGAAGTTAACCGTGGTACTATAAGAAAGTTAACAGTGATAACATGCTCACCTAGTTTTAGTTCTAAAAATACTTGCTCCTTTATCTTATAAGTTTTCTTAGTAGCTGCTCCGGTAATGCTGATTCCTCTAACAGGTAATTTACAAATTGAAGCTAATTCAGAATAATGCTGTTGGAAAAAATTTTCTTGAATACAGCATACCTGTGCCCCTGAATCCAAAAGACAATCGATTTTTACTCCTTGTAATTTAGCATGAATCCTAGGAAGTTCTCTATTTACTATCTTAACTTCTTCAACACTATTATCTTCCCAACTCTCACTAAATAAATTTGATAGACCAAACTCACAACTATCAGTATCAAACACAGTTTGGCTAACATGTTCATTTTCATGATCAGATAACTTATCCTGAGCAACTTCAAAAGGTTGAGAGTAACTTTCATAAGTAGCAGAACACGAAGGCCTTACTAAGTCTGTATCACTAGGGCTAATAACATCATCTTTATCTTCACACACGACACCATATTCATTACTGAGGTTATTAAACTTACTGTTATATCCTTCATTAACGAAAACAACCAAATTATTACTATTCTCTTTCTCATAACACTTATAATTACTGTTATAAACCTCGTGGGGGTCATTAAAATCTTCATTGAAGTTATCAAGATTAAAATTTTTATTATGATTTTCTAGATTATAAGTTTCATTAGAATATTCAAAGTTACAATTTTCAAAATTTAAAGTTTCATTCGGACTATTCAAATCAACATTTTTATTCATATCTTCAAAATTAAGAACTTCATTAGGTTTTCAAAATTAAAATTTTTATTAAGATTTACAAGATTACAATTTTCATTAGAATATTCAAAATTAAAAGTTTCATTAGGACGACTCAAACCAAAATTTTCATTCATATCTTCAAAATTAAGAACTTCATTAAAGCTTTCAAAATTAAGAACTTCATTAGAGTTTTCAAAATTAAAATTTTTATTTATATCTTCAAAATTAGGAACTTCTTCTGTATTTTCAAGATTCAAAATTTCATCAGGATTCTCAAAATTAAAATCATCATTATTATCATCAAGACAAATTAAATTATTATTTAAATTTTTAAGATCATTATGATTTTTACCACATTCATCGTTGTTATCACCTCCATCATCACATTTATCTATAAAATTATCTTCACCAAAATCTGGCCTTAAATAGTAAAAGGATTCGTTGAAAACACTGCCTTTTACAGAACTAAAATTCTTAATACCACCTTCATCTAAGTCTTCTTGATATGAATAATTAAAACATCTATCACCAATATCATGACTAGAAACATTCAAGTATTGATTGTCAGATTTATAATAATTATTAAAATGATTTTGATTATCTAATTCATAAATTGCATTAAAATTATTAATAAAAGAATGTTCATTTTCACTTATGTTATTTACAAGATTAATTATATTATGTTCTTTCCCACTTATTAGTTTAAATTCTCCTTATTGAGTTGCTGATGCTGGCCTTTAGGAGCTGGTCTGCCATCACATTCTTGATGCACATCAGCAATTACTGTTTGAATTTGCCTGGTCCTATCCAAACCCGCCATATGATTAGAAAATTGATGATAACCTGGACGAATACCATTTTGGTCATCATTGTTACTATTAGGTCTAATCTGCCTATCAGGTCGTTGATTACTGTTTTGATTTTCATACCTATTAGGTCTTTCTTGATTGTATGGTGGCTGATTACCATTTCTATTTTCATATCTATTAGATCTATTTGGCTTATAAGGTTGCTCATTACCATAATGCTTATCATAATTTCTATTAGGTTTATTTTGGTAATATGGTCGTTGATTATAATATCGATTTTCATTGTATTTAGGTCTATCTTGATTGTATTGAGGCACATAATTGTTCTGATTATTACCGCGGTAACTATTATGACTAGACTGAGGTTGTGTATCCGTCTGCTTCAATTGCTGGTTATAAAATGTAACATTTTGACCTACATCTTGATACAGCTCGGAATCATTAAATTCGTGCAACAATTCCTCAAAATCTTGTAATGAACGGATCCTTGCTGTCCTAAACGTATTTGCAAAATTGGACCCATAGTGGCGAGACATTAATTTGAGTAAGCTCTGTTCATCAAACTGTTCCCATTGTCCAGTTATTTGTCTTGCTTTTTGATAATTCATGTGAAGGTATGAGAACCGATCTAAATTGCTAGATCTTGTAAATTTGCCAGTAATAATAGCATTGCGGACTCGATCTTTAGTTGTGTCACTCCAAAATCTTGCCTTAAAACGACATACAAATTCACGAAACGAAACCTCGGCATTATTTTGAAACCAATAATGGGCAGGGCCCGATAAACACTTTTCTAAAACACTTTGGTAATCATTAAACCGATTATTAGCTCTAACAAATGCTGAAAGTTTTTCAATAAATATTATAGGATTATCTCGAAATTCATCATTAAACTTATGATTAAATTCAGTCTTGCAATTAGCTTGGCTCAATAAAGCTCGAAGGTCACGAGAACCGACAGTAATATTATCAATATTATTCCCGTTATTATAATAAAATTCACTATTGTTAGTATCTAAATTAAAATTATTATGACCAGAACTAGGGACATTTGTCTCATTCCCCGGAACTCTACTATTAAAAAGGTGGTCTCTTTTCATCATAAGCTCAGACATAAGTCTGATTTGCTCGACTAGGTTACGGTGTTGTTCGGTTAATATTTCAATCCTATCGCGGGACTCATAATTATTACTAACCCCTTCAATAATATCTTGGTCTAAAATGCTCTCAGAAAAGTTCACTAAGCCCTCACCCTGGACATTAGATCTATTAGGGATAGGAGTAGGACTTTTGAGGATAGTATTGGTAGAACAATCAGAACTATTGGACACCTGGTCACCATTAGGGGGTGGATTTGACTTTGCCATACTTCTAGTATACATAATAGTACTTTAAACTAGTGTACATACAATATAAACAATAAATTATACAATACAGTATCTTAAATCAAAACAAAATTATTCTATGATTTAAGTTGAAAGCCAAAATTGCTAAAATTACTATCAAATAATTGCCTCCAAATCATAAATGTTAATTTCAGAATCCAATAGATGTAAATATATGAAATAAAATGCTAAATGATATATGATCATATACATAAATTTAAACACAATATTAATTATGATTTTCAGCTCAAAATTTTGACTACAACATGACCTTACTAATAACATTAAAAAACGGAATATTCGGAAATGGGCGTAATTAAAATTGAAAATGATTTTAGAGAGAGAGAGAGAGAGATATAAATTGATTAAAACACATATAGCATAAACTATCAGAAAATATCTGGTTTCCCAATAAAGCGTAAAACTAAGCAGTATTAACGGGTACAATTTGTTCGGGCTGCCAAATGCAAAGTTCTTGGTATTTGGGTGTATATATTATAAGCAAATATCTGAGTTTCTATGTTAAGACGCCAGATAGCTCAGTCATCAGACTTTTATATAAATATGCATCGTAACCAATCTAAAGGATAATAAAATAAAAACACATCAATATTGGGAACCAGTATCTAATTTAATTTTCGGTATCATAAAGTTAAACCACAGCATAAAATACAAATATATATATATATATATATCATAATAAGTTAAAATTCCTCTCTCATAAAAAAAAAGGGTTTGAATGAAGCTAAATAAAATGAAATGTAAAAGAAACGCGAACGCGAGACCCTACATAAAATTTAAAGGAAACCTGGATGGTGAACTCTTGAGGGGCTGAAGTGATGAAATCGAAGGGAATACCTAGTAGCCTGTCTAAGTCCAAATCAGCATGGTAACGGCCAAGTTACAGCATAATCACAGCAAGATAATGTAACTTGAAGGAACGGAACGGAGAAACGTAACGGCGAAACGGCGGCAAAACGGCGGTGGAACGGCGGGTTCAGAGAGGAGACGGCAGAAGATCAAACACAAAAAATAAGTCCTTGCCAATAATAGAGGCACCTCATAGCTAGGAGAAAGAGAACCAAACGGAGTCATCAAAATAAGCTTTAATCCATTTACTTAAACAAATTAACAAATAAAACGCCTAGCCCAAAACTTCATTACGGCGGCTGGCTCCAGACTCCACACCTGGAGCGCGAAAACCAGAAACGAACGAAAAACCCACGGCCTTCTAATTAGCGAAACGTGAAACGGTAAAAACCAAAACGGTTAAACAGAAAATAGAAGCATGAAAATAACATAAAATTATTCCAAATTAATAAAAACAATTAATAAAATGAAAATAATAAGTTTACAATAAAATATTAATTCAAATGAGAGAGAAAGGTAATAAAATTACTAGATCTTTACATAGATTTAAAACTTTCTTAAAAAGTCGAAGTATGGCAAAACTGATTTTACTAGAGGTTACTATTAAGGTTTTAAAAATCAGGTTATTGCACACTAATAACAAAATCTAAGGCAATATATAAGAAAACAAAATGTGCTTGATAATTTAAAAGGAAAGTTACGTAAGTAACCTCAATCCACAAAGAGATTAAACAAACAATGCAGAAAAGGAATACCGTGATAAGGTAAGGAAGTTAATTAAATAAAAGCTCAAGGAATCAAAATAAAGGAAAGGATTGATAAGGTAAAAACAGGAAGGCCCCTCAACCCAGGACACTACAATATATATAATATATATATATATATATATATATATATATATATATATTATATTTATATATATATATATATATATATATATATATATATATATATATATATATATATATATATATATATATATATATATATATATATATATATATATATATATATATATATATATATATATATATAATATATATAGGTTATCGTTCCGCAAAATTATGGTTGAAAATTAAGGTTCCGTATTTTTTTTGTAGTTGAGGACTTCTATCTAAACCGAATTTTGGAAACACTTCCGAGTGGCCCCCAACCGGAAGTTGGATAAATCAGTCGAGCTCGAAGATAATGAAAATTGAAAGAGGAGCCAATCGGTCTTTGTGATTTAAAATTAGGTGAAGCAAGAGGCCTTTGGCCTTTTGTGTCATATTACTAGTATATATAAGTAGCATACTGCCACGATATATGCGGATTTTCAAATGTATTGATACATTTGAAAATCCGCATATATCGTAATGTAACATAATGTAAATAAATCCCGTTTTTGACTGATCAGTCAAAAACGGGATTTATTTACATTATGTTTTACATGTCAATCAATAAAACCGGAACTAGTACTGATAATAAAATGTAATTTAGTATTTTAATTATTTATGATTATTATTAGTGTGGAGGGCAGAAGTAATGCTTCTATGCACTGCGACTTGAAGTCTTTTGTACATTGAAGTACTTGAAGTATTTTAATTAACAACACAATGTGTACAAAATTCCAGGCCGATCTAAACACTTTTGAAGATTTGAAATGTTTAAATAAACCCACATTATTGTGGGTCTTCATAATGGCCTCTCAGATATTTCATGAACAATAGACTTTTTGTACCAACTTTTATTTTGATAAAAGAAAGTGTTCGTAAGTTATCGTGTCCCATAAAAACGTCTAGGAACAAAAATCTCGTACTCTGTAAATATACATACACACACGTATATTAGTGAGTCCCTTCCCCCTCCATAACACCAACCTTGTAAGCTCATTTCTTCTTTGAAAGTTCCCTAAAAATCGTCCTAAAAGTAGAGCATTTTTCTTATACTTCATAATATCGATGCTGAATTTTTAAGTAAAAACATTTCAGAGCTGCTTGAAAACCCGCGCATGAAAAATTACTATTTTCAATATAAAGGGTGTTTCATATAAAGTGTCCACCAGAGAAGGAGGTGTGATAGTAACTCCTCATAAGGAACAAACAATTTTCTATTATATAAACTCAGATCTCCTACCGTTTTCCCACAAGGTCCACAAGGGTAGGAGTATCAATAGCAAAATAATTAGCAACATCTACTTTTTTGAGCACCCAGATCTGGGACACGTGATATGGATTGACCCCTTAAAAAAATTTGTGGCGATAGAGCAAAACGGTTGAGTTCTGGTGAACTCCACCGTTTTTGCTGTAGAGCACTTCTCGATATATTTAAAATCATGGCGAAGGGTGCCACATGTTTTGTTCTTATTAATTAATTTATCAATTAAATGCAAACTATATACATAGTTACAGTATATAATATGTACAACTTAAAATAGTATAACTCAGTTTTATGTAAAATTCAATATTATCTATTGAGGAGTTTTGAGAAAATACGTATTACATACGTAAATCCGAGGTACCGCATTCCCGATAATTATAGGGGTCAGTGGGGTATCGTTCTTTATGGCTTTTGGACGGAAGGACAATAACCAGATGGCCGCGATACTCAGCATCACGCTCGATGCTGCTTAACTTTAGTGATCGGACAAAAACAGTAGATAACCTGTTCCTATTAAATTGAAACTTTGTATACATGTTACTTTTCCTCACCTTCTTATACAGAAGGTATATAGAGGAAAAGTATTGGTTTCACCCAAAAAATTTTAACCCAAGATTTCACTTGAATTATCCATTTCAGGTGTTTTTAGGACCATCTGAACCGATTTCAGCTTCATGTCTTTCTGTGTTACGCCTAACTCCCACTATGTTTATGCTAGATAGTTGAAACTTGGTACAAAAATCAGTCTTTGGATCTAGTTGTGCTGCCCGGAATATCAAATAAATAAATAAATAAATAAGTCTTTATTTGCTTGGGTGTACATAATGTAAAAAAATTATGACAAAAGCATAGGTCATTACAAAAATAAGTTAAAATAATCATAAAAACTATTTAAAATTTTATAAATTCTAGTGAAACTAATTTAAGAAAAAAAATACATAATAAAATATAACAGACAAACAAGACGACAAGACAAACATGACTAGATAGTAATGGTTTTTAGAGACAGGTACTCAGTAATATTATAAAAAGGATTCTTTAATAAGAATTCCTTTAACTGCTTTTTAAAATTCTTTAAAGGTAACTTTTGACTAGTATAATCTAACTTATTAAATAACTTAATACCTAACACTGAATGCCCAACTTGGGGCTTATTTAGCCTGTGCATTGGTACTGGCAGCAAATGTTTGGACCTAGTACTATAACTTGATTGACTTTATTTTTCAAAAAATCAGCCTCATTTGATTTAATATAAAGTAAAGCATTATAAATAAATAAATCCACTATTGTTAAAATATTAAGTTTTTTAAATAGAGGTTTGCAGTGTTTACTTGGTTTTGATCTGGTCATAATCCTAAGCATCTTTCAATCCTAAGCATCAAAATTGTATGTCACCCTATTTGCTTAGCCAGCAAAAATTTTAAAAAAATCGAAAAATGACCCGATGAACTTAAAATTAGGTAGGAATATACCTCTCAATATGACAAAGAAATATTCCAAATTTAGTTTTGATATTGGCCGCCATTTTGAAATAATTTACTTTTGAAATTTAAAATTTTGACGCTTAATGCCAAAAGTATACACGTGCTTTTGACATATAACACGTCGTTGGAACCGCAAAAAAATAGAAACAAATATATAAAACTCCGATCAAAATCTACTAATTAGTTAAAAAGTTATAAGCGAACTTAATTATTATTATGAAGGTCTTAGATAGTTATATTATTTACTAGTATTATTTTTTTAAGGACTGATTGAATCTTTTTACTCTTAATTTTTTTTTTTTTATTGTACCAAAGATAATTTATTGTGGTATATACTTCCTATTTTGTATTTAGAAATGTTAGTTCTTAGCTTTTACAAAACTGGCAATTTGCCTATACATGCTTCTTATTGTTATTAGTGTTTGTTACCTAATATTTAATTTTTCTTAAACTTGTATTTTATTTTTTATTAACTCTTTTTAACTTTATGTATGTCTTATTTTAATTTTGTTTTTTTCTTATTGTAATCTTTAATTGTACAATTATGTGGAGCTTTAATCGGCCTTGGCCGCTTGTGTAAATTTAAAATAAATAAATAAATAAATATATAATTATTAATTAGTGTGGCACTTTTGTTAAACGTAAAAGCTTGTTTACATTTGCCAAGGTTACAAATTTTCGCCAAAAATTTAAATAATTTAATAATACCGAGGAAAAATCGGAACTTTTACTCATTTAAGATTATGCGAAGTTTAACGCTCTTATATGCTTTTTTATACTAATTAAATTATTATTTGTTAAAAATAATAGAAAAAACGGGTACGGGGTATCTCGGAAGTTTAAAAACCCATTTAAGTTAAAAAGGCCATTTGCTAACCATCCTATTCTGAGGACGAGCGAAGCGAGTCCGAAGTACATAAACTCTAGGCCATTGGTAACCATCCTATTCTGAGGACGAGCGAGCGATCCGTACATAAACTCTAGGCCATTGTAACCATCCTATTCTGAGGACGAGCGAGCGAGTCCGAAGTACATAAACTCTAGGCCATTGGTAACCATCCTATTCTGAGTTCCGAAGGGTTGGTAACCATCCTATTCTGAGGACGAGCGAAGCGAGTCCGAAGTACATAAACTCTAGGCCATTGGTAACCATCCTATTCTGAGGACGAGCGAAGCGAGTCCGAAGTACATAAACTCTAGGCCATTGGTAACCATCCTATTCTGAGGACGAGCGAAGCGAGTCCGAAGGGTGTGGAAAAGTTCCGAGGTACCCCGTACCCGATTTTTTAATCATAACAAGAGGTACATTCGTACCAAATTTCAACCAAAATTCTGATTTTTAATAATTTTTTAAAGTTAAGTATGTATGTCATTCGATAAAAATTTAACTAATGCTGATAACTAGATGAAACTTGGCTCTTTAATCTTTACATAGGACTACATGCGTATTAAATTTTTAATTTGATCCGATAATGTTTTCGTGTTTTATGAATTTTAAATTGTTGTTGAGTCATTAATGGCGGTTAATGACGTCATTAAAACCATTACCTTCCGGAAAGCACAACTAGACCTGGAGGTTGATTTTTGTACCATATTTCAACTTTCTAGCATAAACACACTGGGAGCTACGATGATAACTGACACACACACACACATACAGACAACTCGCTAAAAACCACTTAAATAGTCTTAAAAACACCTGAAAAAGATAGCTCTGGTGAAATCTCGGTTTCAGAATTTGATGCAAACACATAACTTTTCCTATATACCTACGTGCAGGTAAGGAAAAGTAAAAAAACTAAAATGCGAGTGTTGCAATTTTGAAACTGCTAAAATTAACTTTTGAATCTATTTGACCGAAGAATTTCTATGCTTATAGAGAGTTACCCATCTCATTTTTTATAATTTTAGGATCACCCCTTCTTGGTTAGATAGAGGGGGGGAGGGCCATTTTTTGGTGTTTTTTTTTATATTTTTGAAGGATATAATGGCCGCCATTTTGAAAATGCGACACATGTTTATAACCTTCTCATCAATACCTACAATTTGATACCCCAATCGATGTTTTCCAAAAAGTTTCGCATTTTGGCGATGTGCGCCATGAATCGCAAACTGCGATATTTAAACATAACTAAGAAAAAAAAAAATAAGAAAATTTATTGTTCCATTAGATTTTACAAACAAACAATAGGAAAAAGTCAGTTACACATTAATAATATAAATAAAATAATACAATTAAATTTACAAAGTTTTAAAAAAAATTAAAATATTCATTCATGCTATAAAAAGGATTTGCAATAAGTAAAATTTTCAATTCTTTTTAAGTCAAAGAACTCCAAATTTTTAAAAGGCTGGGAAGAGCATTATATAATTTCACTCCTAAACATTCTGTCCAACTTCAGATTTTTTAATCGATGAGTAGGAATGACAAGTAATCCTTACTCTTATTATTACTGATGATAGGAGCTATTTACATCAAACTATTTACATTCATTTTTTATATACAAGAGAACATTAAAAATATACAAATATATATGGTCATAACACTCAAGTTTTAAAAATATCTTTGCAGTGAGCATCATATTTGGCCTTAGTAATTATTCTCATTGCATTTCTTCTGCAACAACAATAAAACTTGTTATATTAGCATGACCCCACAACGTGATACCGTAGGCAAGCCTGCTCTGTACCATGGCTAGATACACAAGACGAGATATCTCTCGTGGCAGAGAATTACTCAGCTTTCTTAAAGCATAAATATATGAGGAGACCTTCTTATGCACCATATTTATATGAGGAATCCATGTTAACTTGGAGTCCAAAATTATTCCTAACAGTTTCACAGGAGCCTGTATTTTTCCATGATAAGTTGTACATGTGTACCAAATTTCAAGTCTCTAGCTGTTATAGTTCAAGAGATTTTTAGGTGATTGACAAACAGAACGACAGACACATGACAGAAAGTATCAAAATTTCGAAAATTATCTTCGAAACCCTAAAAAATTTATCAATAAAATGCCAGTTAGGGCCTCGGGTGCTATCGCATCCAACATGCTTCAAAATGAATTAAAGTTGACGAGACTTATTTTACAATATATACAATTCATAAAAACTGAGAGCACATCCCGGGCGTCGAAACCCCGGACCTTCGGCGTCGGAGGCAGAAATAACGATTATTATTTAATAAAATTAATGTGTATTATTTTATAATCAATAAAATTAAGGATTTATTTTAATTATTTTTGATTTTAGGTTAATTTATTAAATAATTAATGAAATTCAATTATTAATTAAATAATTAATTAAATTATGTTTAGTAAATAATAATTATGTCTACAAATTATGAATGAGTATTAATTTTTTAATCAATACACATTACGGTTTATTCATTAATTAATTTAAAAATTGATAATAATATATATAATAAAAAATATCCATTTAAACAATTAAATGTAGTTTTATAAAAGTAAATGTGAAGGTCTAAAAGAATTTTTTTAGAAGTCAAAGAGTAGTTGTTAGAAGAAAGAGATAAGGAAAAAGGAAGGTCAAAATAAAGCAAGGCACTCTCGGTCATAATGGCGGCCCTACGCGTGTGAGTGTGTGTGTCCACTGCCCTCTTCTACCCCCTTAGTTCTCACGTAGCAGCGATAATAATGGCCCAAATCGCGTCAAATTTGGTTAACACTCTATTTAGACACATAAAATGTGACGTAACGTTTTACTTTTTCCTGAATGAAGAGTAAAAATGGTACTTCTAAGCGTGATATCAAGATAATTAGAGAGATAAAAGATAATTAGTTGTAGAGTAAGTGTACAAAATTTTAATGCTCTACGACCAATAGCGACGATGCTATCCAAGAACTGTTGCAGCGGGATAGCCTTAAACTACGCAACACTAAATAACTTAACGCAATAATAAACTAACAACCCGCCATCAGCCAAATAAATAAATACATATTTACGATAATATTACGTTATATGAACAACGGCTTTAAATTATTTTATTATTTTTCAGTGAAAAATAAAACCAAGTTATTGATGTTAAAATGTGTTTAAATGTTAATTAATTCTAATGTCAAATTTATCGTGGTCGTAATTTATTAAAACCAAGGATCGATGTCATATTACTTTTATGAAAGTGATACATAGTTGATAATATAAAAAAGCGGGAAACAACATCTGTTCTTTCAGGAATGTGACAGGTGTTGTGTAGTTGGGGAGATCAAGGTTATCGAACTTGATAACGCTTCAAGCGGATTTCCCCGGAACTAGAAAGTTCCGGGGAAATCCGCTTGAAGTGACACCTGACGGACCTGATTTAATTCCTTGTCCATAAACTGTCTGAAGAGTGGACCGACTAGGAATCCCCTATCTAGTTTGTCTCTCTGTAGTACTATATATTCCTCTATGATGATGCCATTGTAGTACTATACACAGCTAAAATCATTTGACAGCGTGGAAAAATAGTGTTGAGGAACCAATAAGGTTGGCCAGATCGGAAATTGAGGGTGTGGTTTAACATCCAGGACTAAGCTCATTGGCTCCCTCGCATTGTTTTTCCCATGCTGTCAACTGATTTTAGCTGTGTGCCGTACTATAACCGACAATGACATTGACTCAGCCAAAATGTTGAAAATTCATAAAACCCAATATTTGTTATAATCAGTTTGAGATTTGACAGGCATCAAGTCATATATCCATAAGTCCAACATATGTGCCTAGTTTCATCTCATTATCAGCATTAATTTAAATTTTTATCAAATGACTTGTGTACATTTTTTAACATTTTTTTTTAAATTTTAAAAAATCAGAAAATAATGCAATTGAGTAGAAATTTGGTACAAGTATTTACATATTAGTAAATTATGGGTGCATTCTCGAAGCTCGACCGAGTGTCGCGAATGCACCCTAAGTTTCATTTCAACATGACAAGTACATTCACAGGGTTTTGTTGGATTATACAAGTTAAGCAGTGATGAAATGAATGTATTTAATATTTGAGGATGAGCCAAGTGAGTCTGAAGAGATTTTGCAGCATAAATTTGGCAATTTTAATATTCTGAAGATGAAGGAAGCAAGTGCAAAGTAGGGAGGATTAGGTGTCGAGGTACACCATACCCTTTTCTTTCACATAGTTATACCCTTCAGGTACAAGGTCTCAGAAAGCTACGAAGCAACAAAAACCAAATCAAAGGACTTTAAGACTAACACTGATACAATTAAAATTCTATAGCGATAAGAAAATAATACAAGACACTGTTATAAAAATAAATACTGGAGTTTTACATACTTAAAAAATATCTAGTCTGGAAAAGAAAAGATTGAATAATGCTCACCTGATCCCTATCATAACCAAGTTCGACTATATTTTGTACCATAGAGTTGTATTGTTCTCCCATAATGAGAGCACTCTCTGCATCAGCAAGGCTACTAGCAGCTGCAGCTCCACCACCTACCTCACTGTCTGCCCTGCACACCACCAAACATACATTGTCCACAAACTAAATAAAACCAACTTTAGATACATGCAACAAAATAAAGTTCTTTACAAAATAAAAAGTCCTAATGAGAGATAGTTAAATTGGTCATTTCTTGTCAAATTATCTGACTAAAAACTACAATATTTGGTCGTGGCGACTGATTTTAATAAAATTTAGTGGCTTTATTCTATCTAGGGATGTAGGGTCCATACCTAGAAGAAAGAAAAATATAAATGTTTAGCATGTAATATGCAGCTACTTGAGTGCACTGATGTGGCCAAATTGTGAAAAATAGCTGATTTTCAGTGTTATAGCAGTCAAATAATCATTAGTTTCCCAAAAAGTCAAAAACATATGAATTTCATTCTGCTTGCGGTTTGTAGCTAAACAATATAATATAGCACATGGTTATAATCAGTTGACAGCGTAGGAAAATATTGTTGAGGAACCAATGAGGTTCCTGGTTTTCCAGATATGAAAATGTGAGTGTGGATTAACATTCAAGAAAAACCTCATTGGCTCCCTTGTATTATTTTTCCACGCTGTCAACTGATTACAACAGTGTGCTATACTACAAATCTCTCAATAGTACATGTCATTTTAGCCACAGCCATTTTTTGGCGAGAGATTTTTAAAAATTCTTAACAGTTATAGGAAAGAGTCCACTAAGTTTCATGATGGGACCTCCATGGGCACAGGCCTCATGAATTTTTGAGTGGCAAAGGATATAAGCATTTTCAGGAAAATATGTCTTTAAAAAACTTGTAAGACATTAAAATATTTTATACATACAAATGAATAAATGCATATTTTATTTATTTTATATTTTTTGTAAATATCTAATACATATATGCTTATTTTTATCAGGAGTGGCCCAAAAATCATCCATTCTTCTTATATTTTGAACCGCTTTATATAAAAAAATAACCGTGTGCTTCTTTACCCCATGTTGACTGAGCTTAATTTTAAGCAAAGCAAAGCTTAGTTCACATTGCAGCTAAGCCGCAATTGTGAACTAATTTAAGAAAAATATGATAAGATGCAACAGATGTATTATTTACAGGTCATTATTAATATTTATACATTTTATAAAACACATGACACAAAGTGGTACACAACATCTTTCCCTATGATGTGGTCCTAGTGATCTATAGCTTCTCTTCCAACAATCTGACCAAAGCATTTCTCACCTTACTATGATATCCATAACTCTTCCCTACAATGAGTTATTAGTGATCTATAACTTCCCCCTAAACACCAACCTTTGCTCTGGTGCAGCAGCTGATGTGGAAGTTTTCTTATCATCAGGCTTATCAGGTTGAACATTAGTAGGGTCGTGAGGCCCTGTATGAGCCGCTGGGGCAGCCTTGGGTTGGGTGACCATAATAACTATAAATTTTTTCTCGTCTATATTATATTCACTAACTGGTCTATCGTCAGCCAAAATTTTACCTAAAATATAAAATAAATATCAATTACTATAATAACCAAACTGATAAAAATAGTCGTATTACATTTATTAATGGCATTGACCTGATTGATCATACAGCCATAAGAGCATCATGTTTATTTTTTTTTAATTAAAATTTATGTTAATAATATATTTACAAGAAAGTAAAATAAATTTTTAATTTAATTGATGAAAAAATCTGAATGCAAAAAATAAGATTCTGATTTTTTTATAATTTAGGTTTTGTTTATGTGTTCTTTTTTCAAATCTTTATATTTGCTTCTCTTAAAAAGAATATTATGTATTTATAAACTAAAAATGAGTTAGACGCAAGAACTGTTTTATAATTGAAAGGCTGAATTATTTTACAACGGTGCAAACTATTTAACAAGAATGTTCTCTGAATCCAATACTTTGAACAATGAAAGATAATATGTTCTAGAGCAGCGTTTCCCAACCTTTTCAGTACCGCGACCCTATAATTTGCTTTTCTTAAGTTTGGCGACCCAAATTCATTTATTTTGCATAATCTGAAAATTGCAGGCGTTTTTATTTATTGGCGAACTAGTTATGACCCTACAGACATTGTCAAGTCATAATTTCCATGATGTTTTTATACTTAAATAGAAAACTACTCACTGATTAGAGTTCAAAAGAAGTATATTATATAATTATATAATAGCAATAAAAAATAAAAATATAAAATTAAATTAAATATAAAAATGAGCATAGTTAAATATAAAAATGAGCCTTTATTATTTAAAGGAAAAAAATCAAAATAATGATAATAGTAAACAAAAAAAGAATAAAACAAATAAAATATGTATCATATCAATGACTAATTTGTGCTGTTGGTTTTCCACTAATAAGTCAAGTCGTGTTTGTTTATTCATTTCACTACTTTAATTAAAACGCAAAACTATAAAATAAATAAACTGATGAAACAATTATAATTAAAAAAGTTGTACGCGATATTAAACTACGTTCATGTTTGTTAGAACCAAATTCACATATAATTGAACATTTTAATTTTAATAACCCGAACCTTTAAAAGAAGTAATAAGAAACTGTTAAACACAGTATTATCATAGGTATTACAATTCATCAAAGTTAGCAAGAATTAGATAAAGGCAGGTGCCTCGGTCAGTAAAGGACTTCTAGAAATGGTTTGCCGCGGCTTTTTTGTTATCGCATGTTTAAAGTATTATCATTTCTAAAAATAATATATGTTTAAGCAAATCTGTTATTTGCTTATAATAATATTTTTACCTAAATCTTTGTCATTTTTCAGTAGTTAATAATAAAAAATTTGGCAACCCAAAAAATTTCGTTTGCAACCGAAGGGTTAGGAAGGGCTGTCTAGAGTTTCATCCACGTTGCAGTTTTGGCAAAGAAGAGAGTCGTGTTTAAAGAAACGGTGCAAATAATGGTTGCAAATGCTGCCATTGGCTGCTTACTACTGAGGCTCTGCTTACAGATAAAAATAGTCGGTTGATATTTACAGAACATTCCAAAATAACTCTTCATTGAACAAATATTTTGCGTTTTCGACAAATTTTTCTGCTATTTAAGAATTTTAGATATGTTTGCTGAGCCATTATAGCGAGTTAATAAGAAAATTATTTCCTGGATAGCACAACTAGACCAAACAATTGATTTTTGTGCCAAGTTTCAACTCTCTATTATAAATAGAATGGGATATACGATGATATCAGACACATACAGACAGATAGATAACATAACTTAAGTCAACACTTAGGAGGCCTTAACAACATCTGAAACAGATAATTCAGATAAGTAATTTCACATTTATTGCAAACACAATACTTTCCCAACACAACTACGATATAAAAGGAAATGTGAAAGTGAACAAAAACTTTTTATCCGTCCCCAGGCAGAGAATTTGCACCTAAGATAGTGACCGGTTTCTCTTAAAAGCAGAAATATAATATAAACAACTGGCAACTAGGTTAATCATAAATTGCTATTGTTACTGGTTTCATAATATTGCAGCTCTGCTAAGCATAACAGTCTATATTTGAGAAATCAAATAAAAACAACAGACACTTTCCCAATCCAAACAAAATCCAACAACTCTCTTTATCCACAATAATGAAGTCAGGAATACTGTTTAATGGCATATGGTACAACACAGTGGCACCATATAATATCCACAGTGAGTTACAAATTAAGAAATGAAATGTTTACTACCTGCATAAATAAGTCGTTGGTGATCAGCAGGGTAATCGCTTCCTTTCTCAGTATTAATTTTCTGCTTTAACTCCTTTATCTAGAAAAAGACAGAAATTAGTAGAAAGACACTGAGTCTTTTAATTGTAGTTCAAATGTAATATAGCCAATCTTTTTATTTGGAATGTAATTAAATGCACAGTAAATTTAAGTGTATGACACAGGAGAATACTTGACATTTGAATTCCTCGATATCATAACACGAGTTAAATCCTGTCTTGATGAGACAGCAACTGACTGTCATTAACTTGGTTTTAGGCTCAAATATTATTATCATAGCTAGTAACAGTTTAAAGATCATATCATAGATGTCAAGCCATTAAAGGGAATGATTTTTAAATGGCATACAAGACGAGTTAGGTGATTAGGTTATCTTGGAGTAGGGATAAAATATCAAACTACTTACGGTATTAGAAGGGTCGATATCGACTTGGAAAGTCTGCTGTTGGAGATTCTTAAGCGTGATAATCATATTGCTTTATCGAAATTAACAACTTTTCCTTAGAAAAACTAAAATAAAAACACAAGTAACACCATGAAATGACGATTTTGGGATTTTTACGGCGCCATTACTGTGACTAGAGAACTGGCCCAATCAAAACCAAGATATCACCAGCTGTTTGTGTACAGTCAGATTGCAGTTCTTTGTTTAGACACATATTTGTTACCGGTGTCATGATGACATTGCACATTTTATAATCAGCATTAGGGTAGATATGCAGGTATACAAAGTAGGTATACGAGTTAATCAAGAAATAATTTTTATCTTATTATTGAGGATGATGGCGAAATAAACATCATTATTTCGAGAAAGTCTCGGAGTCATGAGCTAAAAATATCCAACTCCAACCGTTTTCCCACAAGGTCAAATTTAATATTTAAAAACAATATTTGACCTCACATCATATAATTGTTAATAGGGTTTTAACTGTTCAAGCTAGAAAGGCGAAATTGGTCTCATTAGAGAGCTGAGTAAATTTCCTAAAGGACAAACTAATAACTATGTCAAATATTTTAGAACTACTGCCCAAAAATTTGCATGAAACATGATTTTTTGAAAAAATTGCATTTTATGGAATATATATGGTATGACATTAGAGGAAGTAAGAGATAGGAAAAAGTTTAGCCAAGAACGGAAAAAACTTCTCTCATGATTGCCCTTTAAGAAAACCCAAACTTCATCATACATTCAATAGTCAAAATTTTATGCCATTCTTCTTAGAAGTTGGAAAAACTGATATTTTTTGGCATTTTTGCATATCTCTACAATGTTAATTACATGGTACATCAAATAATTAAAAATCTCTAAAGCAAGAGAAAAGAGAGGGTTTGAAGAAAAATGTGTAAGAATAAAATATGTTTATTTTACCTCCTAGAGAGTCTAAAAATCGTATCATTAAATTACTTTCGAAAAAAAAATTGTTAAAATAACACATTATTTTCACTTTTCTACGACCAAAATTATGAGTTTTTGCAACTTCTAGCAACAAAAGCTTACATTTTTTGACTATTGAATGTATAAAAATATTTCGATTTTCTTAAAGGGCAATCATAAGAGAAGTTTTTTCCGTTCTTGGCTAAACTTTTGCTTATCACTTACTTCCTCTAATGCCTACCATATATATTCCATAAAATTCAATTATTTCAAAAAATCATGTTTCATGCAAATTTTTGGGCAGTAGTTCTAAAATATTTGACATAGTTAGTAGTTTGTCCTTTAGAAAATTTACTCAGCATTCTAATGAGACCAATTTCGTCTTTCTAGCTTAAACAGTTAAAACCCTATAAACAATTAACAATTTTAATATTAACAATTTTATGATGTGGTGTCTAATATTTTTTTAAATATTAATTATAGGACATTTTTGTTTTTTGAGGAGTATTATATATATATATATATATATATATATATTATATATATATATATATATATATATAATATATATATGTGTGGTGTGTGTGTGTCTACTACCACTTACCACGTATCCCATTAGCGATTTTTTTAAAGTTAAAAAATAAATAGTCAAATAATGATAATATAGTAAAAGCGAAGTGAGAGATGCAAAAAAAGAGACTTATTTTCTCTAAAGCTAGAATAAGCAGTTGGCAACACTGTTTACTCCCTCTTTGTTCCCAGCTCTCCCCTTCAGTTTCAGGTTGACAGTGCGAGGTAGAGGTTAGTTTCTGTTTTCAGCTGTTCGGGTTTTTCCGTTTCAGTTTATCGCGTTTAGTTAATTTCTCGATTAATTCTTTTATTAAATGATTTAATTTTGTTAAAATAGTTGCGACAATTGTTTCTTTATTGTTTATTTCATCCTACTTTGATGAAAATTATGTGTTCATTGGTTATTCCTGATAATGGATAAGTAAGTTTATCGCCTTAGATATTTCTAACATCTTTCATTTATTTTATGTTCGTTTAATAATGATAACTTCAAATAATTCCAAGAATCTTCCTAATTTGTGTTATATTATTGTCCAAAACTTGTCTTTTGATGATCATGTGTCTAGAGTTAATCTTCCATATCACAATTGTGGGATAATCTTTACAATCAGAAATATTTTTCTTGTTCATTTAGATTTATTTTAAAAACTGTAATTTAGTTTTTTTCTTGGATGTGTTAGCGCCAGTAAGTTAACAACAAAAAGGAGTTCTGTTCACACTGGGTAATGAGTAGTTAGTTTCTTAGTTCGAAGTCCAAAGCCGAGATATTTAGGAACTTTGCTTCATTATCGTGTTTTTATATTATCATAATATTGTGTGCTAGTCAATTCTTACTTTGAGACCAGCCCAATAAAATTTTGCTTTCATACTTATGTGCAGTTTTCCAGATTTAGTATATATGTTGTATGAATGAATAATTGTTTTCCTGGCTCGCCCTAATTTACAATGTCTAAATGGGTGGACGTTTGATAATAAAGTGTTATAGTATCTTTTACGTTGACACAATTTAATTTCGTAAGAGACACCCAGGAAACTTGACAAGCAAATTGTAATGCTACACCTAGGGATGATGGAACAGTTGCCAGATGTAGCATTGTATTTTGCTTGTTACATTTCCTAGGTGTCACTTGCAGAATTATGTTGTGTCAACTATACATATTTTGAATAGTTGACATTCAAACTCGGTATTATCAAATTATATATCTTTAAGATTGTTTCAAAAAAGACAAATGGGTCTTAAAAAATAGGTATATTTGTCTCTTTCCAACATAAAGCTTCTGCCCAGCAAGATGGCCGCTAGGATTTTAGTGTTAAGGCGAGAATCCTAACGCTTGAGCAAAAAACCCTGCAAAATTGAGCATATTATTGATATGCTTTATACCGCTGCATACATATCAGTGGCCTTTTACCTATTTTACTGTATTGTTGTTTTTGTATTTTATTGTAAAAGATGTTCCACATTTTTACGCAGTTCTAACACTTTTTAAACCACTTTTATCATTTTTTTTAAATTATAATGTGAGATATCCTAGCATTTTACTACAACCTTAAGTGTTACGCAAGCAGTATCAGGTGAAAGCTCATTGATGGTGCGCAGTTTATACCAAGGATGTGCAGTTTGTTTTCGGCATATGTTTTTGTGATGATTTTTCTCCTTTTTCAAATCAACTAAGCACATCATCACCTGTATTCAAGATCCTTGCCCTACTAGGGGAGGTTGCAATGAGGTTACACAGAGCCCCTAAGAACCTCAAAAAGGTGTTGTAAGGCTATCAATGTATTGAGATAGGATGTGCCCAAAGTGACTTATTCTATTAGGGGAAGGATACAAGGGCTCTATTATTTCCTGGGCACCATAACTGTACATTGGTGATGTCATTTTTCATAATAATTACATTTTAATGTAAATATAATACACAATTTTTCCTAATTTGTCTGAAATAACGTAAAATGAATAAGTTGTAATTATTATTTATCATATATTATATTCTTCAAATATCTGTGTTGTATATAGTGATATAAGTGACTGAAAAATGCACGCCTTTTGTTGGGTGCATTATAAATTTGTGCTCCAATGGGTATTGTAGATGGGTGGATTCTCTAGTCGCCCCAGAGAAACTTTCTTATTTTGTTCAGTTTTTTCTTTAATTATTTTGTTCAATTAATTTAACTAGTAATGCGTTGCTTCAAGAACTCACATCAGATGAATACACCGAATAAAAATATTTAATATCATGTTTACTATGTTTCATTTAATATGCCTAGTATTTTTTGCTATTTTTGTTGGATTACTAATGTTAAGCATCATTGAGCGAAGTCAATTCTTGGATGAGTGACTACTGGGAATAAAATATATGTTTTCACTGCAATGTATAGATGTGAGAGTCTTGCTGCTACTACGTTTAAAAAGGAAATAGTTTGTTTTCTGACACTTTTGTCTTTGTTTTATGACACTGATGATGGCCTCTACTAAACAATTTTTTTGTGTTGATTTTTCTTATTTAGTACTACGCTCAACCTTACTACTTGGGACTAACCTTGCTTGTCCTCAGAATATAAAACATACCTTATTTTTTATAATTTTCTACATGTTCTGTATCGGGTTCCTTATCCTAGAGGATATAGATTTGGACCAAGGAATAAACGATCTACTACTTGAAAATCCTATTTATAAAATTGAAGATTTTTTCCATTATTTGGCTATTGTATACTTACTTTTCTAAGTCTCTCGCAATAAAGCATTTATTTATCCTCAAACAAGAAAGATTAGTTTTAAGATGAGATATCGCTCATCCACCTACTGACAATGCTTTGACACTCCTTAAAAAAGTGATACACCAAACCATAATTATACAAGCCCTATTAAAATGAAACTTTGTATACTTTTGTATTAAATAAATAAATACATCATTACCAAATTTCAGCTCAATTGAGCCTCTGTGTTCATGCTAGAGAGTTGAAGCATGCACACACACACACACACACGCACATAAAGATAGACAATTTTATAAAACAAAACCAGGTAGAAGGTCTTAAAAACACCTAAAACAAACTATTTAGTTGCAATGTTGGTTTCAGATTTTTGGTGGAAACACGATACTTTCCTTTATAGCTGATATCAGGTATAAATGAGGGAAATTAAAAAGAATAATAAATGCATTGTGCATACGAGGATTCCTTCTGAATTTCCTGCTGTCAGGAACAGTCTTTATTACTTATCTACACTGTTCCTGTTCCTCTATCAACACCCTATTGAAAACTAAGCTCATAAATTGCTCACAATATAATTGAAAGAGTTTCTGCAAGAATCATAATTTATTGGCCAACAGCTTTCAACCTTACGAGACACCATCATCAGTTGCTCTAAAATGATTAAGGCCTGAGTTAATCCGAACCAACGAAGTGAACAAAATATACTCAGTCATAAATCTCTAAAAATGTATAAGCAATAAACTTAACTAATGTTTTATTAATCAAAATGTTTATACTTTTTTCTGTTTCAGGAAAGAAGCAGGAGTTACCTCGGCATCTTTTATCTCCTTTTTAATTTTTAAAGGTACAAAAATATAATCATTGCTATTCAAATCAAAACTTGTGTAATATGATAAACAAAATTATAATCTCTCTTTAATATTAGTCAACCCAGTGTTTGGTTTGGCAGTATGGTCAGTGAGACAGTCATGGCTTGAGTTGCTCTCTAAACAAAGACCCAAGTCAATATATATATATATATATATATATATATATATATATATATATAATATATATATTATATATATATATATATATATATATATATATATATATATATTATTTGTATATGTATGTGTGTGTGTGTGTCTTAGTTTATTAGAGCTTTATCTACATATATCCTTGTTTGGTTATAACTGAGTGAGTTAATATCTTGTTTTTGTTCTCAAGTGCTTATATAAATTCTATCTATATACACAAATAAAATATGGTATGGAATGTATGTCATGTGCACCAGTCTCATGTATACAAAGATCTTGGTTTAGTAATGTGTCTGCAGATGTTTGTAGTCTACATAATAATTTGAGTACCAGGATTCAGTTATTGAATTTAATGCAAATTGGATCCACTTTTCTTATTATTCTTGATGCATTCAAGTGGGGATGTGTTATGTATCCTTATTACATGATTTGCAGAGATGTTTTAAAAAAAAATTATTCTTGTGCCACCAAATCACTTGCTTATATTGTGCTTCCTATATATTGTACAAAGCACAACTTGCAATTTGACCAAGTTTGGAGAATTTACTTTGTAATCAACGAGATAAACATTGTGAGGGGATTGAACTCGAGGATGATTCGGAGTTGGGATTCTACAAGGACGCCTTTGCAGGTAAACATGATGGACTCATCATGTTTACCTGCAATGGCGTCTTTCTGAAGACTATAATGACTAGCGAAGCAGTATGTGGATCCAAAAAGGATAGATAAGAGGTAGAAGAAGACGATGAGGAGGATGATTAAGAAGACAATGAGCATGATACTCAAGACTCTCAATAGATTCGTCAACTTTGGCTTGTTCATTTAAATTTGACATCTCAATCATTTTTGGCTCGTCTATGTCTTAGTTACTTACTGCATCATCAATAGGTTCATCCTCCTCATCATCTTCTTCTTCTTTTCTATCCTTTTCCGATCCACATACTGCCTCGCTAGAGTTATTATAGTCTTCAATTGACTCATCATGTTTACCTGCAATGGAGTCCTTGAAGAATCCCAACTCTGAACCATTTTGGGCTCGGCTGTATCCCAAATTGGACACATAAAATACAAAAAAAAAATACATAAATTTCTTTTTATGTATAAACTTTTTACAGCAGTCTGGACAATTAAAAGTGAACTTTTTAAATCTCTTCTTGTAGAGGCTCGAATCACGTATCTTGAAGAACATCTCTGCTCAATGTCTGGCTCAATACTAAAGTTGGAGCTCCACTACCTATATATATATATACTAAACGAAAGCTAAAACCCCACTGAAGCAGCTTCAACAACTTCAGTTTGGCTCATGTTAGCTGGAACATGGCTCTTACTCTGCTATAAATAGGTTTTACATGGCTCCATTTCAATGACTCCTTTTCTCAACTAAATGAAACTACATAAACAAGAGCCATGAGTCAAATTGTAATAAATGAAACTACATATACAAGAGCTAAAAGTAAAAATTGAAGTAAATGAAACTACATATACAAGAGCTATAAGTAAAAATTGTAGTAAATGAAACTACATATACAAGAGCTATAATTAAAAATTGAAGTAAATGAAACTACATATACAAGAGCCATGAGAGAAAATTGAAGTAAAAGAAACTACATATACAAGAGCCATGAGAGAAAATTGAAGTAAAAGAAACTACATATACAAGAGCCATGAGAGAAAATTGAAGTAAAAGAAACTACATATACAAGAGCCATGATAGAAAATTGAAGTAAAAGAAACTACATATACAAGAGCCTTGAGAGAAAATTGAAGTAAATGAAACTACATATACAAGAGCCATGAGGGAAAATTGAAGTAAATGAAACTACATATACAAAAATTATGTGTAAAAATTGAAGTAAATGAAACTACATATACAAAAATTATGTGTAAAAATTGAAGTAAATGAAACTACATATACAAGAGCCATGTGTGAAAATTGAAGTAAATGAAACTACATATACAAGAGCCATGAGGGAAAATTGAAGTATGATGAAATTATTTTAATTCACTTTAGTTTAGAAATTTCTTGTTATGTAATTGTTAATTGTTAACTTGAACTTCATTCTTAATTATTATTAATAATGAATTGCATCAACATGGCCTATAATGTGTTATACGGAGGGCAAGACGAACATTTACAATACATATTAGCCAATCTCTGAGGATGACCTGTTAAACTTAAAAGCGGTTTGTGAAATGAAATATTTATTGTGGAGAGTCTGTTTTTCTAATTACTGTTCGTAAATCTGAAATTGCTAAATTAAACATTGGATACTTAAAAAGAATGTTACTTTTGGTGTGCATATTTATTGAGTTTTGTCTGCACTATACATCACCTGTTGCATTTGTTCTAATTAAAATTAATACATTTTTAAATAAAAATTTCCCACAGTAATGATTAATGTTAATATATTTTTTATTATAAAAATTATACTTAGTTACATAATTAGCAAAGCGGGTAAGAACTCGACGATCCTCTAGTTTGTATGTTATTTTTGTTAATTTCTTAAAATATTAATTATTCATTAAAATGTAACAATGCTGATATAAAACCCCTTAGGAAACATTATTTTTAGAATATGAGAAAGGAAAATCAGGTCATTGTGTCGAAGTAGCAAGCATTCCGGGTAAATATATTTATTTACGAGTGCAGGTGCTACGTAATGGCAACATAGGTTATGGTAATACGGACTAAAAGTTTTTAATAAGCTATTCAGTAATAATCAATAATAGTGTCATAAGTTTTAATTTATGTTTACTTGCGAAATATAACTTTCTGTTCTAGTGACGAAAAATAGAAACGAAGTTTATTAAACCCTTGGTTTCTTAAATTTTACTTAGCGAATTTCAAAAACAAAAATAAGCTTAAACAATATATATATATATATATATATATATATATATATATATATATAATATATATATATATATATATATTATATATATATATACATATATTAATCTAGCTAAACCTAACCTTTTACTCATGCTTATTTATGCCGTAGGTATATATTTATGTAAAGTATAGTGTTTGCCGGTTTGATGAGGTGACATCCGGATGTCACGGTAATTATCCGTTTCAAGTGTTTTAAGGGCTTCTAGATTCTAGATGGTTATTACAAAAATAATATCAACACCAACAACGTCTTTCCACTAAATTAAAACTTTATTGTGCAGTGCCGGCTTTCGGCAATTATGCCATCTACAGTGCCGTGGTGGGATGTTGAGTCTTTCAGTTCATGGAATCTGAGTCAGATTCCATGAACTGAAAGACTCAACATCCCACCACGGCACTGTAGATGGCATAATTGCCGAAAGCCGGCTCTGCACAATAAAGTTTAAATTTAGTGGAAAGACGTTGTTGGTGTTGATATTATTGAAGAAAATTCCACTGCGCTTACTGAAGTTATGGTTTATTACAAAGTTGTGTGTGTGTTATAATCAACTCCCAGTGTTGTGTTATCCGGAAAATATTACATCATTAACCCGCAATGATGACTAAGCAAACATTTTAAAATATCATACATTTATTTTCGGAAATGTGATCAATTTGAGATTTAGCACGCATGTAGCCATGTGTAAGACTAACACATGTGCCAAGTTTTATCTCATTATCAGCATTAGTTCAATTTTTATCAATTAACTTTGATACGGTTTTAAAAAACAATGGAAAATAATGCAATTGAGTTGAAAGTCGGTACAAGTGTACAGTGTGCACCTTCACCTTCACGTATTAAATAAGCACACCAAGTTTCCTTTCAATACATGATTTTTGTTAGATCATCAAAGTTAAGCAGCATCGACTGTATCAGTACCTAGATGGGTGACCAGTGGAAATGAAACGTATGTATTTACTATTTAAAGACGAGCGAAGCAAGTCTGAGGACGAGTTGCAATTTACATTTAACGACTTGTATATTCTGATGACAAGCGAAGCGAGTCCTAAGTAGCGAGGTAAAAATTAGGTACCCCGTACCTGATTTTTTTGTACTTAAGACATTTGAAGAAACCCGTTTTCAAATGTCCCGGCCACACTCCCGGATTCGATTCCTTTCATGCCGCCCCGCCCATCCCAATAGACAAATTCGTTATAACAAACAAAAAAGAAATCAACATAAAGGAAGGAATCGATTTAAAGGCCTTTAGGAAGAGGAAAAATACTTTGATATAAGAATAGAGAACTGCGGTAATAACATTATCTATTTTGTTTTCTTACTCTTGCCTTACATTACAAGGTTTTACGCTTGGCATGGTTAGCTGACAATGACCTGCGCCTTGATATACTTTAGGATGTGGTGCATTTACAGTACCGCATTGATTCGCTCGGCAATAACGCTAAATCTCCTCATGGTACCTGATGAGAGGCGTATCGTGGCAAATGTTGCCGTGGGTCCAGCTTCTGGATGAAATCCAGTGGTGTATCGTGGGCCCAGCCACTGGATGAAATCTAGTGGTGTATCTTGGGCATGTTTTGCTCTGAGCTCGACCAGAAGCTAGGTCTGCTATGAGTTTATAGTTTGTATCTTCTTCTTTAGAATAGGCAGCTCGTGATAGGTTCTTCTATTGGTATTATTTGAATTGAGTTTAATATCTCAAAGGAGGCTCTAAACAAAGCTCAATACGGTGGCTTATGAATTTCTAATAATGCTTTTAATATCGTGCTTAGAGTAATGAAAAGGTTGTGACTTAGTACAGTGAGGTATAAATTTTACAGGAGATGCTCTCCTCTTATTGTTCTCTCGTTCTTTGTACTTGGCAAACAAAATCTAATAAATTACTTTTTTGCTGTCTTATCTAAAAATATAGGGAAAGCAACGATTTGTCAAAAAATGTAAATTTAAATATAAAATTCACTAATGGAAAATTTGTCCATTTTCTATATAAGAAGGACACTTCATGTTGTTTTATTTTTATTAAAATTTATGACTCGACTACTTATAAATATTCAGGGTTGAAACTTATTAGGTCTCTTTTTTCTGCATGGTCATTTGTAGCATAAAACAGCTAACTGTTTTTTCTCAGAAGACTAACAATTAATTATTCTTACTGATAAGAAAGTCTTTAACTGAGATTAATGAGCTATTCTTTGTAAAATTAACGTTTATTGAATAAAATTTCAACTGATAACTCTTATCAGCTCGTTTAATTCCTTGTTGTCTTTGTTTGAGTTTTGTTTGATTCAACGTTGACCGTATAAGGGACAATGGCTGACGGTCAATATAACCAGAGATGATAAGAATGCATTTTCTTGTAAATGTGATTTCCTTACCTTTGTGAATTGCTGAATTTAGTTACTGCCGAGGATATTGCAAGTCCCTCTGTTCTTTTCAGACCTGGACGCTCGGACGCTGAACAAGCACACTGGGACAGATGTTTGTAATACACGTTCCGTCTCACTCCGTGCCGTGTTCCTCATTTCTCTCTCTCGAGACTCTCTGGACTAGAGCGCGGCCCTCCAGTTAAGAATAACTATTTTATGGAGTCTTAGGAAGTAACATTGCTTGGTGTAAGTAGACGAGATGACAACCTCTTGGTTAATCAATCAACTATTCTCTTGGTAGGGTAGACTTTTGCACAGGTTCGGAAATGGAAATATAGCAGACTTTACGAACTAGCTTCCAAAAGTTATACGAGATATTTACTCTATTAATTAATTCCTTAATTCTATGGTTGGTAGGTACACCATACAATGCTGCTATTTTAGCCTAGTCTTAGAAGTCTAACTAGTGACTGACTCTATGAATTAAAATTATAACCTCGTAGGAATAAAGCGACTTGTATATTCTGAGGGCTAACAACACGAGTCCATGAGCGTTGCAAATCTGATGGGACGAGGAAAAGTTCCGAGGTACCCCGTACCCGATTTTTGTAATAATGCAATGCTTCCTCTCCTTTTTGATGGTAGGGAAAAAATATCAGATAGTCAATTTCAATTGTTCTTAGTAATTGCATTAATGATAAAAGCTGTTTGGCGCTCGTAGTATACTTTGTGTAAAAGTTGATTTATGTCTTGACACCCGATCACACGTGCACCGTGCACCTAGCTTCTAGACAGAGGCCGGAAACCCATAACTACCGCATCTCATAGCTCTTCCGGCTTGTTTACAAATATTTCCGTCTGGTATTGGGTCTTGTAAAGTTGGACTCTCACTTCATAAAGGTTCTATGATTCGGTTTTCTCAAGGTCTACGAGATATCCCTGTGCCACCATATTGGGTTAGTACGGTAATATTGCAACTCCATATGACTTCACACTCTTATATCCTCTGTCTTAAGTCGACTGCAATTCTATATAACTTAAAAAGTCTCATATACCTGTTTAAAGTCAATCTTAAGCTCTTCTTTACCACCTCTGCATTTATCTGGACATGTGGGCACTATTGAATTCTACCTGGTTTCGACATCGCTTACTGTTTGAAGTATTGTATATTTATCTCTCTTTGACGGAAGTTGTAAAGATTCCTGTTGTTTATTTGATAGATAGTACTTAAATTGACTTACGAGGAAAACGTAGGATGTTAAACGTGTATTTTCATGTTGGCGGTGACATTATGCACATTGTGTTTAATGCCTGTAAGCCTGCAGTTGGTAGCCGTGTAACTAAATTTGTTTTCAATGTTCGCGTTATATTTATATCCATTCGTCTGTATAAGTTCATTATCTATAGTTCATTTCTTAAACAAATTAAGACAATTTTCAGCATATAAGATTTAACTTAGCATATTATAAGTAGCTTAGCATGTTACTAAAATAATTAGCTTATTATTATACTAGAATGTTATAATGCGACACTTTATCAGCCCAATCTTATTGGTTTCTTAACACTATTTTCGCGCGCTGTCAATTGATTTTGTCGTGTGTCGTACTATAAGCAAATAATACCTGAGCTCTGCATGATACGGCTCCTCTTACTTCTTTCTCACTTCATAGATGTTTCTCACTCTTAACATTGATGCTCTTTCAAATGGTGACTCTCTTAGTTTGTTACACATCTTTATTTAACTCTTAGCGAAGATGTGCGAATACCAAGGGATTCAATCCGGCGTTAAATCTTCGTTTACATTATGTATTTCTCGATGTATAAGATTTTTCCAGGTGTTGAATCTTTTTTCGCACGGAATATTTCTGGACGATAAAGAGTTTAGAGCCCAATGCCTCCCGGCATTGAATCCCTTTCGGATATATGTTTGAATTTCAAGGGATACGTTTGTCAACAGAACGGTCTGTTCCTTCTGTCCATATTCTTGACCTTTTCGCCGACGATCCAATTCGCTGACGATAAGTACGGGTCGTTACGTTGATGATATAATATTTCTCAGAAAGCAACGTTTAATTCCAATGTAAAATGTTTAATCCCTTTGATAAAACGTAAGTTGACAAAAGGCGTTTACACAAAATGTTTTAATTTGTCGATGGAAAGAGTTTTCGGCTGATAAGGTAAAAAATTTCAACAATCAAGAGTAGTTTTTGAACCAGATCACTTCAAATCCAAGCCGTGATTTGAAAACGTGCGCAGATTATTCAGAATTACTATAAACATTTCCTATTTTAACCCTTGTCTTACTACCTAATCACTGACATAACTGTTTTTATTAATGTTAACAATTTTCTGTGATACTATTAAATAAACAAGCGCATAGTTGGCAAGACTGGCGAGTGGGGGTGACGAGGCTACCGTGGGTAAGTACAATCGGCACTTGATTCTTTCGAAATCTCCCGGCTACTTGAATTTCCCATCCATTCATCTTATTCCTCATGGTCATCACTGTTTCTTTTTCTTTCACATTCACTTAGATTATTATCAAACATATTATTTCCATGTATATCTTATCCTTACCACGTCAACGAATATTCTCATTTAAACAAAATAATTTGTCTCCCTCCTTGCCACTCATACCTACTTCCATTATAATGTTTTTTGTCAAAGAAAATTCGTTAATAAACTAAATTCTGGCGTGGAGGTCCGCTAGTCTGACGAATTTCTTTTGGAATACTTGCTTCTTGATCAACAACATATCATAATCTCTAGTATTATTTCTCCAATGGGCATTTTCTTTATATAATATATATATATATATATATATATATATATATATATATATTATATATATATATATATATATATATATATATAATAATATATATATATATATCACTTTTCATTGATAAAAGTCAGTTGATATAAAAAAATGTCACAGTAAAGAATAAAATGTTTAGAAAATAATATGTGTGGGGAACTGGTGAACATCCCGATAAGGAAGCCTACAGGTTATCTATGTCCATCAGTCTATTGGAATAGGATCAAGTTTAGTACGAATATATTCTTATATAGGGCTAACAAATGTAACGAGCTTTATCGTATTATCAAGCATTAAGCATCAGTTTAAAACAAAAGGCCTTGGTCCTCATAGCCGCTTGCCGGCCTCATGGTTATCCTGTATCAGTTTGTCGTATTACTTGTTTATATTAGAGGCTACTGCCACGATATCAGCCAATTTTTTTAATGAATAATTGAAAAAACTTTATTTGTTTACATTATGTCAATTAGTGACATATTGTTTTGTTTGACATATATATGTCAATCAATAAACCCGAAACTGATTCTGATAATAGAATGAAACTTCGCATGTTTGTGAACCCTACATAGTTGTATATGTGTATCAAATTTCAGTCTAATCTAAACACTATATGATTTGTGATTTTTTAGATGTTTGTTGGGTCAGTTTTGTGGGTTAATGGCGTCACACATATTTCATAAACTATAAGGTTCGTGGCATTAACAAGGTTGATTTTTGTACCAAGTTTCATTTTGATCCAAGAAAGCGTTTGAAAGTTATCGTGTCCCATGGGAACGTGTAGGACACAACAATCTCGTACATACATACATACTGGACACACACACACACACACACACACACACACACAAATATATACACACAATTCAGAAAGTGGCCAAATTACAAAATTATTTTTTCCTTCAATCAAGAAAAGACAAACGTTTGGAGTAAGGGATTACACGTATAAACTTACCATGTTCCTAACCGGACATGGTAAATTTAAGCATTACTTAAAGCGATTTAACTTAACCGAATCTAGCAATTGCGGTTGTGGAAACGACGAACAAACAGTAAACCACTTAATAAATTATTGTCCTCTACTAGATAGAGAAAGATCATTACTAATGCAGCAATCAATGACTCTCGGACTTAACTGGCCTATTCAACATTATCAGTTACTATCAAAAGACCTTAAAACACACTTTATTCAATTTATTGAGGCAATTGATTTAGATAAACTATAACCAAAATAAAATTAATATATATTATTTATATTAATTTACATTATATTAATATTATATTAATATAATATTATTATTTTTTATAAGATACAAATATATGGAACACAGGAAAAACACAAGACATTAAATTTAAAAGAAAATTATTGTTCAAAAGATCCAAAATTTTACTGTAGGAAGAAAAGAACAGCCGAAAAAAAAACATTTTTCAAAAAGAACGAAGTAATATTCTATTGTTTTCAAAAGCATGTAGTATTTATATGGGACATGCTGATAATATACGGCCTTTTAGTAGGGTTACTACTAAAAAGAAAATTAAAAAAAAAAACACAAATATACAGGGTGGTCCAGCTAAGAAGGACAAGACCTTTTTCTCCGAAACTATAACAGCTAGAAGGATGCGGTTTTCGGCGTTGGATTCAATGTAATAGTGAGCAGACGAGAAAAATCCGTTTTCGGGTGCGCTTCGCGCCTGTCATAGAGATGTCAATGCTAACTTTTTTAATTTTATAGTTAGGTATAGGGAACTTTTTTTTGTTCTTTAAAGAATGAAAAATAAGGAAGATTAGTGAAGACCGCATCAAAATCGGACAATTTTTAACCGAGCTATGATGAAAAAACACTTTTTTTAAATTTAGTTCACTTCGGCGCCATTTGGATGATGTTACGTTTAACTAAAATTTATTATATGGACATATTTTTAAACTAGAAACATTGCTTTAATAAAAGAATGTCAAAAGTTTTAATTCTAACCTCAGTTTTAGGTGTAAAATAGTCTTTAAACATAACAAAAACAAAAAAAAATATGGTTTTTCTAAGATACCATGAAAAGTAAGATAGGGAGCTATAGTTTTTATGGTTTGTACAGTTAGCCAACATAAAAAGCAACAAAATGAGTCCAATTTTAACAAATTCGCTTCACAATTTCAAAAGTTATTACTAATAAATCTCTTAAAATTGCCAAGAATGGAACATTTTTTATAGCTTACCACCCTATTGTTGATATTTAATGGAACTGCAACGTCATCATACCTTGTGATCTTTATTGCAGCTTGTATAAGGATTCCAGAACGCCCAAAAACACTTATTTTTCTTCATTGGTTTTGGAGAAATTACGATTATGGTGATTTTCGTCAATCGTAGCATGCAGATTAGAGGTACCTTGCAAAAACCAAGTAAAATCCTTCATAAACGTTAATAAAAAATTGATTTTGATGATAACTACTTTGTTTCTAGGGGTAAAGGACCAATAAATAACAAATCACACAACTAGACTGTAAAGTGATATTTTACTGCTGCGGAAATTTGTTTATTAACGACAATGAAACCGAAGCAATAAATTATCATTATTTATACTATTTACGTTTAGTTGCGCATTTATTAAAAAGAGTCGATTATTTGTATGAATAATTTATTTTAACTTAGTTTAAAGAAATTAATTGATAAATAATCATTCATACCTTTACAAAATTAAGGTAAAATAATATAGGGACCTGCGGTCTAGGTCGATGGGGACCTACGGCTCAATTAGGTGGCCATCAAGGTCACTGGACTTGACCCCACGCGATTTTTCCGGTGGGGCTATTTAAAGGACAACATATATAAAAAGGTAGGAACTGTTAGAAGTGTGGAAGACTTCAAAAATTGAGCATTGAGCAAAGTATTCCTTATAGAGCCCAGTATAAAGCGACGCAAGATGAAGTGATTTACCTGTTTTATGCAGAGGGGTGCCAGTTTGAGCAAAATCTAAAAAAATATTTTATTCTATGATTTTCAAAAATATTATCTTTTCTTTGTCACTCAATTGTACTATATGTCTTATTATTTGTAGAGTACTGTTCAGTTCACCATTTTTAATTTATACAATATTTTTTACCAAATTTCCGCAGCAATGAAATATCACTTTACAGTCTAGTTGTGTGATTTGCTATTTAAAATCGTGTGGGGTCAGGTCTAGTGACCCTGATGGCCACCTAATTGAGCCGTAGGTCCCCATATTATTTTACCTTAATTTTGTAAAGGTATGAATGATTATTTATCAATCTGTTTAATTTCTTTAAACTAAGTTAAAATAAATTATCATACAAAAAATCGACTCTTTTAAATAAATGCGCAACTAAACGTAAATAGTATAAATAATGATAATTTATTGCTTCGGAAATAAAGTTGGCTGGTTTCATTGTCGTTAATAAACAAATTTCCGCAGCATTAAAATATCACTTTACAGTCTAGTTGTGTGATTTGTTATTTATTGGTCCTTTACCCCTAGAAACAAAGTAGTTATCATCAAAATCAATTTTTTATTAACGTTTATGAAGGATTTTACTTGGTTTTTGCAAGGTACCTCTAATCTGCATGCTACGATTGACGAAAATCACCATAATCGTAATTTCTCCAAAACCAATGAAGAAAAATAAGTGTTTTTGGGCGTTCTGGAATCCTTATACAAGCTGCAATAAAGATCACAAGGTATGATGACGTTGCAGTTCCATTAAATATCAACAATAGGGTGGTAAGCTATAAAAAATGTTCCATTCTTGGCAATTTTAAGAGATTTATTAGTAAACTTTTGAAATTGTGAAGCGAATTTGTTAAAATTGGACTCATTTTGTTGCTTTTTATGTTGGCTAACTGTACAAACCATAAAAACTATAGCTCCCTATCTTACTTTTCATGGTATCTTAGAAAAACCATATTTTTTTTTGTTTTTGTTATGTTTAAAGACTATTTTACACCTAAAACTGAGGTTAGAATTAAAACTTTTGACATTCTTTTATTAAAGCAATGTTTCTAGTTTAGAAATATGTCCATATAATAATTTTAGTTAAACGTAACATTCCAAATGGCGCCGAAGTGAACTAAATTTAAAAAAGTGTTTTTCATCATAGCTCGGTTAAAAATTGTCCGATTTTGATGCGGTCTTCACTAATCTTCCTTATTTTTCATTCTTTAAAGAACAAAAAAAAGTTCCCTATACCTAACTATAAATTAAAAAAGTTAGCATTGACATCTCTATGACAGGCGCGAAGCGCACCCGAAAACGGATTTTTCTCGTCTGCTCACTATTACATTGAATCCAACGCCGAAAACCGCATCCTTCTAGCTGTTATAGTTTCGGAGAAAAAGGTCTTGTCCTTCTTAGCTGGACCACCCTGTAATATATATATATATATATATATATATATATATATATATATATATATATATATATATATATATATATATAATATATATATATATATATATATATATATATATATATATATATATATCGATCAGCGAGCCCCCCTGTTTAAAACATCCAGCTTCCCCCACTCCCTTTCTTTATGACCCACAACCTCTTAAGCTCATTTTTTCTTAGAGTTAAAATTTGGTATGTTAGGTTTAATGATATTACTTGGATGGGTAACCTCTGGCTAAAACAATGGTTTTAGCAAACATCCTAAGGAAAAAAGAGCTAACAAGATTTTTTGTTTACTCTCTGTGAACTTATAGCTCTGTCTAAAGATTTATCATTTTCTGAGGACAGGCCAAGTGATTGTGAAATAGTTAGGATGAGAATAGTGAATGAGATATAACGAGGAATAGTTGCGAGGTACCGCGTGCCCGTCTTTGCTATCAAACCGCCTTGTTTTATCGTAAATACCTCTACAGTAAAGTGTTGCTATCATCATTAACATAATTTTCCTACGATTAATTAATCATATCATTGTTATTTATTACGACAAACTTATATATTAACAAACATCGTTGTTCTACACATTGTATGTCTTTTCTTTTATTTGTCTCATTTATTATGAGTCAACACCAATGGTTTTGTGACATATTGTGACAAAATTTATACAATTTTGTTACTTTAGTTGTTGGTGATCGATTTTGTTTTTATTTATAATGATGTCATCATCTGTAAAACGTAAACAATTAGTACAAATTATTGATTAATTAGAGTAAATACTGCGGGTGATGTTTTGCCTATATCTTGCCTACTTCATACCGTACGTATGTTGGGAAAGAATTGTATTAAAACTAAAAAAATGTTATGTCGTGTGTTGTGTTTCCTAACTACCCCGTACCCCATCTCAATTTATTAAATTAAAAGTTGTCAAGTATTACTTGGCCTGGAGTAGTATGTTAGGTAAGTAGTAGTAATGGTAATTGTCAGTGGCGGACTGGCCATTGAGGGCGGCTGCCTTCCTTCGGCCCTTCTATATAAATTCTATGTAAACTTATAGAAAAATTAATGAAAAATTTAAAAAAAAATAGTTATTAATATATTTATTATATTCATGAGACAAAAGTCAAATGGGCCCAACACTTTGAGTTAGGGTCAGAAAAGATCCTACAGGCAAATGATTTTAAAGTACTTAAACATATTTTCAAACTTGCAGCATGTTTACAGAACCATCAACATTATAAATAGTTTTTTGATGAATGTAATAAAAATGCACAAAGAAAAAGTCATTTACAACATTACAGATTTATAAATAAAAAATATCTTTGTTTTTGCTGTCACAATATCAACAATATTCCTTTGTATATTAATTTGGTTGTATTTGTTAACTATCTTATTTATTAAATATTTTTACAACTTAAAAATTTAGAAAAGGTTAGGTTGAATTTAGAATTTATTAATATAATAATAATAATTTTATTATATTAAAATAAATTAAGTCAATTATTAAAATAATAATTGACTGTATTTTGCATGTTCTTTCCCTAATTTTGACTTATCTCATTGTATCAATAAAATTGTACTTACAGAGTAAATATTATCATATTATTTGATATTGTGTGCAGTGTATCTGATCTTGACAATATTACTTTTTACAAATATCAATTCTCTTTCTATTAATTAACTTCTAAATAAAATCACTAATGGTAAGTAGATTATTTTGAGGTGACCTTTGGTTGCTAATCAAATCAAAAAAAGTAAGAATAAATTATTTATTGAGAGAATATATTGATACATTTAAAAATATATGTAACAATCTTTTTATTTTCTGTCACTGTACGATTTTTTATTTATTTATTTTACTTTCTTTAATTTTACCTTTCCTTATTTATACCGTAGGTATATAGGGAAAGTATTGTGTTCGCAAAATATCCGAAACCGGGATGTCACCGGAATTATCCGTTTTAGGTGTTTTAAGGCCTCCTAAGTGGTTTTTCCAAAGTTGTCTGTCTGTATGTATGTGTGTGTCTGTTATCATCGTAGCTCTTAGTGTATTTATGCTAGAGAGTTGAAACTGTGCACAAAAATAAGTGTAGCACTGTGGTTGTGCTGTTCGAAAAATATTTTTATGACGTCATTATCCTGCAATAATGAATCAGCAAAAATTTAAAAAAATAAAAGGAAAAATTATGGGATCGGATTGAATACTTGAATTACCGGAGTATTCACAAGTATTGTAACATTTTCTTGTCTATGTTAATTAATCATTTTTAATTGATAATTTTCATTTAATAGCCTGCTAATAATAAAACAATTAACAGACGAGACGAGGTAGTTGAATGGCTGACATACTTACGCATTTCACGCGTACTAATTATGACGGAGTAAAAACGCGGGAGGAGTCACTCAGTCAGTCAGGGGCGAAGAGGAGATATGCAGCCTTGATGAAGATATTCATTAACAGTTGATGCATGTAACAATTAGTGAGACAGATAAGTGAAACCTACATCTTATCATTGTGCAAAATCTTAAACCAATGATCCCATTAAATATTCAATACTATTAGTAAGAGGTGCTTGGCGAATTACCAAAATAAAATGAACTTACCAGGTTGATAATGGTGAGAATAGCGACTGTTAGCTGAGTCATTAATGCCTGTAATGACGTCATAAAAATATTTTCCGGAAAGATTGATTTTTCAAAAAACATATCTTTGGATTGATTTTTACTTTTCATTATTTATACGAGGTGTGTTTAAAAAGTTTCGTGAATTTTGAATTTTCGTGGGTTACATGTATTCGAATTTTGATCTTTTTGTGGCTTTATGTTGGTACTTATGCCGACCAGCTCGGCCTTTTTGAATGTTTACTTAATTGTTGACAGCTGCTTTGCTTGCACATGTTTTTGGATCGTCTTCAATTTTTATCTATTTAAAAAAATGGATCAAACAACCTGTATCAAATTTTGTGTGATATTAAGTGCTCGACTTTTTGGCCAAAAACAACTCACTAATGATGCCGCAGCCACAGTATTTCCTAGATCTGGCCCCCTGTGACTTTTTCTTGTTCCCTAAACTGAAGAGGCCCATAAAAGGACGACGTTACTCTACGCTTGACGAGATAAAGATAGCATCAAAGGAGGGGCTGAAAAAGATAAAAAAATATTTTTTGAAGTGCTTGGAAGATTGAAAAACCGTTGGCACAAGTGTATAATATCTCATGGGGATTACTTTGAAGGGGACAAAATAGGTATTTTGGCGAAAAAACACAAAATTCGCGATACTTTTTGAACAAACCTCGTATTGTAGGCGCAAAGGAAAATTATTGTGTTGGTTCTAAAAATCCGAATATGTGGAAAAAAGTTTAATTACAATACGGTTCGTGTACCAGAGGGGTGTTTGCATCTCTAATTTTAAGGACTGACATGGAGTAAGGTCACGTAAAGTACCTGATTGAGTGACTCCTGCCACTCAACTAAAAATTTGTTTTTGTCTGAGGAGATCTTACCAAGGGGGTAAGAATTAGCACAGCGAGTCCGATATTGTGAGGAAAAATTCCGAGTTGTCCCATACCCGAGTTTTTAAGTTTCAAAGAGTAAAACTTCTGTTTTACGCATTCACAAAAATTTTTTTTCTTTGAATTTATTGGGATTTGTGACATAATGGTCTTTTAATTGATGATTTAGAACTTCTTTTATGAATCATTCTGTTTCTAAAACACTGTGTGTCATGTTTACTAAATGTCTTTATCTAGATGGATCTAAATGAATTCTTAGTTTTTATCTGTTTCTGGAAAACTTAGGTTCGTTCATCTTGTGTTGATAAAGGGAGAATAGTATATTGGTTTAGTTTTGCGGCAGAGTTGCCTTGTGCTTGGCACTCGCTCTCAGTGCCTCTTCGAATCCCCAATGCGTGTCTTTATTTTACTGTGCTAAGTTTATTATTTTTCTTCTCATTACATTTATAGGTGCTCTGTTAAGGTAATATTATTTTTAATAATAACTTTTCTATTTTCTATCTCCGTACAAAAATTAAGGTTTATCATTGAAAAAACCTTGGTTGGTTGGTATTGACTCCTTGGAGTGAATGATCGAGTGTATTGTTTTGTAAATATGACGTTTGGTGAACATATTTTGGTGAATCGAGTTTGATAAGATTGTGAAGTCTTTGAAGATATATTATTTGATAAGAGGATATCATACATTTTGTAGGAGGGTGTCAAAGCTTAAAATATTATAGAAAGAAATATCTAGCAAAAGACTACTTAAATAAGGAAGAAGTTATAAATGTGTTAAATGGTAAATCGTCTTGGGACAATTTAGCAAAATATTTAAAAGCTGCTTGGCCTTATAGATTTATAATTTATTAATCAAGGATTTGAGTTCTGGTAATTGCATGTTTAATAAAAAATAAATAAATAATAATAATAATGTAT
Organism: Microvelia longipes; assembly: GCA_018340805.1. Taxonomy (NCBI): domain Eukaryota; kingdom Metazoa; phylum Arthropoda; class Insecta; order Hemiptera; family Veliidae; genus Microvelia; species Microvelia longipes. The sequence continues at coordinate 98,129 of JACMZG010001908.1, forward strand.
GTAATTAATAGCTAGTTAGAAATCGTATTTAAAATATTTATTTATTCTTATTATTTTATTTTTATTTGATTTATTTTTTTTAAAAATCAAAGAATAAAACGTATTAGTTTTAGTAATATTTTTGTACACACAGTTATTCACAGTTATAACTAATTACAATAATAAATAATGTCTAATTTAAAATATTGAATGTCGTTTAAAAAATTTGAATGTTACCTGTGCATGCGATAATATAGGTTTAATGTAATCAATTGTTTTATGTATTGTTTATTTATTTATTTATATGTAGTATTTATTTTAGATGTTTTTTTATCCTAATTTAGTAATCTAGCAAAATTATTTTAACTGTTATTTTCATTAATACTGTATTAACTTCTTTAAAATAATCAGCAAACTCCAGGCAGACGGCTTAGGCCATGCCTTATCTTTGTATTGTAAAATGGATATGATATTATGTTATTTATTTGTTAAATATACATATTTACTTACTTACTTACTTACTTACTTACTTACTTATTTGATACTACCGAGTTCATCAAAACATGAATAGTTGACATGATATAATTGTGCGAGAGACATTTGGAATTGTAACAAGTAAAATGCAATGCTACATTTGGCAACTGTTCTATCTTTCGACATTTCGTCATCATTGATGGCTCGACATAAAGCCTGAATGTTTCAGGCAATGTTATGACGTTCTGAGTGGGTTTGAACATTTTTCAGTTTTGTTATCCAACTCTTTAAATTTTGATTGGCCAAAAATCTAAAATTTAAATATTTTAGTTGATATTTGTAGTTGACTTAATCTTAAGTCACAAAGTTATATCTTGTTGACCTATTTTGCTCATTAAATTTATCTGGTTACTATAATATTGAATTTGCTTTTTTTGTATGATTTTTTTTTTAATTAAAGAGATAAAATTATAAGTGGAAAATATTCATTTAGCTTGAACTAACTGCAGTCGCTGTCTGGTTCCACTCGACATCTAGTATCGTGAAGCGGAAATAATTCATTATTTTACTTCATTTATAGTCCTTGCTCAAACCCAGCTGATTTCGTTTCAACGAAGATTTTCCTAACTCTTTTTACATAAAAGTGATAATTATAATATAACAACCAAACTTTTCATTAAATATCTACGCTTTAGCTACTATATAACCCACAATTCGAACTGTATGTCTTGTAAATATTTTTTTACTAATAACATTATGTATCCATATATATTTATACCTTATGTCGATAACCTATACGATATACCTTCAATTTAAAGGTACATTAATTGCTCACCCTCAGTAGAGAGGGTGAGCCACTTGCTCCACCCTGAAGAACCTTCTATCACTATTCTTGTCATTAAACTTTGGCTCGACGTAGTGTTTTAAGTGCCCGAGGCACTACTCCTTTGGGGTTGACTCGGTTGGGGTTGAAGACAGTTTTTAGACATTGATGAGGTATGAACTTTTTCTCTTTTATGTAAGTTGCTTTATTAGCGAATTTCCTTTGGAAATTCGCCTAATGGGATAGGCGTCATGGCGGAATTCGAACCTCGGACCACGACACAAATCCGTTTCAGAGGTCCCTAATGACGAAAAATAAGTTTCGCGAGACTTTTATATATATATATATATATATATATATATATATATATAATATATATATAATATATATATATATAATATATTATATATATTTCTAGACACTTTCTTGTAAACACTATTTCGAACGGATTAATATTTTTAACCAAACTTGGTAAAAAAATCAACCTTGGGGAGGACACGAACCCTATTGAAAACCAGGTTTTGGTGAAGTCATTAACCCGGTTTGCTGAGTCAGCGAAATTTTCAAAAAATCGGCAAAATTCAGGGTTAATATTTTTTGCCGCGAAAAAGGTCAATATTATGTTTTTTGAGACGCTGAATCGAATGAAAACCGGTCGGAAGTCGATACGACCACTCTAAGTGACATAAAAATTGAAAAAACCATTGTAAATTACCGAAAACCAAAATTTAGGTCGATAAAAAATAAATTTCGAGTAGGGTGTCGTTTTCTATGTAATTTTGGGCGCTGAATCGAATAAAACCGGTCCGAAGTCGATACGACCACTTTAAGTTACCAAAAAGTCGAAAAAATCACAAAAATTATAGAAAACCAAAATTACGGTTGTTAAAAAATTAAATTTCGAGTAGGGTGTCGTTTTCAATGTTTTTTGGGCCTCTGAGTTGAATGCCAGTGGTCCGGAGTAAATACGACCACTCAAACGCTGGGTACCTGGGTTCACATCCTGGAAGGGTCGATAATTTTTTATCGTTTTTTTTTACTTAATATAAGTTTACAACTAGAAAATAATTCTGGCGTGGTGGTCCGCATGTCGGGCGAATTTCCTTTGGATGCGAAAACTCAAACCCAGAGTACCTGGGTTCAAATCCTAGTAGGGACAATAATTTTTTATCGTTTTTTTACCTAATATAAGTTTACAACTAGAAAATAATTCTGGCGCGGTGGTCCGCATGTCGGACGAATTTCCTTTGGATGCGTGTTTCCGTGCTTTTTACATTGTATAAGTTTACAACTACTAAATAAATAATTCCGGCGCGGTGGTCCGCTGTCCGCATAATCATCCAGTAGTTGCACAAAACTATGCCTCTAAAATTAGAAGTACGCACTATTATTTGCACTAGTTTAAAGCTTAGTTAATATATTTAAGCATAGTCAGTTATCTTTAAAGGTTTTAGCGCATTTCCTTTGGAAAATACAGTCAAAATGAGTTACGAGCAGTGCTTGACAGCATGAACCGGAACCACGCAATGGGCATGGTTCTTGCATAAGCAAGATATGGGTTGTTTAGCACGGAAACACGCATTCTAAATGAAATTCGCCCGAGCGGACCACGCGCGGAATTATTTATTTAGTAGTTGTAAACTTATATAATGTAAAAGGCACGGAAACACGCATCCAAAGGAAATTCGCCCGACATGCGGACCACCGCGCCAGAATTATTTTCTAGTTGTAAACTTATATTAGGTAAAAAAACGGTAAACAATTATTGTCCCTACTAGGATTTGAACCCAGGTACTCTGGGTTTGAGTGCTCGCATCCAAAGGAAATTCGCCCGACATGCGGATCACCGCGCCAGAATTTTTGTTGACGCTACAGTCTAAACTACTGAACGGATTTTGACGTATGAGGACTTTTTGGATTTGTCTTATGCTGCGTGCATTCCTATTTCATAAAATCTCAAATTCGACATTCCTTCGCTGAACGCGGAGTGAAAAGCTAACCTGCAGCTTAAACTACTGAACACATTTTGATATGTGGTGACTTTTTGAATTTTTCTTATTCCTGTGTGTAGTCCTACCTGATAAAATCTCAAATTTGACATTCCTGTGCTAAACACGGAGCTAGAAACTAAGCTAGCGAACGCTACTTTTATATAAATTGACCCATCTGCACTCTTCACTAATTAATGGATTTTGGTGTTTGAGGACTTATGGATATTTTCTGATGCCTTTTTAACATTCCTGTATCAATAAATCCCAAATTTATAAATCTTATGTTTTACGCGTCGCAGAAAACAAAGCTTGAGTGTGTATACACAATACCTCTCCAGGTATATACAATACCTTGACACTCTTTACAGCTTTATCTACTTCACGCATCATGTTTACTTCTGGTTTTACATAAAACAGGAGCCGTGCAAAAAGTCATAAAAGCTTACCAAAAACCATTTATGTGGTAAAATACTCCCCGCCAAGTCTTTGCCCAAAAAAGTAGGGAAATCAACTTTCTGTCCCGCCAAGTCATGTCCGTATTGGTTGATACTGTCATAGGCGTTTAAGTGAAGTTGCTAGGTTGGCAATAGTTAAGAGCCCTATTTACATTGAGAGGCAATCATCAGCTTCTTCTTCTCCTTGGCGGCGTGGCAGAAAAGTGAATAAATAATAAATAAATTTATTTCATTCTTTTGACTTTTACAAGAATTAGAAATTGTCATACAAGATTATACAATAACAAGTATTCCCTTTACAAACCATAAAAAAAAAAAAATATTAAAAAATATAATAATTCACTACATTTTTGAGAGATCGTCATTAAGAAATTCTTTAAGACAATAATACTCTTTTTCAAGTAAAAATTTTTGAGTCTATTTTTAAAAGTTGTAATTTTTTGATGCCTGTTATATGTCAGGTAATTTTTATAAAAAATTTGACCCAAGTATTCTGGGGATTTTTTTAAATATTTCATATTTACAGCTTTTTACCTCAAGCTTATTGACATTCCGAGTAATATAAATACCTTTATTAAATTTTCAAACAAATTAATATTATTAAATACAAAAGCAATAGGTTATAGATATAAAGAGATGGAAGGGTTAGGATATTTAATTTTTTAAAGGAACCCTTACAGGTGTGAGTCTGTTCAAATCCTAACATGCTTCTTATGGCTCTTTTTTGTTTTAAAAAAACTTTTTCTAATTTTGTTGAACCACCCCACTGTATTAAGACATAACTCATGACAGAATTAAACTTGGCATAATAAATATTTGTCAATAATTTGAGGTCAGTAAGTCTTCTATAGTAAGATAGTAAGTAGCAAGATGAGAGTCTGGAGGTAAGGTTATATGTTTTGTCCAGTTCAGGTTCTGTATGTAACTCCTAGAAGTGATAAGGAATCAACTATTTCTATACCCTCTATAGTTTTCGGAAATTCATAATTTATTTTTTCATTCTTATTATTATTATTTTAGTTTTTGATTTATTCAACAATAGTTTGTTTTCAAGTAACCAGCTTTGTAATTTACTAATAACAATTTTAATATTATTAATTAAATTTTCATATGTATCAGATGATACGATTAAAGTGGAGTCGTCAGCATAAAAAATGCACCTTGCACCGTCTTCAAACAAATCCGGTAAGTCATTAATGTAAATTAAAACAGTAATGGCCCCAAAACAGAGCCTTGGGCACCCCAAGATTTGTTTCAAGAAATTTGGACTCAACTTTTTTGCCATTTTCCATAACTACCACTTTTTGTCTTCTTCCTGATAAAAAAGATTTGATTAAATCGTTAGCTTTGCCACGGATGCCATATTTTTCAAGTTTATTTAAAAGAATTAGATGATTTACTAAATCAAAAGCTTTCTTTAAATCCGCACTGATGACGGCTACTTTCTTATTTTGATTTAGCAGTTCATAAATAGTAGTTTGGTATTGGTAAAGAGCAGAGTTAATTGACTTTTTTAGCAAAAAACCATGTTGTCCAGTAGATAAAATTTCATATTTGTTTAAAAAATCTAAAATTTGATTGTGAATAACCTTTTCAATAACTTTAGAGAGTATAGGAACAATAGTTATAGGTCTGTAATTGTTTATGTCACTAGAGTCCCCCTTTTAGCGAATTTTCATAATGAAAATGACGCTTATGAGGTTGTTCGGATGACGGAAGTTGAGGGTGGGAGTGAGTGGAATCGGTTCCTATTGGCTTCCTGATAACAAAAATATATGTCCGAAAAAAGTTTATATATATATATATATATATATATATATATATATATATATTATATATATGTTATATATATAATATATGTGTAAGAGTTTCTACCCTTTCGTATGGCGAACGATAACTCTCGAAGGCGTTCTCAAATTGAAACGAAACTTTGCAAATCGCGAGATGTTGAGGAGGTTACGAGGCCTATTGTTTAAAAAACATTATGACGTCATCAACCAAAGTTATGACGTCATGAAAAAAAAATTTTTTTGAAACTTAAAAATGGCTTTAAAACAAGGTATCTAGTATTTAGGTAGACGGCTAGCTGAATCGATTAAGACCAATTTCAGCTCAATCGAACCATCACAAATGGCGCAATTGGTATACATATATATATAATCTTGTATATATGTATACGTCTAGGTCAAAGACTCGTACGATATCTGTTGGGTTCAGTAGTGTTAGAGGGTGGGGATATAGTATAAAAGAGAGACCTCTACCTCTTGCTCAATCATGGTAAGCCTACTGTCCCAGAGAGACAGGGCAAAAATGGCTTCCACTGAACCACGCCGAGCTAAGCAGACCCGTAAAGAGGAAGAACATCGAAGTAGTCTTTATATGGTCGAAGTTATTCTAAAACGAATGCGACCAGTCTCAGCTCAATCGGACAATCCTAAGTGACGCAAACGGTATTTTTATTTTAAATAATCATGAATATATTTTTTTCAACCTTAAGATTTTACTCAAATAAACAATTTGTTTACAAAAAAAATTTGACATTTTTCTTTAAATTTATAACAATCATAAATGTAAGTAAGAGTTGAAGTTGTCTTTATATGGTCGAAGTCATTCTAAAACCATTGCGACCGGTTTCAGCTCAATCAGACAATCTTTAGTGACGGAAACGGTATTTATTTAAAAACAAAAATCATGAATAATATATTTTTGTTTATAATGTTTCTTAATTTTAATATTATAGCATACTATTAATAATAGAGTATTAACAAAATCTCAATTAGTAAAATCAAGTTTGTGAGAAAGCCACTCAGGCCCGCGAAGCGGGCCTGTGTGGAGAGGCTGTGAAAATTCGCTAGATACATGGCAAAATGCCATGTAACAAGAACAATAATGAAACAACACATAATACAAAAACAACAACAATGTGGCCGCAAAGCGGCCACAGGGAGACCCCCGGCCGCGAAGCGGCCGGTGGGCCGACGCCGCGGAGCGGACGAGGCGCGAAGCGCCGAGGCCGCGTAGCGGCTACGGGCCGAAGGCCCGTATTTAAATAAAGGGACGACTTTACTAATTTTTATTGAATCAGGAAAAATTCCTTCTTCAAAGCAGTCGTTAACTATTTTTACCAACGCTGAGTTGAAATCTAATGTTCAGGTCAGTGGTAATCCAAATTCACCAGATTGTAATAAATTTGTCACCAATAAACTTGAAGCTATTGAGAAAACTACTGATTTTATTTCTAATCAATATGATACTATCATGAAAAAATTTGATGAGGTTATGGACGCTATAAATACAAGAAATGATGAACTAAAAATTATGAACAGTAAAATTATTGATTTACAAAACACTAGAGAAGAAGATGCCCAGTACAGTAGACGGGACAATTTGATGTTATACGGCATACCGGAAGAAAAGGGTGAAAATTTGTACAGTGATGTTTTAAACAAAATTTGCTCATCTATAGGACTTACTTACGATGAAAGAGACATAAGTGCGACTCATCGTTTAAATATACCTAAAAATTCTAAAGCCCAACACCGTCCGATAGTTATTAAATTTGTGAGGCGTGTCACCAAGGAAAAATGGCTAGAAAAGTTCTTAACCATAGCTAGAGCCGATACGGCTGGAATTGGAGCTAATTTAAGCATACTACAATCAGGCCTTGCGAACAATGATCCAGCTAATTTATCGAATTTTCAAAAACTAGTCAAAGATAAGACAGGAAGAATCAACATGGTGGAACATCTCACTGAATATACTCGCTCTCTATTAAAATATGCAAAAGAAGTTGCTGAGAAAAAGAAATATGAATTTGTTTGGGTGAAAAACTGTACTGTGTACATAAGAAAAGATGCAAATCACCGTTCACTCAAAGTTACTACTCAACTATTAAGTAAAATTGAAAATTCGTGATTAGTATAACTTCATATATCTCTTTCTTAGTAACTTAAACCATGAATCAGATAAATTATTTAATTAATGACCAAGAAATTACAACTAAAGTAGTAGAAAAACAAATATATACAAATGATATATCACAAAATATAAATATTAACAATAATAAATTATGCATAAATATTTTAAATATAAATATAAGAAGTGTTTAGAAAAAATTTTGATAATTTATTAATTTTACTACAGCAAATAAATCACTCTAAAATTGACATTATTGTCCTGACTGAAACACACTTACAAACTTTTACTGACAACTTGAACATACCTGGTTTTATTGCAACTTCATCTCCTGCAATTCACAATAAATGCGACGGACTTATTATTTACACTAGAAATCATATTAGGATATTAAAAATTTCTAAGCTCCCTCTACGATATTGCAAGCCTTAATCTTGAAATTTGCGTAAAAAATATTTATTTTAATATAACTGCTATCTATAGATCATGGGAACTAGATATTAGCTTATTTTTAAGTTCTTTAAATAATTATTTAAATTCCTGTATGAAAAATAAAACCATATTCTCACTGGAGATTTGAACCTTAACATTGCTGAGAACACAAAAACTTTGCAACTTGCTAATGACTACAGAGATGTTTTGACTTCATTTGGCTTTTTATCTTACATAAATGGCTATACAAGAGAAGAAAAATTATCAAAGTCTTGTCTGGACCATTTCTGGTATAAGCAGACTAGTGATAATTTTAAAGTAAGTTCTTTTACTATTTTAAATAAAATTACAGACCACTATCCCACTATATTAAGTATTGAAACTAATAAACAAATAAGCAAACAAGACAATAAACAATTTAGGACTAAAGAACAAATGACACATAAAATTAATAATGAACAAGTAACTGAAAAACTATCTCATTTAAAATGGGACAAACTTTATAATTACTGACGTTAATCAGGCTGTAGAATATTTTATAAATGAAATAAAAAATTGTATTGAATCTAGTAAAATAGAAAGTAAATTTAAAAAACAAAAAACTAAACTTAAACCGTGGATTACGAATGCTTTAGTAATAAGTATGGACAAACGAGACAGAATTCACTCAAAACTACTTAAAGACCCAACAAATACTGACTTACAAATAAAATACAAACAATATAGAAACAAAATCAACAGTCTTGTTAGAATAACTAAAAATAAGTATTTTAAAGAAGAAATTGAAAAAGCAAAAAACGATCAAAAAAAGATTTGGCAAACAGTAAATAATTGTTTATCAAGAAAGAAAAAACAAAATGAAATAAGTGAAATAAAAGATAGCAACGGCACTGTAGTTACTGATAATAAGCAAATTGCAAATGTTTTTAATAAATATTTTTCAAGTATTGGGAAAAATTTTAGCTAACACTTGTAAGCAAAAATGCAACTGCAGTATAGACTCAACTTCTAAGTCTATAAAAGTATTAGACAACTCTGTTGTTATTTGGCCTACTGACGAAAAAGAAATCTCTAAGTTTATAAGTGATTTAAAGAATAATACATCTCCTGGAATAGACGAAGTAAGTTCTCTAATAATCAAATCAGCCAAATCTTATATATTAAAACCTTTAGTTTATATTTTCAACCTGTCTCTAACTTCTGGTATTTTCCCTCAGAATTTTAAAACTGCACTAATTTCACCACTTTATAAAGCCAAAGATAAAATTGAACTAACTAATTACAGACCCATTAGTCTAACATCTAATATAGCTAAGTTACTTGAAAAAATTATTAATTTTAGACTTGTTAACTTTTTTACTAAATATTGTGTAATTAACAAAAATCAATTCGGATTCAAAAAAAATATCAGTACACAAGACGCACTTTACGAACTGACTAAACAAATTTCTAGCATTTTGGATGATGGTAGAAAGTGCCTGGCTGTTTTCCTTGATCTCAGCAAGGCATTTGATACTGTTGATCATGCCAAACTGCTTGAAAAACTACAACTATATGGAGTACGAGGCACTGCACTACAACTGATTAAATCTTACTTAGTAAACAGACAACAGCAGACACAAATAAACAAAACACTAAGTGACAGACTGACTATAACTGACTACCAACTACCTCAAGGAACTGTGACGTCACCAGGACTTTTTCAAGTATACATAAATGACTTATATAGTATCTTAGAAAAGAATGGTGTAGTCTTTGGTTTTTGCGACGATACTGTTTTATTTTTTGAAGGAAGCTCTTGGGACGAAGTCTACGAAAAAGCCACTAGAGGACTTTATCTTGTAAACAAGTGGCTTCACACTAACCTACTTTACCTCAATAAAGAAAAAACATGCTATATTACCTTCTCAAAAACCAAAGTTAACCAGCCTCAAAACAAAGATTTGATCATTCACTGCTGTAATTGTGATAAATATGCAATAAATATTCCCTGCCAGTGTAATGATATAATTAGTAAAGTAGACAAAACCAAGTACTTAGGAATCATACTAGATTTTAGACTTGACTGGAAATCACACATTACTTACCTGACTGACAAACTTAGAAAATTCACTTATTATTTTAAAATATTGAGAGATATTTGTGAGGTGAAAATACTTACAAATATTACTATGCACTGGTGCAGTCACTAATACAGTATGGTATCCTTGCCTGGGGGGCATGTAACACTACACTACAACCACTAGACGTTTTACACAGAACTATTATTAAAATTATACTTAAAAAACCTAGAGACTATCCTACAGACGCACTTTTCACTGAATTTCCTGTTTTTAATACTACTCAACTATACACTAAATCTGTATTAATTAATCACTTTAAACAACCAAAAATTCTTATTAACCATAACTACGGAACTCGACAAAAAACTAGATGTAACTTACGAACTAACAGACCGAAATCAGAAATAGCTCGACGACACGCATCTTTTTTTTTTTTTTTTTTTAATTATTATTTTATTTAAGTGTGTGTTCCACTTTAGTACTACACACACTTTTAAGCATTATGTAAAGAACCCTTATTTTACAAGGTATTTGCATAATTGGTATAATTTCTCACCAGAAGCTTTCCGTTTATTTTAATATTTGAATTTAATCCCCCCCCCAAATTTTTTAATAAGAGAATAGAACTAAAAGAACTTATATTACATCTAAGAACTCTTAGATGAAATATAATCCGCAAGAGTTATTCCTATGCTTTTGACGGTAGTATACTTCAATCATTAATAGATATTACTAGATTATTTTTCCCCTTAGATGCTGGGGTATATAACCCTATATACGTATATACATAGATACTTACATTCATACATATACACACTCAAACATATATATATATGTATATACATACATATACACACATATATACATACACACACATACACCCACACATATACACACACATACATACATACATACATGCATACACACACACACACATATATATATACACACACACATACATATATACATATATACAGCTCATGTACATATACTGCATATACATACATGCAGTTCTTTCTTACATACATATACACATATATATATACATACACACATATACATATACACACATACATATATATATATACACACATATACACACATATATACATATATACACATACATATACATACATACACACACATACATACACATATATATACACATTCACATACATACATACATATACATACATACACATATACACACACCCACATATATATATACACACATGCATACACATACATACACATACATACATATATATACATATATACATATACATACACACGCATACACATATACACACACACATATATACATACATATACACACATGTTCACATACACATACATATATACATACCCCTACACACACATACATATACACACATCCATACACACATACATATATACACATACATACACACACACATACATTTACCCACTTACATACATTTACACTCACATTACATACATATATAACAAAAAAGTAAAGCAGCAACAATAATGACTGTAAACTAATAGTGAGGAACCAGAAACTATAAATTACAAATAGATACAATATCAATATGAGAGTTAGCATTTTCAATTTACAAGGTCAAGATCAACAGAGTTTAAAAAGTCGTAGAAATGATTAATTAGATCAGGTTCAATTAAAGCTGGTAGAGGTGCAGGCCAGTTGTTTCCTTTAGTCATCACTTCCTTAATTAATTTTGCTCGCTGTTGCTCAAAAAAGGTGCAGTCAAAAACTAAATGTTTCCAGTCTTGCTCAGAATTGTTATTACAAGGACAGTTAGGGTTATCTACAATATTGAAGCGGTGTAAGGATTTTCTATGCTTTCCGTGTCCTGTAAGAACCATAGTTAGTTTTCCGCATAAAACTAAAGACAATTTCTGCCTTTTTTTAACAGTAGGAAAAAATTCTTTGGTAATGGACGCTTTTGTTGTATTTCTCCATTCATTTTCCCAGGATAATAATGTTTTTGTTTTTGTTTCTTTCACGAAATAACTTTTAGGAGGCAAACAGGGTAGAAGTTGAGTATCTTTGTCTCTAGCTCCCGATTTAGCGAGTTGATCTGCACGTTCATTGCCCTCGACTCCGTTGTGAGCTTTAACCCAGCCAAATTCAATCGATAATCTTTTTTCTAATTTTGATTGATAAACTAGCTTCTTAATTAAGACAAAATCTTCAAAATAATAGTACTTATTATGCAGTCGTTCTAGTGTAACCTTACTATCTGTCCAAATAGCTATCTTGTTTTGCGTCGAGCTTCTTGGTAAGTTGTCAATGTTATTAAAAACCCATTCTACAGCTAAACGAACTGCCTTGGCCTCAGCTTGATTGTTGCTGCAATTTGGCTGGAGACGAAATTTGCAATTACGAATTTCAAAGTTATTCTCGTCATATACGGCAAAACCTCCACCTACTTCATCTGATTCACTTTTACTCCCGTCGGTGTATATTGAAAGATGATAATCGTTTGTAGAAGATGCTTGAATAATACTACTTTCTTGTCCTGGATGAGGCCATTTACTTACCTCTAGCTCTTTTTCGTACAAGTTTCTGGTTTTAGCTTGGTAAAGATGACATGCCTCCACTATTTCTAAACAAATTGGAGTTAAGTTGGCAACCAGGCATGCTCCTTCATAAGAAATAGTTCTGTATCCTCTTGTAATGCGAATAGCTATCAAGCGTTGAACTGATTTTAGCTTTTTTTGATTATATTTACGTTTTAAGGCGTGGTCCCATACAGGAGCTGCAAAGAGGATCAAAGGTAGAATAGCGCCTTTGTAGATTGTCTTCAGAGCCTTAGGACCTAATCCCCAATTAATTTTTGCTGACTTGGAGAGCATATATATAAGTTGAGTGCATCTCTCAGCAAGTCTATTAACATGAACATTAAAGCTCCATTTAGAGTCAAGCATGACTCCCAAATATTTAAATTCTTCAACCATCTTAATTCTTTGTCCATCGAGGTAGATTTTTGGTTTCTGCTTTTCTCGTTTTCGTGTAATAAGTAAAGCTTTTGATTTGTCGGAATTGAATTTTATTTTGTTTTCATTTGCCCAATCAAGAATGATTCTTAGAACTTGATTAGCAAGCTGTTCAAGTTTATAAAGTGAACCACTTCTAATTTTTATGATAACATCGTCAGCAAAAGCGGATACATCAGTATCTGGAGGCAGTTCTTTCTTAAGTAAAGGATCGTAGAGTATCTTCCAATATCCCGGAGCACCACATGATCCCTGAGGACAGCCCTTTGAAGCTTGGCGTTTGATTTTAATAGTTTTGAAAGTTAAAACTACCGGACGTTCTGAAAAATAACTGTATGATAGCCAATATAAATTATCCGGAATATTAAGTATTCTTAGCTGTTTCAAAATCGCCGGCCACCAAGCACTGTCAAAAGCACCCTCGACGTCCAGCGATATTAAAAGAGTGTACATTTTTTTCTTTCAAGAGAACTTTCGACAAATTCCTTAACATCCATAAGAGCTTCAACGGTCCCTTTCTGCGCTGTAAACCCAAATTGTTTTTTACTTAATAAATCTCTAGAGTTACAAAAATGTAAGATTCTGTTTATAAGCAACTTTTCAAGAATTTTTCCAAGGAGAGGAAGCAACGAGATGGGTCGAAATTTGTCAACTGACTCCAGACCTTTTTTTCCGGGCTTTTCAACAGGAATAATATAGGCTTCTTTCCAGGAGATTGGAAACACTTTTCTACCTAAGCAATTGTTGTAAAGAGCAGTTACTGAATTCGGCAGATGTTGAAATAAAATTTTAATTATTGAGGCATCAATGCCGTCTGCACCAGGGCATTTATTCGGATCTAATGAATCGATTACTTTTTGTACTTCCTCAATAGTAAAAGGATTGTCCTCAGTTGAAATATATTCTTTAATAGTTTCTTCACGAATTTTAGTATGAGTTTCAGTATCCTCAAGCAAATTATCGACTGGTACGAACTTGTCCATAAGAACTTCCAATGTTTCTTCGATATTTTTCGTAAATAGTCCATCCCTTTTCTTCAGAGTAGATAAGCAGGTTGGGCTACGAACTTTCCCTGCGGCTATTTTGTAAACGTAGTTCCAAGGATGAGGCTGACCTGTAGCATTGCAGTAAGATTTCCACCATTCTTTTTTAGAAGTATCCATTTTATCTTCATATTGTTTTTTGTAAGTAACATACAGATTATAGCGCTGAAGTCTCAATTCTTGGTTCTTTTTAGTTCTTTGATATTGTCGTCTACTTTTCCTTATCTGTCTCCTAAGTAAAGTTAATTCTTCAGACCACCAAGGCAATGAGCGGGCATATTGTTTATTCTTTAAATTAATTTTAAGAAGACTGTTGTCACACGTCTCTAAAAGGCGATTGGTTATGCTAGATATAATTTGCTCAGTATCAGTTGATAAATTTATTTTTTCTGAGAGCCTCTTATCTAAAGTTGTGATATCTAGTTTTATTGTTGAAAGCCTATTTTGACTTTTGTCTTCTGAAATAAGGCTTCCAAAGGAGTTAAATAGTTCTTCTTCGAAGCGTTCGCGATCTATTTGTTTTGTGTTAAAGCGACGAAAGTTAGTATCGTAGTATTCAGTGTCATTTACATTTTCTTGTAACTCAAAGCGTATGTAATTGTGGTCAGATAGACTCTCCTCAGAACTCACCCGCCAATTTGATATACTTGAAAGAAGCGATGCGCTTGATATAGTTAAATCAATGTTCGAAAAGCCTCTAACAGAAGAAAACGTGGGATACTCGGATTTTTCATTAATGATAAATAATCTTTGTTGAGCCAAAAAAGCATCTATTTCTTTTCCTCGAGTATCATTATTTTTATCGTACCAAGATGAGCTGTGGCTGTTGCTGTCCATTGCTATGAGCACTTTTTCACCTGCTTTTATTAGGGTATCAAGAGCTGATTGCACTTTCCCGAGATCTTCGTTTATATTCTTGGTAACATCACAATATAAACTAGCGAAGAAAGCTTTATATTGCTTCGAAAAGTTAATTTGTAAAAATACTGCGTCTCCGTCGCTTTGCGCTGTAAACATGCATGCATCAAGGCAAGAATTAGCTACTATAATAGCTGCTCTAGGCTTGTCTGATGAACTTGAAAATATTTTAACCTGTTTATCGAATCCAGAAACTTGATTGTTGTAAATATAAGGCTCTTGAACAAGAGCTATATCTATCTTATTTTCGCTAAATAATTGTGAGAGTTGTTGTACTGCTTTTTTCTTATGCATAAGATTTATTTGAATACATCGGAAGCCGCCGGTTGTACTTTTCATTGTAATAGGTTTTCTTTATTTATTTTTTATTTTTTTTTTTTTTTATTTATTCAAATTCTATTCGGCGAAGTTTTTGATTATACAGCTCCAAGTAAAGGACAGACTCGACTAAACGCTGTGTGGTTAGTTTGATATACTGTATTAACGTCTTTTTTACTGTTGTGTTTAACGCAGTTAATGCAAGTATGTTCGTTTTTCCCTGCTGTGCAGTCTTTAAGCTTGTGGTCTTTTGCACAGATAGGACAAATATCTTTTACAACAGGACACTGCTTAAGCGGATGTTCACCAAAAGAATTACAGGTAAAACAGCGGTTAATTTTAATATAATCGCTACAACCACAAATTTTCCAGAATAACTTAACTTTAGAGCTTAATAACGTTTGTCTTGTTTGAGGGTTGACTTCTATAACTAAATTGCGAGAGTTAAATTTTTTATTTACAACAAAGCGGATAAATTTGATCTCAATATTTTCTGAAGCTAGGCTGTTTTGTTCGCACAAAACTGAAGAAAAATTTTGTTCTGTTATTTCTTCCGGAACACCATATATTATTACACGAGGTTTAAATTTTAAAACGTCCACAACTTCTAGGTCTTCGCTACAATTTTTTTTAATTTCTTTTTTCAAAACTTCTGCTTCTTCTTTATTTGTTGTGCTGATTAATACATTACCCTCTTTGACTTCTTTTAACTTTAGGATACCTACTTTTATTTTCGACGGATCTACAGTTTGTTTAAGTTTTTGAAGACACGTCTCTTGCACGTTTAATGTTTTAATTGGTTTAACGATAATGTTATATGGTTTCTGGGTAATAATATTATCAGCTGAGCTGAATTTAGCCGGGCAGCAGTTTGGTTCTACTAGTTTGTCGACTTTATTAGAATTCCCTCTTATGTCTTGGGTATTGTCGATATTTGATACTGATGGATTTGGAATAGCTACCTTCCTAAATTTTAAGCCTTCAATTATTCCGTCTCGTCGTGCTATACCTTCTTTTAGTTTTACGAAAGCGCTTCTCAGTTCTTTAACAGATTTAAAAATATCAGTACGAATTTCAGTTTTTATTCTAGGACTGTCTCGAACGTGGTTTGTTATACAGTCCAAAGCTTCTGTTATACTGTCATAATCAGGATCTATTTCGTTTTCCATGTGGAAGTTGTAATAATACGCAGTTGAAATAATAAGCGGTTAAATTAAGTAAAATAATTTAATCAACGTAAATAATAATAACGCTGATTTGAAATAAAGCAACGATAGAGATAATAAATATTAGTACCTTGATAAGAGAAAAAGGAATTCTATGTCTCCCCACTTTGGAAGGGGTAAGCCAGTCCCCACTCTCCGCTAGCTCGTTACTATCGGAACACGTGCTTCTTTAAAACAAAACCAAGCTATTAAAATTGCATTTTTTAAAAACACTCGAATCTTCAAAATTAGTCAACGGATTTACTTGAGACTTCACAACCGCGTTATCTACTTTATGCTAAAACACTTAGCCAAAATTTAAAGCGAATCGTGATCTTTTTCTTGGTGAAAAAGCAATTTAAAAACGGAGCCGATCTTAACAGAATGACACCGACACTATACAATTCACTACCACAAGACATAAAAGAAATTAAAGACATACGTAAATTTAAAAAAGATATAGTTTTCTGGATTCGAAACACCACGTAACTCCGACACCATCAGACTGACCAAATCATATCCAACCAAACCTTATCTGACTAATACTACAGAACTTTGGTATAAATTAAATACATCAATAACAATAACAATATCACAATAAACAAATCTCTTACAAGCCTTATCTGTATCTATTTTTAATGTATTATCATCTTAATTATTTCTATCTATAAAGAGTACAAAGTTAAAATATATAAATAAAGCTACGTCTTCCTTTTAATAATTATATTTATGCATGATATATTTCTTCATTTTATTGATTGTTATTCTTTTAATTTGTTAATATAATTTTTATAATTTTTATTTTTATTTTTTATTAGAGGTAGATCGCTATTATAAATTTTCTATAATAGCGGCCGCCCCCTGGTACAAGCATTTAGCTTTTTTGGGGGCGCTCACCTATACTTTTTATTATATAAATTAGAATTAATGTATCTGTTGTGATTACTAACTTCAAGCATGTTATTTTTGTAATGATTTTTTGTTTGTTTGTGAGGAATAAAATTTATTTATTTATTTATTTATTTATTTATTATAGTATTTTATTAGTACAGATTTTTTAAATAATTGTTCAACAGGTAGCACTTTAAAACTATTAAATATGTATTTAGATGGGAATCTTTTTGGCTTTTTTTGGGGGCGCTCACCTATACTTTTTATTATATAAATTAGAATTAATGTATCTGTTGTGATTACTAACTTCAAGCATGTTATTTTGTAATGATTTTTTGTTTGTTTGTGAGGAATAAAAATTTATTTAATTATTTATTTATTTATTTATTTTACCAAACTATCAATAATGTATGGAGAAATATGTTTTAAAACTTTATTACTTATATTGTAAGTATCTTTAGATTCAGAGCTACTGAAGTCCTTTATTGCTTTAGAAATTTCCTTGTGAGTGACAGGTTGAAAAAATAAACTTTGTTTTGGACTCTTATATATTACATGCTGTAAGGGCTGAACGGAAGAACTGGCTGTGTTTTGGATGTCAGGTTGGTGAAGTGAAGGTAAGGATGACATGGATGAGTCAGGTTCACATAGATATTCATTGTTAGCCCAATAGGCATTCAATTTGTCAGCGGCAGATTTGCCTATGTACTTTTTTCCTTTGTGTATTAGATTAATATTTCTTTTATCACATTTCTGAGTTGTCCTTTGTGAATCACCTTTAGAGGTAGTGTTTGCAAGGGTATATAGGGTAAAGTGCCTGATTATATCGTACCCTTATCGTTTATTTCTTTTGTATACTTCTGTATCTATGCAGGTAAGTAATACTGCTGCTATTATGACATCTGCTAAAATCTGTTATGATTAATCTCAGCAAACACCCGAATTATTTGATATTTCACAATATAGCAAAAGAAAATATCAAACTCGTTCACACAGCTGGCTTGCCGCCAAGGAGTAGAAGCTGATGATTGCCTCTCAATGTAAATAGGGCCCTTAACTATTGCCAACCTAGCAACTTCACTTTGAAACGCTTATGACAGTCTCTACCCAATACGGACATGACTTGGCGGGACAGAAAAGTTGATTTCCCTACTTTTTTGGGCCAAAGACTTGGCGGGGAGTATTTTATTACATAAGTGGTTTTTGGTAAGATTTTACTTTACGCCCGGTACAGAGTTTTACTTTACTTTCAGTACAAAGTTCGACGTATTTTTTTACTTGACGTCCGTCATGAATTAATCATTTTAATAATTCGGCAGAACTCGGAACTATGATTGATTATTAGCAAAGTTAGTTTTTATATTTTCTCCTATTTTGCTGTTTTTTGTGACTTTTCAGAGGTGAACTTGCCTTATGAAGTTGCCTTATGAGTTCATGACGGGGAGAGGGGATAATTTTCGACGACAAAAGAGAGGTCGCCTTCTGTTTGTTAATTTGTTGTTGGTTGGGCTCTAGTGCAATATGCCGTGCCACTGATCTGCTTCACTCATCCAATCAAAAATATTTCTTTCAATTAATGTTGAGAAATATTTAAGTGGCTAATTCAAAGCAACCACGTGCCTTCCAAATTTTAATACTTCGTAAAAATAGATTTGTTTTGACATTGCTTGTTCCCCTAGCTGACTCGACCTATAGGAGCGATGGACGTGACACCGCCGGTGAGGTGTAGGGTAGCTATCGAGTATTGGCTCCTAGGTGGGCTCGTTGAAATTTAATATCGGCATCGTTGGCATTTATTAGATCTATTACTATAATTACATTAAGAAACGTCTTTTCAATGATAAATTATCCCACTCGACCCTCGCATTGATTGCTTTTGGTTTATTATAATATTTTTTAAAAATAATTTGACCTTTATACAATATATAAATGCTATCTTTATAAAAATGGTTAGGTAAAGTTAAATATAACTCTAGTTCTAAAAGAATTTAAGATACCTTTCTAGAACGACGCCTTTTAAAGATTTTTTTTTAGATAAATACTTATGTTTCTGCATAAATGCGCATTAGATTTTCTGGAAAACAACCTTAACTGTACTACAACCATGGTTGTAGTAGGATAATACAAACTGAAAAGAACTGTAGTAGGTGTAGTAAGCATGGTTGTAGTAGGATAATACAAACTGGAAAAGAACTGTAGTAGATGTAGTAAGCATGGTTGTAGTAGGATAATACAAACTGAAAAGAACTGTAGTAGATGTAGTAGGCATGGTTGTAGTAGGAATACAAACTGGAAAAGAACTGTAGTAGTTAGTAAGCATGGTTGTAGTAGGATAATACAAACTGAAAAGAACTGTAGTAGATGTAGTAGGCATGGTTTAGTAGGATAATACAAACTGAAAAGAACTGTAGTAGGTGTAGTAGCATGGTTGTAGTAGGATAATACAAACTGGAAAAGAACTGTAGTAGATGTAGTAAGCATGGTTGTAGTAGGATAATACAAACTGAAAAGAACTGTAGTAGATGTAGTAGGCATGGTTGTAGTAGGATAATACAAACTGGAAAAGAACTGTAGTAGGTGTAGTAAGCATGGTTGTAGTAGGATAATACAAACTGGAAAAGAACTGTAGTAGATGTAGTAAGCATGGTTGTAGTAGGATAATACAAACTGAAAGAACTGTAGTAGTGTAGTAGGCATGGTTGTAGTAGGATAATACAAACTGGAAAAGAACTGTAGTAGGTGTAGTAAGCATGGTTGTAGTAGGATAATACACACTGGAAAAGAACTGTAGTAGATGTAGTAAGCATGGTTGTAGTAGGATAATACAAACTGGAAAAGAACTTTAGTAGGTGTAGTAAGCATGATGTTCCACGTCATGCGATTTATGAACCATTCGGTTATAGAGTAAGACATTCTCCCGCAGAGGTCCGCAAGTTAGAAGATTTTTTTTTAAATGCGCGCATCCTTGCTTCTTAATTTAGTTTTTGCTTTATGTTTCGGTGTATACTTAATAACCTGAGCAGTAGCGGCGTCGTACATTATTTAACTTACATTGTTATTTAATTTTTCAAAGAAATTGTGCTAAAAAATAGCATAAGCTGATTTTCAAATGAGTGCAAATAATGCTGTGCTGTTTATTGTATATTCTATGGGATACATATGCGCGATAAAGAAAGCGCCTATATTGATGAAAATTCGCCTGTCCTGCGGAGGCTAAAATTATTTTCCTATTTATGTATATATTTATAGCAATCTAGCGAGAGATATTGTTGTTTAATTAATAAATTATTTATTTATTATCTATTCTATCTCTTGCGAACGAAACGAGCCTGTTATTAATTAATGTTATTGATATATTCTACTAACGTGAGTTCCTGATGCAACGCATTAGTAGTTAACTTTATATAAGTTCATGACTACACGATAGTTTCAGCGCGGAGATCATCGCGCCACAATTTTTTTGAAGTTATAAACGTGAATACTATAAATAACACGATGGATAGTTCGCGCCCGTATCAAGATTCGAACCTGGGAACTCTAGCTTTGAGTAGTCTTATCGATTCCGGACCGGTTTTATTGAATCCAGTATTCCTAAAAACACCGAAAACGATACCCTACTCGAAAATGATTTTTTTCTGGCCTTTTTACTGATTTTCATTTCTTACTTTTTTGGTCACATACAGTGGTCGTATCGACTTCGGACCGGGTTCAGTCGATTCAGCCCTCCAAAAAATTTAAATTAAAATCTTTTTCGCTGCAAAAAATTGTTTAATTTTAACGATTTTTTGAAAATTTGCTGACTCAGCATTCCGGGTTATTGACGTGCCAGCAACCTGATTTTTAATAGGATTCGTTTCACCTTACGAGCCGAGCCGTCTCATCAGCGAATTTTTCAAAGAAAATTATCTAAAAGCCACCGGTCTGTTGTTTTACTCCAGGGCTGGACAATAAGCTGACTTATTAATATTTTAAAATAATAACAACTATTTATTTAAAAAATCTGAAAAAAGATGTAATACTCAAGAAATGCTGCTAATATTTTAATAAACTGCGGAGGCTTTCGCAGTTATTGTCATGAAGATATGAATTCAGTTTTTTTAGAGCATTGTGTTTTCTTCCATAATATCCAACATGCCTGAAGATGCTTTTCATAGTGGAAGCGAAACGTCGGGTTCTTCTGCTACAGTGAGGTGATCACCACCGGAAGACTTAAATCTTGCTGGTAATTTTTTACCGGCATCGCTTTATATTTAAGATGTTGAGGTTTGATGTTACAAAGAAATGTAATAAGTGCAATCGTGTTAGAAACGGTTTAGAGAGAGAGGATAGATTATATTTCGATGGGCTCTATCTTAAAAATGAAGCGTAAAATAAAATAAAACTGGGTTTTAGTTATGTTTTTAGGCCCTAAAGTCACTATTTCACTGCCTTTATTTGAAAAATGTCGACTATTTTTCTGTGCTTATAAATATTCTTGTAGATTATAACTCCTAAAGGCAAAGAAGATAATTATTTAGAGTGAAGTTAAAAAATGATTTTATTTTTTTTTTTATTTATTCTTTGTCCGAATGATTCAGCATAGGATAATTACCAAGACAGACGTTGTCTATTTGACTGAGGCTATGAGTCACAGTAATTCTTCTGCCTGTGCGTCATATCGGGGCATCGTCTCAATGATTTTCTACTCTTAGCCGTCATTATCAGAGCGCAGAGGCCGCCCTTATCTGGACGATACAAGGAAAGTAGTGAGAGTGTTGTAACTGGTTTAGTATCTTGCTTTGCACTCTTCCTTGTATCTAAGTGAAAATGAAACCTATTCCAGTAGTGTACTGCAAACATACCTAATACTTATATAAATTCTCTTGACTCTATAAAATATATCTGGCACGGGGTACCTCGGATCTTTTTCTTACCATATTAGATTCACTACGCTCATATCCCTTACATTAGAAGACTGGAAATGGAAAGAACTAGAAAAGACTAGAAATCAAATAAATTGAAATAAATTGTATACTTGGTATTTTATGAAGAACACTCGTGCCAAATTTCAACTCATTCATTTCATTTTTTTAAGTTATTTAAATAAAAACCCTCTCTTCTATTGTATATTTCATACTTCTTACACAGCAATGCTGAATAAATTGTAATTATGTTGTGTTTGATTGCAGGTGAGGTGAAAACCAGAGTATTATACTCGTTGTGATCAGGTCTGGTAAGATTCATATTTGTTGTTTCACAACTATCAGTACATTTACAATATGTGAGGTGAACAGTGAACAGTGAACAGTGCTTGCCTTGTCATCCAGTTATGATATAGCCCAGGAGAAAATCCCATTGCCCATTTCTACCATATAAGATTTATGACCAAAGTCTGAAGAAACTTGGTACCGTGCAATAAGCTTTAGCTTCACTCAATCACTAAAAGTTTTGAGTTCTAGTATTATGATTATTACTAATTAGCGGCTTTCAAAAAACTGCTAATATTTGGTTTTTAATGTTTGAAGTAATGAATCACTCTAATACTAAAAGGTATTTACTACATCTAAGCTCGCAAATATCGTATCAAACCTCATAGTAGTGATAGTAATATGGGAGGAGTGGTAGTAACTACCAGGCAAGTAGGCCACGTTGTTGGGCCCTTTTTGCCAGCTCCCTAAGATATTGTTCTACTCCTTTTAATTTCAAGTGTGGGTATATTTTATCTAATCTACACATAAGAGCCATGAATTTCTATGGTCCCTCTCATGCTTTTTCAAGCAATCATACATATTTTCAATGACTCTTATAGTCTAGTGAAAACTAGGAACAACTCGCGCCCTCACTGTTAAACCAAACCTCCACACACTTTAAACTACAAGGCAGAAACAGTATAGTATAATAGTGAATCTACTATGAGGGTCCTAAATTTTGCCTATACCCAAATACCCAGTTTCATTTAGGGTAAGGGATCTTTAACGAGTACCTGACAACGTACAGGCTCGAGACCACCGGCTTTACGTCCCTTATGAAGGACGTGGTACACAGAATTTTTATCCCTCTCGTAAAAATCACAGAGGCCCGTGCACATGACTAAATAAACTCGGAAGTTTGAAGTCCATTCATTCTGTGTATTGGTAGCGTACCTTAACCACTACACCACGGGTGACTCTATCAAACCTCTTAATAGTCCGGGCGCCCAGGGTTGATTTTAGAAACCATTCTGTCATAGAACTTACAAGACTATTCGCGATTCAAAGAGATAGTTGTAAGGTTGGCAATACCAATGGCGGGAAAACGAAAGGGTGATCAAAAATATTTTTATCATAGGATTAGCATGGGAGCCGATAAAAATTCTTCTTTTATTTATTTATTGTTAGTTAATTTGTGATAAATGTGATGAAAATTATTAGAGCGACCATCGGTACTAAAAAAATTGCAAATATTTCGTAGATAAATATTTCGATAATTCCAGGATTTTAAATATAGAATCAGGCTCTTATCACTACAGACTTGGATTCGTCCGATTTAACCCAGAAATATTAAAACCTACACTGATAATTTAAACAAACATTTTACAAAAAGTGAATTTATTGAGTTATTAATTATTTTAGTGCATAAATAAAAATTATTAATAAATTAAAACACCATTTCAGTGAAAATCGGCTTCTCTTATCAGTTAATTTAAATACCTGTTACAACTAATTTAAACAATTTAATGCAATTAAATGGCAATTTTGTGTGTTTGTGCAAACTAAAATTATTTAAAAGTAACATCAATTAACAATAAATAAAATAAAACACTATATTATGATCTTCATCTTCTTATCACTCAATTTAAATACTCGTGACAACCCATTAAAACGCTATTTTTCAATGAAATTGTGATTCTACTGAGTTCATACGTCCTAAAATTAGTTAAAATAAAGCACTTTGATAAAAAATTTAAAGAAATAATCGTCACAAATAAGAAAAACCAGAAAATCCCCATAAGGCCTTTAACAACGATCACCCTTTCGTTATCAATTTCTTATCAGCGACGGTGGCGCTGCTACGGACTTTGAATCGCGAATAGAGTAGAGTAAGAAAACCACCACTCTGGTGTTGTACTCCGGGGCTGGACAATATGTTGACTTAGCAAAACTTTAAGATTATTATAACTATTCTATTTTTAAATTTTTTGAAAAATGTTTAAATAAAATTTGTAGTTTAAAAAAATGGGGTACGGGGTACCTCGGAACTAATTCTCATTACATCGGATTCGCTGCGCTCGTCCTCCTGGCTTGGGACTCGCATCACTCATCCTCAGAAATACAAGCCGTTAAATTTCTACTGCAGCATGTCTTCGGACTCGCTTCGTCGTCCTTAGATAGCTAATACATTAGTTTCATTCCCAGTGTTTATTTATTCAGGCACTGGCCATACTCGATGCTGCTTAACTTATATGATCCCCCTATAATCATGGTTAGACTTGTTGTATTAAAACGAAATTTTCAACTCAATTAGAATATTTTCCGATTTGTTACAATTTTTTGATATATGTATAAAAATCATTCGATAAAAATTGTACTAATACTGATAATCTGATGAAACTTAGCACATATTTTAGTCTTATACATAGCTATATGCGTGCCTAATTTCGTCATTATTGCGGAATAATGACGTCAGAAACAAAATATTTTCCGAATGGCACTACAGGAGTTAACTGGTTTTTGTCAACTCTCTAGCATAAATACACTGGGCGCTACGATGATAACACACACACATACAGACAGACAACTTTGCGAAAACCACTCAGGAAGCATTAAAACGCCTAAAACGGATAATTGCGGTGACATCCCGGTTGCGGATTCTTTTTGAAAAGACATCAATAGTTTTCCTATACACCTACATAGGATATAAATGAGGAAAAGTAAAAAGACATATATTTAGCCCTAGTCATTGTTTACCTACGTCAACGCAATATAATGATTGCGATTTAGTGAGAGATAGTTTAGAGAGAAGTCGTATTACAATGTATAGATGATATTACGATGAGCCAGTGCAATGCCATGCACTGCACGTAACATATGATCTGCAATCAAAATGTTTATTTTCGTACTACAAATGTTATTTAAAACTTTTTCCAATTTTTTACTTTTCCTCACGACAATTAAATCCATGATTTTTGTTAGATCATAAAAATTATGCAGCATTGAGCGTAGTCAGTGCTATATGGGTGACCGCTGAGGATAAAACGGATGTATTTATTATCTGAGGACTAACGAAGCGAGTTGGAAGTTGGTGTGATGAGGAAAAGTTGTGAGGCACCCCGTACCCGATTTTTTTACTCACTTTAAGACAAATAGTAGAAAAATAATGTTATATTTACGTAAAATTGTGATTATTGTGAAAAATCAAAAAATTACGTCACCAAGTTACCCAGAGAATGATAAGAGCTGTTGTATCCTCCCTCTAAGTATTAGTCTCTTTGAGTAGATGTTGAAGTTAAAACACGTAGTATTGGACTGGTTGTAGACTGGTGTATGTTTTCGTAAAAATCATAAAACTTGCAATACCATCGAATCGGGTTAAAATTTGGAACGAGTGAATACTTTTATACGACCAACAAGTATGTAAAGTTTAAATTTTAACTACCACGGTTTTATCGGATCGCTTTTAGCAAATTTTCATTAGAAAATATCGCTTATGAGGAATTTTGGTTGACGGCAGAGGAGGGGGAGTGGGGGATGTTTACTTTTCCCATCTCCCAAGATCCCTTTATTCCGTTTTCCTCTATTCTTAACCATCATAAAAATAAAGTTTTGAATTTAATCATGATTAAATTCTTTGGCGTTTCGAAAGACTTTATTCAACATTAATAAACAAAACAATAAATCAAAATAAAACTATAGATATTGCATCGTTTAGCGACTCACATTTAGACTATGGATGACCGCTGAGAATGAAACGGATGCACATACTATCTGAGGACGAGCGAAGCGAATCCGAAAATATGTTGGAGATTAAATTTGGCTGGTTTGTGGACGAGCAAAGCGGCTCCGAAGCAGGTAGGATGAGCGTAGCGAGTCCGATGAAATGAGGAAATGGTCCAGGGTACCCCGTACCCGCGATTTTTTAATAAATAGAACAGTTATAATAAATTAAAAATTTGCTGAGTCAACATATTGTCCTGCCCCGGAGTACGACACCAGACCGGTTGTTTTCTTACTCTGCTCTATAATCGTGTAAATCCCACGATTGAAACTATCATAAATCTGACGTAAAATCCACCCCTGGACTACAATGTTTATCCCATAGAATAATACTGTTAAGTTGTAATAAAATTAACTACTGTCAGGTATAGAATGAATTAAGAGTAATGGGGCGGTTATACGTCGTGAAACCCTGACCCTGGAGTCTCAGGGACGGTATGGCCTGGGGGTGTGTCAGGGAAAATCGAACGAAAATATTCTTTCTTTTTCGCCCTTAACCTTCATTTCTTTTAAATTATCTTTTATCATTCTATTTTCTATAAGGTTTAATATCAGCCACTAAAGCATTAAGCTATAAAGCAAAATATCAGACACGGGGTACCTCGGAACTTTTCCTTACCGAATCAAATTCGCTACGTCATCCTCAACACTTGGGACTCACTTCACTCGTCCTCTGACAATAAAAACATGTGCTATATACCCAGCGGTCTCCTAGCCACGTACTGTTACCTTTCTCCAAGCACCTAACATTTCTGATCCTACAAAACTGTAGATATACTGGCCGTAATGGAAAAAAACTTTGTATACATAATTTCAAAACGACCAAATCATTTTTCCGTGTTTTATGAATTTTTGCACATGATGCGTCATTAAGCACAAACACACACACAGAATTATATATATATATATAATAATATATATATATATATATATATTATATATATATATATATATATATATATGTATATGTATATATATATATATATATATATATATATATATATATATAATATATATATATATATATATATATATATTATATATATATATATACATATATATATAATACATATATATATATTATATAAGGTTTTATTTATATATAGATAAGTTCCAAAGAAAGTCATAGTCTGCTTTAGTTAGAGTTATATATATATATATATATATATATATATATATATATATTATATATATATATATATATATATATATATATATATATATATATGTATATTATATGTATGTTATATATATATATATATATATATATATATATATATATATATATATATATATATATATATATATGCCGATTGGAGTCGATCCACCTTCATCACTTGCGTCATTCGAACAACTTACTAAGCGTCATTTAGAACGAAAATCCTCTCTAAGCGTGAGCAGTATATTTTTTACGCGGTCTTTAGAATAAGATAGGCAAGTTTAGGTCCATAAGTGGCAGCTTTATTTAATTAGGAAGAAATAAAGTCTGCATCTGCGAGAGCAAAGTGCATCAGCTACTTTATTTCCTGATGACGTCACGTGGAAACAATGCAATTTATTACCAACTACGTGTAGTAAACAAGGACATAATAGAGGCCGCGCAGTGAATCACGACTCACAAAAGTAATAAACAACCTGATGTGTTAAAACACTTGCATCGGAAAATGTCGCTATTCACGTGTTATTTGAGAATAAATTACTGAATAAAGTCTGCTAAAATGCTTAATACTTCCAGTCGTGTCAAGCCATCTATGACAAATAAATTACTTATAGGAATTTATTTGTTTCATATCAATAATATATAAGTTGTAACAAGCAATAAAGATAAAAGACCTTCGGCCTCTCGGTCGCTTGGCGGCCTCATGTTTGTTGTTTTATATGAGTTTGTCGTACTACTAGTTTATATAAGAGGCAAACTGCCGCGATATAAGCAAATTTTCAAATGTATTAGTAAAAAAACATTATTTACTTACATTATATTATATATGTCAATCAATAAAATCGCAACTAATCGTGATAATTAATGTAACTTCGTATTTTTGTTAACCCTACGTAGCAATACATGTGTAAGTATTTTTAGCCTTATCTAAACACTTTTAGATGAGTTTTGATTTTTTGAAATGTTAGTGGGGTCATTATTGTAGGTTAATGACAATAATGACATAATGTTTTATTTGACATACATATGTCAATCAATAAAACCTGAGCTAATACTGCTTATTTTAATAAGCTTATTTTTTCTGCGCAAATTCACTGAAAGAAATATTTTTAGTCTGGTCATTTTCTACCAACATGGTTTTTTTAAGATGCAGCCCATGGAAACAGCATCAACCCTCTCTTTCTAAACTATCTCTCACACACTCGCTCTAATTATGTTTTTCATAACTTTACGCTTTAATATCATAAATATTAAACGACGCAGGTAAAAATCTATTAGGACTAAAAATGTTTGTTTCCTTGGGGACTACAACTTAAATCATAACTTTTAAAAATAAAATATTTATTAATTTTGCTAAGTCAGCATATTGTCCAGCCCCGGAGTACAAACCAGAGCAGTGTTTTTCTTACTCTACTCTATGGTCCTGTAGGTCCTATGATAAAATGGTTTATAAAATCACCCCTTGGCTCCCGAACTATCAGGGGGTTTTATACGATATTATCGAGTACATGCAGTAAATACCTTGTAGTATTCTGGAGTGATTCCTTGTTTTAAACATAAAAAACCAAATAAAAAGAACTCAACAGCTTTAGTGATTGAGTACGAAGTTTCGTTACACTTTATAGGAGTAGAGGGTTTTAAGTTTTAACCCTTTAAACTTTATGGGGTAGTAGGTTTTAGGTTTTACCTCTTTAGACTTTTTAGGGGTAGAGGGTTTTAGGTTTAACCCTTTAGACTTTATAGGGGTAGAGGGTTTTGTTTTAACTCTTTAGACTTTATAGGGGTAGAGGGTTTTGTTTTAACTCTTTGGACTTTATAAAGGTCGAGGTTTTTATGTTTAACCCTTTAGACTTTATAGGGGTAAAGGGTTTTATGTTTTAACTCTTTAGACTTTATAGGGTTAGAGGGTTTTAGGGTTTTATTTCTTTATGCTGAGAAATAATGACGTATGCCCTAAAATCTTTGATAATATCGAAAATGCAGTTTAGCTTGGTCTATCTAGTGCTGATACCTATCGACCTTTCTAAAACAAGTATGTCGAAACGTTATATTGTCTCGAGTTCCTTGTTCGATTTCATTAAATTATTTAATTTAGTTATTAAATTTTAATTATTTAATTTAGTTGTTCATATATTTTGCTTTAAACTAAACTTTTATGTATACGATATAAAATACTTGAGGAATAGATGGGAATTATACGTCTGTATGTGTTCTCACTGAGCACTGAGCAGTCCTGCAACTATTTGTAGTACTTCTATCCTAAATTTATTAAGTTACCCCTCCTGAAAATTATTGTTTGATAACTGTCTGATTTAAGCAGAGTTGCAGGCCCTTTGTTAGGTCCTAAGCTCTGCGTGTTAAGGACGTCGTAGAAATATCATAAAAAATAAGTTTATAGGACATTAATGAGGTTATTTGTGTAGCAAGTTGCAACCATATCAGGAAAAACGTTTTAAAATTATCTTGTCGTATAAAAGCATCTTGGAAGAAAATTTCATGGATACTTGCAGGGCGCAGGGTGAAGGGCTAGTTTTCACAATGGGGGGGGGGCTCACTGTTCTAGAAATCAATTGGTCTATTGGACAATAGACCAATTGATTTCAGGTCAATTGGACTATTTTAAGTGACGTTTTTGGCAAATAACTTAATATGACGTCATGGCCAATTAGTAAAAATGTTTCTTTTACTATACAGTGGGTGTGATGATGATAATAGGCCCACGCTACATATATCTTATTATATCAAGCCTCACTACCACTCACAGGTCTGCGGAGCGGGCCTTTGCTTCTTCTTTCGTTCTTCAATAATATTTGAAGCGAAGATACAAGGGTTTGATTCCTCTTTTATTTTTGTCTTATATTTGTCTGTCATTCGCCAGTAAATTTGAATTTTCCCTCTTTATTTTAACATATTTTATTTCCCACCCGACTAGTATCCTTTACTTCCTACTCGCTTTTCCGGTGGTTTCACAAGGAGTATATATTTTCATATTTTATATATATTTTACTATGAGGTCACTGTGATAAATCTGTATAAACTTTTCCTACCTTCTAGATACAGATCTGTCGCTATAAATAATTTCTCTCCCGTGAAAAATCTAGAAAACCTTTACATAAACAAAAGTTTTATTACGTCTCTCGATTATTTGTTGTTTATATATTTCTTTTGTAAAATGATGCAATATAGGAATCCACTCTGACTGCGTGGTCAATAGATTGGAATTTATTTAATATAGTTGTCATAACTTCATCGTTTAATATTTCCGTTTACATACATTTCTATGTAGTACTAGCAGTGATACTCTAGCTTCGCTTGGCAAATATTTAATTTATCAAACAACATAATTATTATTAATTCTCCCTTTGAGGACTACAAAAAATAGAAGTTGTTAACAGCTCTAACAGCGAGTAAATTCATTGTTTAAATGGCAATTCAAGCCGTGCTTTATGATTGCTTGGTAAGTTCCTTGTCTATTCTTACATATAACAAGTTGTTAAAAGTTTAGTCATGATCCGTCAATTAGGTTCTGAGCTGTAAACACTCGACATTTTGTTTACACCACACCTATTATTTTGGAACTCATAATATTATTATTTGAGATGTATAAATATTATTTTAAACTCAAATGGTGTTCATTTTGAACAGTCTGTGGTATAATTGAAATTTAGGTCAGGATCCCTTGTTTAGATTCAATCTGTTAGCTTTGAACATTTTCACACTTACCCCTAGAATTATTTTAGAAAAGATATCGATGACGAATTAAATGTGTTCATTCTGACCTATGAGGATTCTAAGTTTAAAGTTTAGTCAAGCTCTATTGATGAAATTCCAAGATATAAGACTCAAATTTGTTTTCCTTACACTAACTCCTTATGGTTATTTAAGAACGGATTTCGATGAGTCATAAAATACGTTCATTCTGACCCATGAGTAGTCTAAGTTTAAAGTTTAGTTAAGATGCATCAATTAGAGTCCGATCTTTAAGCATCTAAAAATTATTTTTTTTACACTAATCCCCTGTTGTTATTTGTGAAGGAATTTCTTTGAGACACATAATGCGGTCAATATGGCCTATGAGTCGTTTAAGTGTAGAGTTTAGTCAAGATCCATGGATTAGATTGCAATGTGTAAGCACTTAATATTTAGTGTTGCACTATACCCGTATTATTTTCAAACAGGTCCCGATAAGACTTAAAAGGTGACTATTCAGACCTAGGAGCATTCTTAGTTTAAAGTTTAGTCAAGATCTATCAATTAGATTCTGAGCTTTAAGCACTCAAAAAGATTTTATTACACTAACCCCTTGTTGTTATTTTAGCACTGATCAAGATCTGACATAGTTCAGATATAGTTCTGATCTGATAGTTCAGTTATACTCCTTCTTGTATATGATGTTAGTTTAAACTTTGGTCTAGATCCTTTATGTAGTTTTCGAGTTATAAGCAACCAAAATTTCCAACTTATGTATATATAATATATATATATATATATATATATTATATATATATATATATATATATATATATATATATATATATATAAGAAAATAATATAATACAAAATTTTGGAGTATAAAATAGTCTTAAGTTTATGTTTCTTAAATTATTATGTTTGTATATTATCACTCAATTAAATTTAAAAATTGTATATTATCTTTTTTTAATATTTAATTAATAAATTAGATAAAATTTTATCCACGTTGAATGGAAGAGAGGACCATATGGTCCTATATCTGTCTGATTAAATAAATCAGTTACACACACACACACACTTATACACTCACACACAGACAGACAACTTTCAAGTTCATCTGATCATTTTTAGATTTTTTACGATTTTTTTTTAATTTTTGCTGACTAAGCAAATAGGGTTAATAGTGAAATAAAATTTTGATATTCCGGGCAGCACAACTAGACCCAAAGACTGATTTTTGTACCAAGTTTCAACTATCTAGCATAAACACAGTGGGAGTTATGCGTGACACAGACACACACACACACTGACAGACATCAAGCTGAAATCGGTTCAGATAATCCTAAAAACACCTAAAATGGATAATTCAAGTGAAATCTCGGGTTGAAATTGTTTGGGTGAAACCAATACTTTTCCTCTATATACCTACTGTATGAAGGTGAGGAAAAGTAAAAATATGTTGTGACGCTGCTCAGGTTATTAACTGTATATGGAAAACTTAAGCTAAAATTGTATTACTAATCCAATTTTCGCGCTTTCTTTCTTATTAAGTAAGAAAGGGCGCGTTTAAAAGAAAATTTGCCCAGCTTGCGGGCCAGAATTTTAACATTTGAGGAGGTATTAGGTTGTGTGTTGTGGTGTGTTGTTCCAGGAATTAGCAGTAGGGATCAGTTGGACGATCTTCGATTAATTGGGATTAGCCCTCTTAACCCTTTTGTAAAAATAATCCCCCAGTTTAAACAGATTTTAAGGTTAAACCCTAATTCAAAACCCTATTTTTTGAAGGGTTTTCAACTGGTTTGACAAAGTCCAAGGGGATTAATTCGAATCGAACCCTAACATGAAACCCCATGTGTAAACAGAGTATTAATGTTTCTCTTTGATGTAATCAATAAACTGTTATTTGATTACAAAAGGCTGTATTAGCGGCAACTCCCTACTCACTCAATACAAGTTTTACAAAAACACCAAAAAAGGCAACCCATTAGCTGTTTCCCACGCGCTCTGCAGATAACACTTCGTTTTTCGTCTAATTGGTACCTCAGACTTAATGAGTAATTAGATTATTAGATGAATGGACCCATTCTAAACGTTTAACACTTTTATGCTTTGCTATCTTGATCTTAACATTTGAAATTATTTACTTTTCTTCACATGCCACTTAAGGGATTTATAAAAAGTATTGTATTCAGTCCCAAATTCTGACATCCAACAATATCTAGAAATATTTTATGACAGTGACAGTAAAATTTTATCACAATCACAATTTGATTGCTAGACAGGAGTCTTAGGCCCCTTGCCGCTTCGCGGGCCTTCGGATATCATCAAGTTCGTTAACTTATCTTGTATTGATCTTGTGTGGTATCTTTTTTAAATTGGCCTTTGATCATCAAGTTCGTTATCTTATCTTGTTTTATGGCTTGCTTTTTGATGTTTACTTATGACTTTGTAGCTCTATTTATCACAAATAAAATTATAATATTATTAGTATTAGTCTCCATTCTATAAGCAATTGTAATTGATAGACACTGGATGGGACGAATAATTAAAACTACCACTTCTCTAAATGACTATATTTCGCCTGCTCCAGGCATATTCATGTCTCAAACCTAAAATTAATAATATTTTTGTAATTTTAGGTTTGAGACATGAATATGCCTGGGAGCAGGCGAAATATAGTCATTTAGAGAAGTGGTAGTTTTAATTATTTCGTCCCATCCAGTGTCTATCAATTACAATTACAAATAAAATTTCTTATTTCAATTTGAGGATATGAAATGAAGGAATCTGTTGCACAGTTCTAATTCTTGTCTTTACATCGTTCTGGCTCGAATCCACATTACATCAGTGGCTAGTAGTGGCTCGAATCCACATTATCAGTGGCTAGTAGTGGCTCGAATCCACATTACATCAGTGGCTAGTAGTGGCTCGAATCCACATTACATCAGTGGCTAGTAGTGGCTCGAATCCACATTACATCAGTGGCTAGTAGTGGCTCGAATCCACATTACATCAGTGGCTCGAGTAGTCGAATCCACATACATCAGTGGCTAGTAGTGGCTCGAGTCAGTGCTAGTAGTGGCTCGAATCCACATTACATCAGTGGCTAGTAGTGGCTCGAATCCACATTATCAGTGCTAGTAGTGGCTCGAATCCACATTACATCAGTGGCTAGTAGTGGCTCGAATCCACATTACATCAGTGGCTAGTAGTGGCTCGAATCCACATGTTAGGTGGCTCGAATCCACTGTTTTAATGCCTGATGCGAACTTAGTGTTAAGTCTTTACCTAACAATAACTTACTTATACTCACCCTTAAGTGACTCTTTTGTAGTTTAAGGTTTTGGCAATCCTTAAGTATTCATTTTTAATTCATCTAAACTCGAACGATGCAACTAATTGGGACGAATGACATAAATATAGTGACAGGAAATCGTTGGTTTGATTAACAGCTACATTTACTGTTTTGTATAACCATGCGTACGTACCCTAGTCTAGACGCTTACCAGCAGTTAGCTGTAATGAAGCAATCCTCTTAGGTTTGTGGTAAATTCGTGTTTTTTTAAATCAAGTTCAGAGGGGACTGATGTGTCATAATGCTTAGTACAAAGTATATATATATATATATATATATATATATATATATATATATATATATATATATATATATATATATATTGTGTGTGTGTGTATATATTATATATATATATATATATATATATATATTATATATATATATATATATATATTATATATATAATATATATATATATATATATATATATATATATAGAGAGAGAGAGAGAGAGAGAGAGAGAGAGAGAGAGAGACTGTCCTAAGAGTGTAAGAGAGCAGAGAAAATTGCTTGTCTCTAAAATGTTTGCTGCGAGAGAAATGGGTAAGTTTGCAGTAATTAAATATGACCGGCTTGTCATCAAAAATTTTATAAATTACGGCAATAAAGCTAGGAATAAGTTGTTAACAGATGTCCCTTCAACTAGCGTATCCAGAAAACTGAAGAATAAAACACAGGATTGTTTACACGACAGTAAAAAGGTGAGCGTAGAAACGCTAAGTAAGAAAACTTTAAACTTGCCCAACAAAACAAGTGGAACTTAAAACTACACGAAAAACGTAAATTGGAAAACCATTGGCTAGACTCGTACTTGAATTTGATTCTACTTACTTAAAACAAAAGAAAATACTTATTTAATATATCAGATTTTTTGTTTAATTTTAAAAAGAATCAAAATAACATATTTAAGCTTCCTTTAGGCTCTATAATATTAGGCTATGCGGACGATGCCATCATTTTATGTGGCGAACAAACCATTACTGAGGCGATGACTAACTTAAAAAAAGACATGAAACTTATGAAAAAACTGGCTGGACTCTAACTTACTGACATTGAACATAAATAAGACTTGTTATATGACTTTCACTATGACATCTACTGCACAAGACATACAGACTAAACTTAGAGTTCACAGTACACAGTGTCATGGTACATATCCTTTACCTTGTACTTGTCCTAGTATTAGTATAAAGTAAATCAAGCCACCTACTTAGGTATTGTAGTAGATGAGTGCCTTACTTGGAAGAAGCACGTTGAGAACTTAATTATTAAATTAAGGAAACAAATTTTTATATTTGCTCAATTGACCGGTTTCTTGAGCGTGGCACAACTCCGCACTCTATACTATGGTATAACTAATTCGATAATACAGTATGGTCTAATTGCCTGGGGGTCGACTTGTGCTACTCTCAAGGAAGCGGTTCATAGGCAACAAAAGGCAATACTTAGGACCATCTTACAGAAACCTAGAGATCACTCAAGTGAACCGTTGTTTACAAAATTAGAAATCTTAAATATTAACCAAATGTACTCATTAACTTGCCTTATGCATGCTTATAAATATAAAAATAACCTGGTACATATTAATCATGGCAAGGGAACTAGAGGCGAGATAAGAAATCTCTATATATGGTAGAAGAATTTGCCGTACCTCTTCTATGGTTCGCCTACAATCTTAGTCTGAGAGTTTAATGCCATCTATGCAGTGGCTTTCAAAGGTGCCTCAGCTAGCCTTGGAGCCTACAAGTGGATCTTTAGGTATTAGGTGGCCCTTGTGATGAAAATTCGCTAAATACATCAAAAAAATAAAACAACAAATAATTCAAAACAACAACGCCGTGGAGCGGCCGAAGCGCGAAGCAACTCATTAAAAATAATTGATACTATGTCAGGTTTATTTCCAAGCTTCGTATAATATAGTGTTGTGTACTCACTCAGTGAGGCACATGCTGTTTCTAGTTAAAGCTTCTCAAACATTAGTGAAGCCACTGCTCATTTGTAGGACAATGTTGTCTTAGGATATGAAAGACGAAACGACGCGGTCTGGACAAGGTGACCTATCACTTCTCACTATAGCTAACCTAGTGACGACCTAATGGTATTTTGTTCTCATGGAACTGAATACGGGTGTCTAATTTTCCCTCTTAAAAGAACTTGGTATAAATGCTTATTCCTGACTTGTTAGCATAGAGTAGTGTTATCTACATCAGTTACCTCGTTATCACGACTTGCAACGAGTGCAAGTAGTTTAACTGTCGACTAATTGTTAGTTGCACAGCACTAGACCGAGTCAACTTTTCCATGAAACGATCGTGGTTTGATTATTTTACAGTTGCAGTTACATGCCTGTTTTAATTGCATGCTTTTCTTCTCAAGCCAATGGGAAAGTACTTTTTTGATCTACTGTTATGTCATTGATTTCCTATAATCCTACAAATATTAATACTAGAAATATCGTTTCAATTTTCAGGTGTTCAGGTGAAAAGTAACCTGAACACCCTCGGTTATTATTAACACAAAATTAAAGTAATGTATGTAATAGAACAACAATATGCGAATAGCCGACAATGGTTAAACAAAGTACCTGAACTTTCTTTATGTAGATTACAATTAGGTTACATAGAGGCCGTAAAAAGATGTTTCGATCATCTTAATGTATTAAGATATATTACTGGGGGGGGGGGGGGATATCCTTTCTCTATAGGAGAGGCTTAAAACGTATTTTATTGGGCTCTTAGGAGCTTTGTGTAACCTCATGGTAACCTACTCCAAGTGTGTGTGTGTGTTACTGTTATAATAGCTCAATGGTTTATGTTTATATGAATAGGCTTTTCCTACATTGTTTGTGTCTTTTTTATTATAAACGTTAAGTCCAGGAACTGGGCCTGAAAAAATGTGACTCATTTTGTACTAATTCAAACAAAATGTTTCTGAAAAGACAAAATATATTAAGCCTGTCCAGAGTGGAGCCCTTCCTTCATATGACTGCGCATGCTCAAAGTATTAAAAAATGATAAAAATACTCGTTTTATTGGAAATAGTATCAGCTATAAAAAATGTTCTCTTCGTGTCTTGCAGACGATCCACAGGGAACCACTTCTTTCAAGAAAACTGAAATGTGTGCAATTTTCTAAAATGTTGAACATGCGCAATCATATGAAACGTTCTACTCTGGATAGACAGACTATGGCCCGTATTCAAAGACGTTTCCTAACATTTTCCTAACATTTTCCTAACATTCTCCTAACTTTTTCCTAACATTTTCCTAACTTTTTCCTAACATTTTCCTAACTTCTAACATTTTCCTAACGTTCTCCTATCGTGTTTTAAAAGTCTTTTAGAGGCTTCGCATGATTTTATTTAGTAAGAACCTAAGGTAGTACTGTCAAAAAGTGATATACCATTGTAAGTAACGTAATATATCGCAAAATATCAATGTTATTAACTTATTACCTGGATTTACGACACACTTTGTCATAAACAACAATGCGGCCTTCCTTTGGCGAATGTTAAATATATTAGAAACTTTATTTACATATGTTTTCAGTAAACAGTAGAGTTAATACAAATACAATGTTCAATTACTGTAACAGCTTTCATAAATAAAGCAGTATCAAGCGTTTCAAGTTTGAACGTGGACCAGGTTGTACGAATCCAAAGGTGTCTAAATGAAGACCTGTTAATCAGTGCAACACTGTTTTCATTTTGCTAAATCATTTACACAATTTTGTTTTTCGTATTTTGTCATCAAATTCATTTTTGTTTGTGTAAATTTTTTTTGGTATGATAATGGCTGAATTATTCACACCGGACCAACTGAATTTCTTCTTTGAATCGATAGCCCGCCACAAAACAGACCAGAGAAAATAAAAAATCTGATTGTGTTAAAAGAATTTCAGGGTAAACTCCCTAATAGTAAGGTAACTGGATTAACAGTATTATGTAAATTTATGTAGATAGTTATTAATACGACAAAGTGTGTCGTAAATCCAGGTAATAAGTTAATAACATTGATATTTTGCGATATATTACGTTATTTACAATGGTATCACTTTTTGACTTAACCACCTTAGGTTCTTACTAAAAAAAATCATGCGAAGCCTCTAAATGACTTTTAAAACACGGAAACGATCATTTAAATTTCGTGGCTTAAAAACATTTACCTTACCTAAACCTAAGGTGAGTGTTAGGAGTTAGGAAAATGTTAGGAGAATGTTAGGAAAATGTTAGGAAAAAGTTAGGTGTTAGGAAAATGTTAGGAGAATGTTAGGAAAAAGTTAGGAAAAAGTTAGGAAAATGTTAGGAAAATGTTAGGAAAACGTCTTTGAATACGGGCCTATGTCTTTTCTTTATAACTTAAGTTATATTTTCAGAAAAATTTGCTTTGAGGTTGTAAAATAAGAGTGAGGTTTTTAGGCCTGGCTCTTGCACTAGTTGTAATAGACTGTATAACTTACTGTATTTCTATTCTTTATTTTATTATATTAATAATCGAGGGTGTTAGGGTTACTTTTTTGATATTTCACAATTCAACCGACTAGGCCCCTGTTATAATAATATCTCTAAGGTTGAGAAAGGGTTTGCTTTCGAAGCATTATTGTCGTAAACATTGGGTTTCCTTTCATATATTCTGCCATCGAAAGAAAAACAAGTTATAATATTATATTTATTTAAATAGTTCACAGTGAGATAATTTGGACTTGAAATACTCGCTTAAACTTTAAAAATGGGTACGTTTCATAAAATACGATTTTCCTCTAAATTTGTAGTTCATGGCACTTCCTCTTACGTGTGATTACCATATAGACCTTTTTAAGGCAGCATTGCAACAAGAAAGGCAGCATTGTTCTTTATATGGGCACAGCAAGCAAAATAAAATGTCTTTTTGTAAAATAGGAGTGCTATTTCGCAGAATGGTGGCATCTATGATCTACACTACATGTAAAATTATTACAGGTAAGGCGATATCATCCACGTTGGGAACCATTGGAACAAACGACTGTTAGATAAAAGCAGGGCAAAAATTATAAATAAGTTGTAAGTAATTTGTGAGTAAGTCAGCGTAAGTATTATTTGTGAAAAATATAAGCACATAATAGTTATGAACAAAAGCCGCGGTCCAACTTCAACTTAAGTAACTATTCAGAATAATAAGAGATATGACACTAAATATAATTCAGCGTCATATATGATAGCGTAATGCAGGTCTAGTCAGATAGCAGACGTATAAAAACAAAAAAAATAGAAATTAGTGAATTATGAAACATATTTGTAATCATTTTGCCATTTGAATGCAAATAAACACGACTAACAATAAATGGCAAGGTAGGAACGTGATGTTCCCTTAAACCTGATCCAGGAAGTAATGCGCCGGGTGACTCATGCCAGCGTATAAACACACACAGGGAAATATTGGGGGTACGGGGTATCTCTTATCTTTATCTCAAGATTTGTCTAAGGACCAAGACCTCATTCATGGCCTTGTTGTAATAGGCTTTATTGTCATATTCAGCAGAACTTTTGTCACTTGTCCTCCTCTAAGCCATATGTCCTGGTACTTCTACTTCATCTCTTTCTCAAGTCCTCCAAAGTTCACCCTTTACTTAGGTTTAAATAATTACTTGTTTTTCTTTCAATGGCAGAATATATGAGAGGATGCCCTATGTTTACGATAGTAAAGCTTCCAAATTATCTCACTGTGAACTATTTAAATAAATAGAATGGTAACATGTTTTTCTCGTTGCCTCGCAAAATAAGTAACGATTCTTTTAATTGAAAACCTTAACTACATGCTCTCTGGATTTAACATGTACTTTTAGCGAATTTCCTTTGGAAATTCGCCTAATGGGATAGGCGTCATGGCGGAATTCGAACCTCGGACCACGACACAAATCCGTTTCAGAGGTCCCTAATGACGAAAAAATAAGTTTCGCGAGACTTTATATATATATATATATATATATATATATAATATATATATATATATATATATATATATATATATATATATATATATATATATATTTCTAGACACTTTCTTGTAAACACATTACTTAAGGACACTTAAGTTTTCTCCGGCAAAAACTTTTTCGCCTATCCTTCAAACAGTTTTTACAACAGTCTTGTTTTTTTGTTTGTTATTTTGTTCTTGAGATAGTTTTCTTGCTGAATAAAATTAGTGTACACATTTAACTGAGAGAATTCAAACTAACAAAATAACAAGTTTTTTAAGCGAATTTCCAAAGGAAATTGACCCGGTTTGCTGAGTCAGCGAAATTTTCAAAAAATCATTAACCCGGTTTGCTGAGTCAGCGAAATTTTCAAAAAATCAGCAAAATTCAGGGTTAATATTTTTTGCCGCGAAAAAGGTCAATAGTTATGTTTTTTGAGACGCTGAATCGAATGAAACCGGTCCGAAGTCGATACGACCACTCTAAGTGACCTAAAAATCGAAAAAACAATTGTAAATTACCGAAAACCAAAATTTAGGTCGATAAAAATAAATTTCGAGTAGGGTGTCGTTTTCTATGTAATTTTGGGCGCTAAATCGAATGAAACCGGTCCGATGTCCATACGACCACTTTAAGTTACCAAACTTTAAGTTTTTTGGGCCTCTGAGTTGAATGCCAGTGATCCGGAGTAAATACGACCACTCAACCCTGGGTACCTGGGTTCACATCCTGGAAGGGTCAGTTACAGTTACTCAATTGTCAAGCACTGCTCGTAACTCATTTTGTCTGTATTTTCCAAAGGAAATGCGCTAAAACCTTTAAAGATAACTGACTAAGCTTAAAGATAAGTAACTAAGCTTTAAACTAATATGGAAATAATAGTGCGTACTTCTAATTTTAGAGGCATAGTTTTGTACAACCAACTGGATAATTATGCGCATTTCCTTTGGAAAATACAGACAAAATGAGTTGAGAGCTTGACAATTGAGTAACTGCTTGGGTTCTAAAGCATGAACCGGAACCACGCAATGGGCATGGTTCTTGCATAAGCAAGAAATAGGTTGTTTAGCACGGAAACACGCATTCTAAATGAAATTCGCCCGACAGCGGAACACCGCGCCGGAATTATTTATTTAGTAGTTGTAAACTTATATAATGTAAAAAGCACGGAAACACGCATCCAAAGGAAATTCGCCCGACATGCGG
The DNA here is from genome assembly GCA_018340805.1 of Microvelia longipes. Taxonomy (NCBI): domain Eukaryota; kingdom Metazoa; phylum Arthropoda; class Insecta; order Hemiptera; family Veliidae; genus Microvelia; species Microvelia longipes. The sequence continues at coordinate 139,948 of JACMZG010001908.1, forward strand.
ACCACCGCGCCAGAATTATTTCAATATAGAATCGTGAAATTTTCTTTGGCTCGCTTTGCTCGCATTCTGGGTTGATATTAAATTTCATTTCATTAACATTTTAGGAAATCTGATCGTTACGCTATAATTGCAATCAGGAACCCTTCATAAGAAATCGATATTTATGTGATAGAATATCGAAATCGAACAAAGAATTGGATATTTTAAATATTTTTTAACATTTATGTTTAATTATGATAAAAATCAATAAAATTTCACCCTTGTGAAATAGTGTCTTTTATCGAGAGGTTCTAATCTTTGTTTCTTATTATGTAACTTCTTATATGTCTAAATAGTTAAGCAAATAGAGGGCGATGGAAAATTTAAGAATCTAAAAGGAGGTGGTGAGTGAAAAAATTCTGGCGCGGTGGTCCCCATGTCGAGCGAATTTCCTTTGGATGCGTGTTTCTGTGCTTAACAACAATCCTGGTTGGAATGATAATTTTTATAGTTTTTTACATTATATAAGTTTACAACTACTAAATAAATAATTCCGGCGCGGTAGTCCGCTGTCGGGCGAATTTCATTTAGAATGCGTGTTTCTGTGCTAAACAACCCATTTCTTGCTTATGCAAAAACCATGCCTTTGCGTGGTTCCGGTTCATGCTTTAGAGCCTAAGCAGTTACTCAATTGTCAAGCACTGCTCGTAACTCATTTGGTCTGTATTTTCCAAAGGAAATGCGCTAAAAGCTGAGTTTGAGTGGTCGTATTGATTTAGGACCACTGCCATTCAACTCAGAGGCCCAAAAACATAGGAAACGACACCCTACTCGAAATTTAATTTTAACGACCGTAATTTTGGTTTTCGATACTTTTTTCGACTCTTTGGTAACTTAGAGTGGTCGTATTGACTTCGGATCTGTTTCATTCGATTCAGCGCCCAAAAATACATCGTTTCGTACATATCGTGGTCGTATCGACAAACCGGGTTAATGACGTCACAAAAACCTGGTTTTCAATAGGGTTCGTGTCCTCCTGATGGTTGATTTTTGTACCAAGATTGGTTTAAAAATAATAATACGTTCGAAAGATAATGTGTTTACAAAGAAAGTGTCTAGAAATATAATATATATATATATATATATATATATATATATATATATATAATATTATATATATATATATATATATATATATATATATATATATATATTAATATATATATATATATATATATATATATATATATATATATATATATAATGTCTCGCGAAACTTATGTTTTCGTCATTAGGGACCTCTAAACGGATTTGTGTCGTGGTCCGAGTTCGACTTCCGCCATGGCGCCTATCCATTAGGCGAATTTCCAAAGGAAATTCGCTAAAAGCGATAAAAAATTATCGTCCCTTCCAGGATGTGAACCTAGGTACCCTGAGTTTGATTGGTCGGTTTTATTCAATTCAGCATATCAAAAAACATAAATATTGATCTTTTTCGCTGCGAAAAATATTGACCCTGAATTTTGCCGATTTTTTTAAATTTTCGCTATTAGGCGAATTTCCAAAGGAAATTCGCTAAAATGAAAAATTTAACAATACACGATAATCAGCTACCACCAATAAGTTTAACTACTACCTTAACTACCTTTAATGGCTGCACCTGGTTGTTGGTAGACTTAGAATTTCTCAACCAGTATATATTCTACTACATGTGATGTCAATTGTATTAAATAGAAAAATTATAGATTTAAATGATTATTTCTCGGAATGAATGGATGTGTCTACAGTACATGGCACCGGTACCGGTACCGGTACACGCCCTTGTTCACGCTACACCGCCCTCTGTCGCTTCCTTGTACCATTCCCCTTGTATGATACAGTCCCATCTCTTCCGTGTAGGGCTCTTTGTTTTATTTGTAATTGCTACATTTTATATTAGTTTATGAAGGGGAGTAGGCAGTGTGAATGATGCCTTGCGTCGTAATGTCTGTAGTGGCACCACACTATTTGTTTGAAGAAGATTATGAGACACTCTTGTTGTCTTTGTATAAAGCATGGCAAAAAATCCATAGCCTTCGTGATAATCGGCGTAACTTTCTTCTAAAAAACTCTGCACATTATGTCACAAATATTTTATTCCAGAAATTTTGCAGATAATGCCACGAATATTTTATTCTAGAAATTTTGCACATAATGTCACGAATATTTTATTCTAGAAATTTTGCACATAATATCTCTAGTATATACCGGGTGAAGTATTTCAGGTGTACCAACATTAAACCCTTAAAAATATGGGTAAAACATGATCGATCCTTGACTTTCGGAAATAGCCTCTACCCCTCGTAAAATTGCTATTATTATTGAGTATAATAATATTGTTACAAGCTTATAATATAACATATCTTAATAATTCTTATTTTGGAGCATGTTTTAAATCCTAAAAAATAATACTAATAACACCATATTGCAATAACTTTTTATCAAGCTAGTGTTTGACATACATCATGATTTTGTTTAAAATATTTCATTCTGGTAGTTTTAAACAAAAACATATGATTGTATGTTCAATACTAGCTCGATGCATTATTGCCGGGACATGGAGATGTTATTATCAAATTTCTTACAACTCAATACAGTTTTCAAAAAACAATATTATTGTATGGTGTAGATTAACATTTCAAAGTTAACGAAAGTTGTTACAATATTACCATTTTTGTGTTATAGACCAAAATAATAATGGTAAACTTAAACTCTCAAAAGTCAATTGACAGGGGGAGTGACCATTTTAGCGAATATTCATTATGAAAATGACGCTTATGAGGTTGTTCGGATGACGAAAGTTGAGGGTGGAGAGAGCGAATCGGTTCCTATTGGCTTCCTGATAACAAATATATTTTCGAAAAATGTTTATATGTATATATGTGTGTGTGTGTGTGTATATATATGTATGTAAGAGTTTCTACCCTTTCGTATGGCGAACGATAACTCTTGAAGGCGTTCTCAAATTAAAACGAAACTTTGCAAATCGCGAGATGTCGAGGAGGTTACGAGGCCTATTGTATATAAAAACATTATGACGTCATCAATCAAAGTTATGACGTCATAATTTTTTTTAATCTTGAAATGGCTTTAAAACAAGGTATTTCGTGTTTAGGTAGACGGCTAGCTGAATCGATTAAGACCAATTTCAGCTGAATCGAACTATCACAAATGGCGCAACAGTACATACATATATATAATGTTGTATATTTGTATACGTCTAGGTCAAAGACTCTGTTGGGTTTAGTGTTAGAGGGTGGGATATAGTATAAAAGAGGGCCTCTACCTATTGCTCCATCTGTAACCTGCTGTCCCAGAGAGACAGGAAAAAATGGCTTCCAATAAACCACGCCGAGCAAAGCAGGCCCGTTCTTCTACTTCGGAAGAATCTCAAAGTAATCTTTTTATGGTCGAAGTCATTCTAAAACGATTGCGACCGGTTTTTAGCTCAATCAGACAATCTTAATGACGGAAACGGTATTTTTATTTAAAAACAAAAAATTATGAATATATTTTTTATAATGCTCTTAATTTTAATATATAGCATACTATTAATAATAGAGTATTAATAAATCTCAATTAGTAAATCAATTGTGAGAAAGCCTCTCAGGCCTGTGTGGATAGGCTGTGAAAGTTCGCTAGATACATGGCAAAATGCCATGTAGCAAAACAATAATGAAACAACACATAATAAAACACAACAATGTGGCCGAAGCGCCCGGTGGCCGACGCCGTGGAGCGGACGAGGCACGAAGCAGCACCATAGCTACGGCGTATTTATTTTTGCTCACTTGCTACCGTTACGCAGGTAAAAATAAAAGTACTGTGTTGATGCTTAAAATGCGAAACCTAAGTTTCACCATAATTATCCGTTTCAGGCATTTTCTTAACGTTATGAGTGGTTCACACCATGCTTTCAAAAATCAGGCTTCAGATCTGGTTGTTCTGCCCGCAAGATGATATTTTCAGACTAAGATAACTTGCCTTATTTTTTTAAATCGTCAAAAATCGAAAATTATACCGACTGAGATGACATTTGAATTAAATGTACACATATATAGGAGGCCAATATATCCACTAAGTTTCATCATGATATTGGCCGCCATTTTGAAATCAGTGACTATTAAATTTGTTTAAATTAATTTTAATTTTCGACTGCTTTTCAACGTTCAATAAATCGTTAGATAGCGAAGCTTAAAATAAATTAGTATTGGAAATCTGATAGCAATTAAAAATTGTAAGTTATTGACGAACATGTATATTTATTTGGTTTATGTATATATATTTGCTACACTTAAACTTATGTAAAAAAGTTTGTTTACATCTGTCAAAATCATTGCGTTTAACCTCATAAAATTTAAATAAACAAATCATATAATACATTGATAAAATATTGAGCTAATAATCAGTTGACAGCGTGGGAAAAAAGTGTTGAAGAACCAATGAGGTTGCTCCGATTTAAAATAGTGGGCGTGGTTTTACGTCCTGGAATAACCTTATTGGCTCCGTGGCATTATTTTCCTACGCTGTCAACTAGTGTTAGCCATTTTATATTCTATATTCTAATAAAAAAATGGTCTGTCAAGTATAATCACAGGTCTTTAAAGCTTTCTTGCTTTCAAGACTACAATGTGATTGGATGCCTATCTTCTACATTACTTCTCTGAGCTTTAATTGACCTAACGTTAGAACGCCCTTAGTAATTTTACCCTAAGCTTCGGGTATCCATGGCAATCTGAGGACGATGTCAAGACACCTTAGATTTAGTATAACCACTTAAGTCATAAGATTGAAATAATACCATCTGGTACCCTGAGCCTGACTATTAAATGTCAGCCACAGGGAGGACCATCTTTTACCTATATTTTTAGAGTGGTGATGTTGGTGCACATGAAATGTTGCTCCCGGTATATAATGATTCATCACTAAGCTCTGTGCAGTGTGCATCCCTGTGAACGTGTTAACATTGTGTTTTTCCTAATCTCTATTTTCTTATCTTATCTCTTACGACTCTCTAACGATACCACTTGTGATATGCAATGCATACCCACGACAGCAGTAGTGCGCCGCAATAGAAATTCTCGAGGATCCTAATACTGTGCTTGAGTGTACGTGTCCCTACTCTTAAGGACACTTAAGTTTTCTCCGGCAAAAACTTTTTCGCCTATCCTTCAAACAGTTTTTACAACAGTCTTGTTTATTTTGTTCTTGAAATAGTTTTCTTGCTGAATAAAATTAGTGTACACATTTAACTCAAAATAACAAGTTTTTTAAGCGAATTTCCAAGGGAAATTATAAATATATATATATATATATATATATATATATATTATATATATATATAATATATATATATATATATATAAAAGGCAAGAGAAATACTAGAAGTATAATAAAACAGTATACAATAAAAATTATAACTTACAGAGGTGAAACAATGAGTTTGATGGGTTTGAAAATTTTCGACGTATGTCTTCGTCAGTCACTCGGGACTTCCCTGCTATTCTGACTGATGAAGACATACGTCAAAAATTTTCAAACCCATCAAACCTCATTGTATCACCTCCTGTATTATTATTATTATTATAATTATGTTTTAATATTTAATTAATATATAATATATATATATATATATTGTGTGTTGTGTGTGTGTGTGTGTTGTATGTATATATATATATATATATATATATATATATATATATATATAATATATATTATATGTATGTATTCGTGTGAGTTCGAGGTTTTAGCCTTAAGATGTTTCTATGAGACACAATAGCTTTTGGCGCTTTTTCGGATTTGAATAGAACTCGCTATAAAAATTAACTCTCTTAATTTGTTGTCCTATTGTTTATACAATAATTGATAAAAAATATCAAAATTCATAAGTTCGAAAATTTATGTTATCGGGCTGAAATTTAATACACTAAAAATACTATTATCTGTGTTAAACAAATATACGAAGTATAGTAAATTTATTTGCAGTTGCGATTTTATAGTTTGACATCTTTTATTAAAAGAAATCACGTTTTTCCACTTAAAAAAGTTTGGAAATTGGTTTATATCGAGACAATGTATCAGCTACAAAACTACCAATACGACAAACTGCTTCAGTTGAACAACCATGTGACCGCCAAGTGGCGCCTACGCAGCCAATCAGCCAACAAACCGAATCACTTGTTTTTATGAAAGTTTGATAATATAAAGTATTAATATAGATGTCTTATTATACATCCTCTTATTATAAAACAAATGATTTTGTTTTATTTTGTTAAGGAAAATTAAGCTTTTTCGATTTCCAATAGAAAATGGCGTTAATTAAATTAAAATTGCGAAGTTTTTAGTTGCTCTGTTGATAAATGAAAGAAACAAACTATATATACAACTAATATAATATTACATTAATTTTTCTTTTTGTCATTTCTTTTTGTAATTTACAGAAAGGAAAAGTAATTTAGTGTAATTGTCAATTACGTAATTTGATAATACGGTATAATGTTTCCTTTTCCTAGCAAGCGGATAATTCATCTCTTATTTTATCGTCGTAGTTGAGTTAGAGGCGGCATTGTCGGATGAAAATAAAACTTATCTAAACGTGCAATACGCGTTTACATAACGTTTATTGGAATACGTGAAATTACTATTATAGAAGAAATGCAGTTAAACATACTTTGAGATTTCACTACTGTTGGCTAGGGAAGGTAAGTGAACAAACTGGCCGCCTCGGAGTAGCTTTCTCGCCTCAGATACCGAACGTTTCTTCGACTTAATGAATTACTTGCTAAGGTAGCCGCACCTGTATTACAATGTTAGCTTTCCTAGCTAACATTTGTAACAACAAATAAACCTGTAGAAATCCTTTGACTGATGATATCTGGATCTGGTTTGTTGGTTCGGCTCGTATGATTTAACTAATCTTTTTTCTTTTCTTACCATTTTAATGAATTTACAAAGGAAAAATGAGCCTGTAGGATTGTATCATACCAGGAAGGGGAAAGGTGTTCCACACTCACACAAATATATATATATATATATATATATATATATATATATAATATATATATAATATATATATATATATATATATATATATATATAATATATATGTGTGTGTGTGTGTGTGTGTGTGTGTGTGTGTGTGTGTGTCTGTGTGTGTTTCAGACGTTTTTATAGTCTTGCGGTAACTTTCAAACGTTTGAAATGAAACGCAGTAACGCCAATCAATCATATAAAATTCTGGCGCGGTGGTCCGCATGTCGGCGAATTTCCATTGGATGCGTGTTTCCGTGCTTAACACAATCCTGGATGATCAGTTTTATAGTTTTTACATTATATCTTCTAAGATTTATGAAAACAGCGTGTGAATAGACTTGGCCTAAACTATGATATCATATCTTTTACGCAAGACTTGACTGTATTTTATCACGGGATATATATATATATATATATATATATATATATATATATATATATATATATATATATATATATATATATATATATATATATTTGTGTGTGTGTGTGTGTGTGTGAAAACCACTCGGGAATTGTTAAAATGCCTGAAACATCTAGATGATATATCGGTTTGGGCCTTTTAGTGCGGAATTAAAATAACGTAATACTTTTCCATATATACCTACAGTATAAATGAGGAAAAGTAAGAACTTAGCAATTTTCAGTGGGAAAAACTGTGGGCATGCGCCTGAAGGTCGGAGTTAGAGTTAATTGAGATACTTTACTCAGGTAATTTTCTGCACGCATTGTAACTGTTCTCAGGCGTCCAGGTGACGCTAATAAGACTCACAAAGTGGAAAATGCAACTTTTCACCATTATCTTTACGATTATGCTGGGGATTTTTTAAATACTTTTTAAAAGTGCTTCCTTTATTGCTTAATAATCAACTGTGTGCATAAGAAGTCGGTTTATGCATCATAGTCTGAACAGTGCCATCACTAGTTACTATGTTTTCCTGGATAAATGTAAATGTTCCTAAATTTGTAAGTATTGTCTGTGTTATTTTCATAAATTATTTCATAGGTATTGCAATCTTAGGTTTTATTACATCATGACATTCTGAAGATAAGCGATGCGAATTTAAATTCATATAACCCTAAACTTTGGATCAATGTTTTATTCTGGGGTTAAGCGCAGCTTGACCGGATTACTGCTCCTCAAGTTTCGGATAATCCTGACATTCTGCGGACGAGCAAAGCGAACCCGAAGTTGTAAGGGAAAGTACCAAATTACCTTGTACCTGTTTTCTTTTTTCATTTCTGAAAGTATTGACAAAATAAGTTAGCTAGATCTCAAATTTTAATTCCCTGACAGCAAAGCTAAAACTAAAGAAAGAAATTACTTAAAACGTCTTATCACTGTGACGTGACCTGTGTAACGGATCATTTTAATGACATCTTGAATTCTGAAATTTACGGTGAAGATAATACTTTTACCTACGACTTGAGTTGTAAATCAGATTTACATATGTAGCGACCCGGCCCCGTAAACGTGTTTTACGTCCCACGGGACGTAAAACACATTATTACGTCCCCAGGGATGTACAACTCATATTTACATCCCTAGGGACGTAAAACGCATATTTACGTCCTTAGAAACGTAATAATTCTAACATCAATTTAAATCTCCCTGATCCTAAATTATACTCAGAGAATTGCCTGTGTAGAACGTCTGCGACCCTTCTTGTCAATGCAGGTGCATCTATGACATCTTTAAAATGGCATGGCAATCAAGTGCAGTGGCTTTATAGAGTCATCTATGCCAAATAAAATCAAAGTCACAGAACAAATTATAAATAATGTTCATGTTATAATTTCTTTTCAGGGAATGAAAAAGAGAATGTGCACAAAAAAACCCACATGGTTATTTACAACCCTTCAAATTGTAACTTCTCATTCCCATCATCAACAAATTTTAAAAATTAATAAGAACTATATTTCACTTATCTAAGTCGTAGGTAAAATTTAATACACGGCAGGTGTCGAATAATTTTAGCTCTCGTATTGTCTCCCTCGGCTAGGCCTCGGGAGTCAATTTTATTTGTCTCCCTCGGCAAGGCTCGGGAGCTAATTTGTTAGAGAAACAGCTAATTTGTGTGATAATGTAGTTTTCACCTGCTGCTTCGCCTTATGTGAAAACTTGACCTTGAGCTGTAAAACTTTCTTCTCCCTCTTGCCGTGTAAATAACAATTACTTCATACCTTATAGTAGACGAGGCAAAGTCAAAATTATTGCAAATATTCTATTTTGTTTTGTTTTTGTATAGCAGTAGTAGTGGTAATAGGGTGGGGTGGGGGAGGCAAAGCCACAGATATAGGCCACGTTATGTCTTTGTGGCATTTTGCATTGCCATATAATAAAACAAAGTTATTATTCAGGAGATTAAATCTGCAAGAATGAATTTTAACTATAAATAACACTAATTAAAGCAAAAGATGTACAGAGATGAACAATCAGATAAACTCGACATTATTTCACGAATGATGAAATAAAAGGGGCACGGAACAGACTAAATGAAATATGAATAAATAATTAATTAACAGATAGAGAAGTTTAGTTGTGATTGTCGCTTTATGGTTTAGTGGTTTTAAGAGTAAAATGAAGTGAAAAGATGTACTGAGAACTCTATGATGACACCTATTTTACTTTCTCTATGGCCTATAGAATATTCATGACCACATGATGAAAGATACAGATTGAAACAATTTAATCATTATGGCAAAGAGATAAAAGTTTTGATTGTGTGTCATAGTAAAGTGTAGATTATAAATTTGAATAATTCCATTCGTCTGATTTGTAGAGGTTATTGGATTTAGTTTTGTTGGATATTCTTTAGAAACCGGAATCTTTTTACGGATGCCTAAAGTGGGGACGCAATCTATTGCTTTCCAGATTTATTGGGGGCAATACAGAACTGCTTATTTTGTCTTAATAGTAATAAAAGGAAAAATTTTTATTGAATGACCATGTTCCAGCACATACAGTGAGATCTCCAAAAAAGTAATTCTTCAAGTGCACGGTTTACGGTAAACGGTTTTATGCGAACTTTAGCTAAAAATCAACCCTTTAAAAAAAGGATTCTATTAAGCCTCTAAGATGGGGAATCTATTAAATCTCAAGATGGGGAATCTATTAAATCTCTAAGAAGGGGAATCTATTAAATCTCTATGATGGGGAATCTATTAAATCTCTAAGATGGGGAATCTATTTAATCTCTAAGATGGGGAATCTATTGAATCTCTAAGAAGGGGATTCTATTAAATCTCTAAGATGGGGAATCTATTAAATCTCTAAGATGGGGAATCTATAAATCTCTAAGATGGGAATCTATTAATCTCTAGAATGGGGAATCTATTGATCTCTAAGGGGGATTCTATTAAATCTCTAAGATGGGGAATCTATAAATCTCTAATGGGAATCTCTCTAAGATGGGGAATCTATTAAATCTCTAAGATGGGGAACCTATTTAATCTCTAAGATGGGGAATCTATTGAATCTCTAAGAAGGGGATTATTAAATCTCTAAGATGGGGAATCTATTAAATCTCTAAGATGGGGAATCTATTGAATCTCTAAGAAGGGGAATCTATTAAATCTCTAAGATGGGGAACCTATTTACTCTAAGATGGGGAATCTATTGAATCTCTAAGAAGGGATTCTATTAAATCTCTAAGATGGGGAACATCTCTAAGATGGGGAATCTATTGAATCTCTAAGAAGGGGATTCTATTAAATCTCTAAGATGGGGAATCTATTAAATCTCTAAGATGGGGAATCTATTGAATCTCTAAGAAGGGAATCTATTGAATCTCTAAGATGGGGAATCTATTGAATCTCTAAGAAGGGGATTCTATTAAATCTCTAAGATGGGGAATCTATTAAATTTCTAAGATGGGGAATCTATTAAATCTCTAAGATGAGGAATCTATTAAATTTCTAAGATGGGATCTATTGAGAAGGGGAATCTTATTGAATCTCTAGGGGAATCTATTAAATCTCTAAGATGGGGAATCTATTGAATCCTAAGAAGGGAATCTATTGAATCTCTAAAAAGGGGAATCTATCAAGCCTCTAAGAAGGGGAATCTACTAAGTCTTTAAGAAGGGGAATCTATTGAATCTCTAAAAAGGAAAATCTACCAAGCTATTAAGATGGGGAATCTATTGAATTTCTAAGAAGGGAATCTGTCAGCCTCTTAATCTATTAAGCATCTTAGAAGGGGATCCTATGGAGCCTCTAATAAGGGTAATATTGAGTCTCAAAATAAGGAATCGTTTAAAAGATTTTTATACGAGGAATCTATCGAGCCTTTGAGAAGGGGAATCTATCAACCCTCTAAGAAGAGGACCTTTGTCAGATTTGAAGTAAAATTGATCTGGGTCCATTTGTATTGGCTGTTATTTTGAAATGGGCTTAAATGTCCAGGTTTTCTGGTCAGTAACTTTTCTTATGTTGTGAGACACTATATTCACTCCATGTGCTGCTGAAGTATGGTAAAATGGATAACTTTCTAACCAGAATTCCACCCCTGGTTTAAATAGGCATTGCCGGTCTGAGAAAAGCCGTAAAGCTAATCTCCATGGATTAATCGGATATTTTGCTCCCTTACGAATCAAGTGTTTATTTATTTCGCTGGTCCTCTGTCTCATATAAACTTATTTGCAGTAGAAGCCACGAAACACCTTCAAATATAATTGTCCCACACTTACTGATCTTATTTCACCCAGTTACCTAATTAAACATTAAAGGCGACGAATACAACTCAACTAGACTATTAGCGACATCTCTGTTGTTCAAAATGAAAATGAGTTGTTCCGATTGGGTTGATTTGATACGCATCGGAGCGTTTAACTCGACGCTTCCGTCCCACTCGTGTACTGTTTGATTCAATTACAAGGCAGGGAGAATAGAAGTAAATGAAATCAGGTAACAGCGATACCAGAAAGAAATTAGATGTATTGTGGGAAGTTAAAGAAGATATTACAAGGCTAGTAAAATTATCGATATTTAAGGAATTTTTAATGACTGAGGAATTACAATAAGTTATCGTTACCTCAAAAGATTATCTTGCGACAAGCTCAACCAGACATTAAGTGTGAGATTTGTCCTCAGTTTCAACTCTATAGCGTAAACAGTATAAGAGTTATGCTGTGTTTAAGACACACACACAGACACTCACTGACACTCACTCACAGACACTCACACACTGACACTAACACAACGTGGCGTTCTGATGAAAGCCTCTCAGAACGTCTTAATTCGCCTAAATTAGATAGTTCTGATAACATCTCAGTTTCGGAGTTTTCTTTACCAGAAGGTATCCTCCTTTCAAAAATCCTCTTTTCTCTAAAAGTTAAAAAATTCTGGCGCGGTGGTCCGCATGTCGGGCGAATTTCCTTTGGATGCGTGTTTCCGTGCTTTTTACATTATGTAAGTTTACAACTACTAAATAAATAATTCCGGCGCGGTGGTCCGCTGTCGGGCGAATTTCATTTAAAATGCGTGTTTCCGTGCTAAACAACCCATTTCTTGCTTAAGGTTCTGGTTCATGCTTTAGAACCTAAGCAGTTACTCAATTGTCAAGCACTGCTCGTAACTCATTTTGTCTGTATTTTCCAAAGGAAATGCGCATAATCATCCAGTTTTACAAAACTATGCCTCTAAAGTTAGAAGTACGCACTATTATTTGCACTAGTTTAAAGCTTAGTTACTTATCTTTAAGCTTAGTCAGTTATCTTTAAAGGTTTTAGCGCATTTCCTTTGGAAAATACAGACAAAATGAGTTACGAGCAGTGCTTGACAATTGAGTAACTGCTTAGGTTCTAAAGCATGAACCAGAACCTTAAGCAAGAAATGGTTGTTTAGCACGGAAACACGCATTTTAAATGAAATTCGCCCGACAGCGGACCACCGCGCCGGAATTATTTATTTAGTAGTTGTAAACTTACATAATGTAAAAAGCACGGAAACACGCATCCAAAGGAAATTCGCCCGACATGCGGACCACCGCGCCAGAATTATTTTCTAGTTGTAAACTTATATTAGGTAAAAAAACAATAAAAATTTATTGTCCCTACTAGGATTTGAACCCAGGTACTCTGGGTTTGAGTGCTCGCATCCAAAGGAAATTCGCCCGACATGCGGACCACCGCGCCAGAATTATTTTCTAGTTCTAAACTTATATTAAGTAAAAAAAACGATAAAAAATTATAGACCCTTCCAGGATGTGAACCCAGGTACCCAGCGTTTGAGTGGTCGTATTTACTCCGGACCACTGGCATTTAACTCAGAGGCCCAAAAAACATTGAAAACGACACCCTACTCGAAATTTAATTTTTTAACAACCGTAATTTTGGTTTTCTATAATTTTTGTGGTTTTTTCGACTTTTTGGTAACTTAAAGTGGTCGTAGCGACTTCGGACCGGTTTCATTCGATTCAGCGCCCAAAATTACATAGAAAACGACACCCTGCTCGAAATTTATTTTTTATCGACCTAAATTTTGGTTTTTGGTAATTTACAATGGTTTTTTCGACTTTTGGTCACTTAGAGTGGTCGTATCGACTTCGGACCGGTTTCATTCGATTCAGCGTCAAAAAACATAACTATTGACCTTTTTCGCGGCAAAAAATATTAACCCTGAATTTTGCCGATTTTTTGAAAAATTCGCTGACTCAGCAAACCGGGTTAATGACGTCATATAAACCTGGTTTTCAATAGGGTTCGTGTCCTCCCGAAGGTTGATTTTTGTACCAAGTTTGGTTAAAAAATATTAATCCGTTCGAAAGATAGAGTGTTTACAAGAAAGTGTCTAGAAATACATATGTATATATATATATATATATATATATATATATATATATATATATATATATATATATATATATATATATATATATATATATATATATAATATATATATATATATATATATATATATATATATAATAAAGTCTCGCGAAACTTATTTTTTCGTCATTAGGGACCTCTGAAACGGATTTGTGTCGTGGTCCGAGGTCCAAAATTCCGCCATGACGCCTATCCATTAGGCGAATTTCCAAAGGAAATTCGCTAAAAAACAGTGATACCAACCCAAATAAAATGCAAAAATATCCCTACAATTCTCTCTCCGGAAGATATCCTCTACTCATTTAAATGCGCTAAAACCTTTAAAGATAACTGACTAAGCTTAAAGATAAGTAACTAAGCTTTAAACTAGTGCAAATAATAGTGCGTACTTCTAATTTTAGAGGCATAGTTTTGTACAACCAACTGGATAATTATGCGCATTTCCCTTGGAAAATACAGACAAAATGAGTTACAAGCAGAGCTTGACAATTGAGTAACTGCATATGGTTCTAAAACATGAACCAGAACCTTAAGCAAGAAATGGGTTGTTTAGAACGGAAACACGCATTCTAAATGAAATTCGCCCGACAGCGGACCACCGCGCCGGAATTATTTATTTAGTAGCGAGTTTCTAGTATAAAGTACCTTGGGATCTACATAGATCAACATATGAATTGGAAAACTCATATAAACTTCTTGTGCAAGAGAATAAGAAAAACTGTTTACTGTTTTTTACAGCTAAGAACTTTTTGTGATTTAAAAATTTTAAGAATGGTTTATTACGCCTTAATAGATTCCATTATTAACTATTGTATATTAATATGGGGGAGTGCAGCTAATGTGAATATTGAACCTGTTTATGTTCTCCAAAAACTTATTATAAAAATCTGTATAAAAAAGCCTAAAAGATATAGATCGATTGACTGCTTTAAAGATGTTAAAGTTCTTAATGTTTCCTCCCTTTTTAAGAAAGCTGTCATCTTAAATTATTTTAAGCAAGAAAGAGTTTATGTTGATCATGTTCACAACACTCGAGCGATTGCTCAGGAAAAAGTTGTTGTTCCCAGAGCATATACAGCTAAAAAACAAAACCATTGTATCGTTTTAGGACCAAAATGGTTTAACGAATTACCGCAACATTTACGCACTTTTGAACACTATCATTACGACCCCTTTAAATATTTCTTAAACAAATATTTATATCAAACGTTAATTGGAGATTAATACTTATCCCTTTCCAAAAAAAAATAAATTTAAAAAAAAAAAAAAAAAAAAAAAATTAATAATTATGGCAGTAGCTATTTTTTTATATACTTTAAGTTGCTATCTTTTATCCTTTTCTTTTCTTTTTTCGCAAATCTTTTACTTTTTTCTGATTTAAACAGTTTACTTTAGTTATTTTTTTATGATCGCTGTCAAAACAGGACTCCCGCTCTAGGCAAAAGTCTACTGGGAGCCCTCACCTTTATTATTATTTTTAGAAATCAAAACTTTTATAATGTACTCAATCTAAGTTAGTATTGTACTTAATTTAAGTTAAAGTGTCATTATTTTTTTTAAGGTGGAAATAAAGATTTTTCATTTCATTTTCATTTCATTTCAGTAGTTGTAAACTTATACAATGTAAAAAACTATAAAAATTATCATTCCAACCAGGATTGTTGTTAAGCACGGAAACGCGCATCCAAAGGAAATTGGCCCGACAGCGGACCACCGCGCCAGAAGGTAAAGTTGGGAGTTTTAGGGTCAACACAATACTTTAATAAACAAACCTATGTGAGGAAAAGTAAATTGAATCATTGACAACCCGTATAGACTGTTAAAGGACACGTATGGAAATATATATTATATGATATATATGATATATTATATGATATATATGATATATTATATGATATTATATATGATAATTATATTATTATATGATTATTATATATGATATATGTATGTATGTATATATATGTATGTATGATATATATATGATTATTATATGATATATTATACGCATTATATGATGAACAAATGTGTTACGTGTTATCTCATTATTAGAATTAGTTCAATTTTCATTAAACTTCAGACGAACTGGTAAAGTATAACAACCATGTGGCCGCCTCTCTGCCCCTACGCCTCTCTGCCCCCGCGCCTCTCTGCCCCCAAGAAGAGATTCCAGCTCCGTTGCTGCCTAGCAGCCAAGGCGCCAAGTAAAAATGCTAAATATTAAAAAATTATCAATTGAGTTGAAATTTTGCATGAATGTATTTCGTTATATGATATGACACAAGTATACAATGTATTAATTCAATGGAAGCAGCATATTTACGGTTTTTGTTGGATCACTTTTGTTAAGAAGCAATGAGCGTGGTTTGTAGGTGAAGGGGTGACCGCTGGGCTTAAAACTGATTTTTCTTGCTTGAGGATGAGCAAAACGAGACTGAAGATATACTGTTTTATAAATTAAGCGTTTTCCATATTGCGAGGACGAGCGAAGCAAGTCCGTAGAATAGAGGGAAAGTTCTCATGTACCCCGTACTTGATTTCTTTGCTATCTCAATTAGCAGCGGCTCTTGCTGTTGTAAGAGATAGGGAAGCTTTGACTCTGACCCAGCATCCACGTAAACACGCTACAGATCTGACCGTACACCTGACCCAGCATATTCCACGTAAACACGCTACAGATCTGACCTAGCATATTCCACGTAAACACCTACAGATCTGACCAGCATATTCCACGTAAACACGCTACAGATCTGACCTAGCATATTCCACGTAAACACGATCTGACCTAGCATATTCCACGTAAACACGCTACAGATCTGACCCTAAACATATTCCACGTAAACACGCTACAGATCTGACCTAGCATATTCCACGTAAACACGCTACAGATCTGACCTAGCATATTCCACGTAAACACGCTACAGATCTGACCTAGCATATTCACGTAAACACGCTAAGATCTGACCTAGCATATTCCACGTAAACACGCTACAGATCTGACCTAGCATATTACGTAAACACGCTACAGATCTGACCAGCATATTCCACGTAAACACGCTACAGATCTGACCTAGCATATTTCACGTAAACACGCTACAGATCTGACCTAGCATATTCCACGTAAACACGCTACAGATCTGACCTAGCATATTTCACGTAGATCTGACCTAGCATATTCCACGTAAACACGCTACAGATCGACTTTTACAATATAATATATTATACGGTCTGCTAATCTTTAATGCTGACTATTTAATTGTAGAAATTAATTAATATCATGTCTTTATTAATTGTTAAATTATGTTGTAAAGTGGTGTTGGAGTCAAAAAACATTCATTCAATTAGAAATAAATATATCTTTGTCTCTTTCCTTTTCTTAAGTTTGGCCTTAACGATTAACGTTGTGTTCTATTTTTTGTTTTCAGGTTGGTACCATTGACTATTTAACCACTATATGGTAAGGCTGATTTAAATACTGTTAAAGTTTTTCTGATGATAACCGTGTCAAGTTAGATGATGCGATGTTTCTACAAACTACAGTTTTAATAAATCATTGTGTTTTCATGCGTGATTCTTCATCTAAATTGACGCAGTTACCACCTGAACTTAACCTGTCACTGTCACCTTCATCTCATAAACACATTTTCCCTTAGAAATTCGTTTTCAGACATATTTTGCGTCGAAAATTCGCAAAAACTATTATGTAGCAGCATTTTTACTTCAAGATGATTTATTATTGTTATTATAATATGGATGTTTAAGTTGTGACACGCGCCCCTGCCATAGGTCTATAGCAGGCAGTTTATTACTTTTCCTCGTAGGTATATAGGAAAAGTATTGTCTTTTCAAAAAAAAAAAAGAATCCGAAACCGGGATGTCACCGGCATTATCCGTTTCAGACGTTTTTAAGAGAGGTTTTTGCAGTTGTTCTTTGGCAAGTTGTCTGTCTGTATGTGTGTGTGTCTGTTATCACCGCAGCTCCCAGTGTATTTATGCCAGAGAGTTTAAAAACTTTGTACAAAAATCAGTCTACCGCTGTAGTTGTGCTACTCAGAAAATATTTTTTATGACTTCATTAAATTGACCCGAAATAATGACTAAAAAAAATTTCAAAAAATTCATAAAACAAGAAAAATTGATGCGATTCGATTTAATCATTTGGCACGCATGTAGCTATGTATAAGACTAACATATGTGCTAAGTTTCATCTTATTATCAGCATTAGTTCAATTTTTATCGATTGGTTTGGGTTCGTTTTTTAAGAAAAATGTGAAAATCAGAAAACAATTTGATCGAGTTGAAATTTGGTACAAGTGTACCTCTTGGCGTATTAAATAAGTGTACTAAGTTTCGTTGTAATACTACAAGTCTATCCATGATTTTTGGTGGATCATAAAAGTTAAGCAGCATCGAGTGTGGTCAGTGCCTGGATAAATGATCACTGGGAATGAAACGAATGTATTTACTATCTGAGGACGAGTGAAACGAGTCCAAAGACGTTTTGCAGTAAAAAATTAGCGACTTGTACGTCTGAGGACGAGCGGAGCTAAGAAGATGAGCGTAGCGAACTTGATGTAATGAGGAATAGTTGTAAGGTACCCTGTTCCCGATTTGTTGTTATTAGATTGACATTGACATTATCTCTGTTAATTGCTATTCTAAATACAAGTGGACTTGCTGTGCCAAAGCGTGGTCAATGTCGCTAAATACTCTGCAAACACTCACTACTTGGTCTGGGTCTAGCTACACAAACAAACCACTCCCATTGTTGTCTGCATAGTATGTCAACATTGTTAATACTTCTCAATATTTAATTTAATTAATATTTGCATAAAAAATTAAATCTCTTTAGGCGTTTTATTTAACTTAACTAGTTGCGCTATTTTTTGAGTGCATGATAATATATATATATATATATATATTTATATATATATATATATATATATATATATATATATATATATATATATATATATAATATATATAATATATATATATATTATATATATACATATATATATATATATATATATATATATATATATATATATATATATATATATATATATATATATATATATATATATATATATATATATATATATATATATATATATATATATATATATATATATATATAATATATATATATATATTATATATATATATATATATATATATATTCAAGCAAAATTGTTATTAATTAACATAATGTTAACGAATCACGTATCTTGACTAATAAGTTTGAAAATTGGCTTTTATCGTGGCAGTATGCCACTTATTTAGAAACCAGTTATATAACGAACTGAAAAAGTACAATAACCATGTGGCAGAGGAGCTGCCACGGGGAGGCCCGTGGCCCGTAAAGCTGCCCCCTAGTGCTTTCCCTAGTGCCGACGTCGCGTAGCGACCTTAAAAATCAATTAAAGGGTTTATTGATAATACAAATAGCCCGAAGACCTGTTGTATTATATTAAGAAACCTAACGTAGTCGACCGTCCTCCACTTCCGTCATTCGAGCAACCTCACAAGCGTCATTATAGCAACCTCACAAACGTCATTCGAGCAACCTCACAAGCGTCATTCGAGCAACCTCACAAGCGTCATTATAGCAACTCACAAGCGTCATTATAGCACCTCACAAGCGTCATTCGAGCTCACAAGCGTCATTATTCATTATATCACAAGCGTCATTCAATTGTTTATTTCTGAGTTAAAAGTAGAATACTGATATTTGTGCTCACTGAGACGTGTGGGCTGGAACAACATTTTTTAATAAAGTTAATTATTTTTAGAGTGGAGATTTGGCTTCCATCAGGGAGATGAGTCTATTTTAGATGTAGAGTAATTTTAGCCAATAGTTGACGTAGGAGCCTTTCCCTCCGTCTTAGCACGGAATTATTACATTTTCGCAGGTGTCTTTCCCTTTTACCCCACTGTCACTCGCTTATTACGAGGCTATATTGGGAAAGTATTGTAATAGTAAATGAAAAAAATCCCAGAACCGAGGCATCGCCTGAAAGGGTGGACAACTTAAATTATTTCATCTCTCGCTGCTAGTTTTTAATTTAGTTGTTTTTAGCGAATTTAACAAAAAATGAGGGAGTCATGGAGGGAGTAGGGGTGTGGGAGGAAGGACTCACTGATCATGAATATATATGTGTGTGACGTCATTAGCTAACAATAGTGACCCACTTGACGTTTCCAAAAATCACAAACCTTTAATAAGTTTTTTGGCGGACATTTTTTTACATGTTCTACTAGGTATGGCTAACAAAAATACGAATACTTATTATCAGCATTATTTTCGGTTTTATTGATCGACTTGTATAACATTATGTAAACAAATCACGTTTATTGCCTAATCAATTTGAAAATTGGCTTATATTGTGCCAGTATGCCACTTATATAAACTAGTCATATGACAAACTCATGAAAACAACCAACAATGGGCCGCCAAGCGGCCATTGGTAGGCGCGGGTGCCATAACGCGTTATGGCGACTCCCGCAATAACGCCTGTCTCATTTACGAATTTTTTACAAAGGAAATTCGCTAAAACTAAAAGAGACTTAATGGTCAATCGTCAGAAGTGATGTTATAGCGTACAGATATTATTGTTAGAGAGGCCGTAGAGATATTATTACTAGAGGGGCCTTATAGGTTAAATTTTGAAATGTCGAAAAAGTAACCTCGCTAAATACAATCAAATAATCAGAACAAACTTTCAGTCAATTATACAGTAGAACGTTAAAAATGCAAATCAAAATAGAAGGATTGTACGGAAAGTCGAAAACAATTGATTTATTATAAGCTTAACTCACTTTTAGAGGAGGTTTCAATGAGGTTACACAGAGCCCCTGAGAGCCCCAAAAAGAGGTTTTAGGCTTCTTAATGTATTTAGATAGGGTCTGCCCCCTCTAATATATATCTCTATGATAAGACATGTTATGGAGGGTTTGAAGACAATTTCGTTTGATTCGCGTATTTTAGCTTATAGTTAAAATACGTTTACCGTTATTAAGTTGGCTGTGGACGATAGAGTTACACGTTATCGTTAATTATAATTAACTGCATGGCATTGTCAAGTTCATTGACTTCATATCACTTTAAACATTTTTTATTAAAATAAATAGTATTGAGTAACCTGCTATGCTATCAACGATTTGCTGCCAATTAATGTCTACAGACTCTTGTTAAGTTTAGTTTTTTTATTGAAACATCCAATTTTCTGTCAAAATATTAGATAATTATTCTCGTTTTTCTAAAAGTGGAAGAAAAGCATTTTTATTGAAACTATTTGGGCTCCAATATTTTAATGGATTATCCAATTCAGTGCATGCACATGTGAAATATGGAATTTTTCTGCTTACTTGGAATAAAACTTATCTTCCTTTCCTCTCCAGATAAATGCCATTCCTTCTAGAAGTACCTCAAATATTTGCTAAAATCATGACCTAAAGAGAGTGTTGACGCGACAATGAAAGGGTTTAGGTTAAACAAAACTAAGACAGGGTCTTCCTGTACTGTCCCTAGTATTAGAAAGAGAGCCGTGCTGAGTCAAAGCTGACCCTTCTGCCGCAACTGCGCCTATTCCCGTCCCTTCTGGCGCTACTCTTACACGTACGACACACGGCTAACATCAGTTGACAGAGGAAAAATAATGCGAGGGAGCCAATGAGCTTAGTTCTGGATGATAAACCACGCCCTCAATTTCAAATCAGGCCGACCTTATTGGTTTCTCATCTGGGGGGCACGGCGGTGCCCCAGCCAAGTCTTGCTTTATAAGGTACAAGTTTCATATCCAAGGCTGGCACTGATGAACACCCTTTTCCCGAAGCAATTCGGAGCATTTTCTACCCCCTTATATCTTTTGACCTGGTTATCCTAGAATCTTACAATTTGACTTACGCAAAGATCATATCGGAACAATATTACTTTTGAAATTACAATCCTTTATCTTTTATATAACACGAGAAATTTCGCTTTGAAAATGGCTAATTTCAAACCTGACTGACTCACTTACTCATCATAATTCTAAGGCACTTCTAATAATCGTAGAAACTTGAAATTTGAAATGAGGGTAGGATTTGTTTGATAAAGCAAGGAAATATAGTTTGCAATATTTTAATTTGATCTCCTAAATATTATTTAACGGTATATGATTCATTATTGGTAACATGAAAATATATATGTCTAACATTAATATAATGACTGTATTATATAAGTGATATATTTTTCTTAAATCTTTATCAAGTATGTTGAGAAATTTAAATAATATAAACTTAATAGCGCATTATTGATTTCAATAAGAAGCATCCATTGTTATAATTATTTCAGATGCAAAATGAGTTATTTTACATGTAGGGTTTTAAGAAGGGTCAAATGAGTACCTGCTTTACCTTCAGGCAGTTAAAATATGTTACATTTTATATATATGTATATATATATATATTATATATATATATATATATTATATAATATATATATATATATATATATATTATATGTCACCTATTATTTTAATAAATTACTATTTATCATGTTTGAAAGGAATACCAATGCGACGTATAATAATATAAATTGCAAGAAACTATGCAAAGAGCAAATTACTCGATTATTAACAGTTAAATCAGCTTCTAAATCTTTCAGTATCAGAAAAAGATTAGTCGACATGTCAAGTCAAGGGTTTTATTTAAAAGGTTTGGGTTCGAGCAAGTATCAACACATGCTAATAACAGAAACTTAAATGCCGTCTAGATTTATTATCTACATGTGACATTAAGATGGACCAAAAAGACAGAAAATAGGCTCTTCCAAAATCCACACATCTTAGATTCAGCAGCAAAGTTAATCGAAATTACTTACAAAAAGAAGTGAGATCCCAACAAAAACACTCCGTGAAAAAATGCAGCCAAGTCTTGCGTAAAACGTTATAATATCATAGTTTATACGCCAAGTCTATTCATTCCTTGTTTTCATAAATCTTGTGAGATATAGATGTTTATTTAATATCCGCAACATATGCACTCAAAAGCCTTACAAAATTTAACAGTAAAGAAATTTCTGACTTGGCAAGAACGCTAAATAACGAAATTAGAAATAGAATAAATAAGTAGGATTACCTACTTATTTATTCTATGGTTTTTTTAAATATATAAAATAGGTATTAACCTATTTTATATATTTAAAAAAACCATCAATATTAATTTGAGGAAGAAATTCATGATATATTAATTTTACCTCTGTGTTCTTGCCAAGTCAGAAATTTCTTTACTGTTAAATTTTGTAAGGCTTTTGAGCGCATACGTTGCGGATATTAAATAAACATCTATATCTCACAAGATTTATGAAAACAAGGAATGAATAGACTTGGCGTATGAACTATGATATTATAACTTATCACGCTAGACTTGGCTGCATTTTTTTCACGGAGTGTTTTTGTTGGGATCACTATTTTTCCACGCTGTAGTCCTTTTTGTGGTAAATGAGTGTACAAATGTGAAGAATCAGCTACCGTCGATACTTGCTGTTGGATACGAATATCCCTGGACCGGTTTCGGCTGAACGCCATCATCACCAGGTGGGGCAACACTCGAGCCCTCTACTAATAAAGTTAACAGTAAAAATAACTTCTAGTCTCAATGACCTCTCCAAAGTCATCTTCAGAGGACTCGTCGTGCTCATTGAGACTAGAAGTCATAGACTGATATAACTTTATTAGTTGAGAGCTTAAGTGTTGCCTTACCTGGTGATGATGGCGTGAAGCCGAAACCGGTCTAGGGATTCATATGCAACATCAAGTAGCGAAGGTAGCTGATACTTTAATTGTTTTTTCAACTTGCGGTAACAACAACAACCTTTTTAATTTTAACTGTACAAAACTTCATTTCAATACGCTTAGTAGATATCACAAGTGTTAAGCAGCATCAAGCGAGGTCAGTACTTGGATGGGTGACCACTAGAAATTTACTGTTATGAAAGAATGTTTTTAATGTAATGCGGTATAAGATAAGTGATTTTTATTTTCTGAGAAAGGGCAAAGTGAGTTCAATGTAGTGAGAATGAGCCTAGCGGATCCGATATGGTGAGCAAAGGCTCCAAGGATCAGTAAAAACTTTAAAATTAATAAAACACCAAAAAAATGTTAGATCGATTTGAAATCCGGCACACATTTAGTCGTATGTAGCACCAATAAATGTGCTTATCAATAAGTTTTATGTCATTATTACCATTATTAGTGCTTGTATACGTTTTTTATAAACAAATTGTTAAAAGTCGAAAATAATACAAACTGAGTTGAAATTAGGTACAAATGTATCCTTTTACGTAATAAATAAATATGCTTCGGTTTTTTGAATCATAAAAGTTGAGCCACATGGAGTGAGGTCAGTGCCTGGGATAGGTGACCGCTGGATATTAAGGGAATGCATTGACTGTGTGAGTACGAGACGAGGGAAGTGAGTCTGTAGTAGTAAGGGTGAGCGTAGCCAACCTGATGTTCTAAGGAAAAGTATTGTCAAGTCCTGCCGCTCAAAATAAGCAAATGTTGCGCTTATGCTTAATCAAATATTTTCCGCTTCCTTTCTAACTTTTCCTCCCCGCATATGGCGGGTGCTTTCATGTAAGATTCTGTTTGTACGCTTCCACCCCTCTAATAAATGTGATGCTAAAATTCCTCTGAAACCATTGGTCTCCTTAATCAATATTTAAATTTGTTCCGTCCAATCACTGAGAGATACTTATGGAAGCTCCGTCTTGAATACCTATCGGCCTATGGAGGGGGAGATCAAACTTGCCTTTAGAAGCAGTTATACCCTCCTCAGAAATGCATGAGGCTCCCTCGGGTTATATAGAGTTGTTTATATCTCTAATTTCTGTTCTAAGCTCTTTTTGTCTGCTTATGGTAAAGTTTATCTCGATCCATTTTAGGCAAGAACGCATAACTTTTCAGCAGTTAAGAAAGTCTTTAATTTCTGACTTAAAAAATAAAAACTTGTTTGAATTGAAATTTCCTCAATTTGAATTGAAAATGTCTAATTGCTACGAACTTTTTTTACAACAAAATACTTAACTCAACTGCTGTTAATGGCTAATTGCAACGAACGTTTTCATTACAAAATATCTAACCTACTGCTTATGGCTAATTGCAACGAACTTTTTTATAAAAAATATCTAACCCTACTGCTTATGGCTAATTGCAACGAACGTTTTCATTACAAAATATCTAACCCTACTGCTTATGGCTAATTGCAACGAACTTTTTCATTACCTGCTTATGGCTAATTGCAACGAACGTTTTCATTACAAAATATCTAACCCTACTGCTTATGCTAATTGCAACGAACTTTTTTATTAAAAAATATCTAACCCTACTGCTTATGCCTAATTGCAACGAACGTTTTCATTACAAAAACTAACCCTACTGCTTATGGCTAATTGCAACGAACACTTTTTTATTAAAAAATATCTAACCCTACTGCTTATGGCTAATTGCAACGAACGTTTTCATTACAAATATCTATACTTATGCGAACTGCTTATGTATTGCCACTGCTTATGGCAACGAACTTTTTATTAAAAAATATCTAACCCTACTGCTTATGGCTAATTGCAACGAACTTTTTTATTAAAAAATATCTAACCCTACTGCTTATGGCTAATTGCAACGAACGTTTTTACAAAATATCTAACCCTACTGCTTATGGCTAATGCAAGAACTTATTAAAAAACACCTAACCTTACTGCTTATGGCTAATGGCAACGAATTTTCTTATTACAAATCACTTCTTAGGAGAGCCAACAGGAAATTCATCTAATACCATTCGTCGTAGCTCAAATATTTTCCCCTATCAAAATCATTTTTCTACCTCTATTTTATATATGAAGTAAAGGTCACTATCCCGTTCGCGAAATTTCTAAATTTGGCCTGGAACATGTTGCAGAGTACCAAAGAGACCCCCGCTATAAATAAACACTGGCACACAGGAATCCAGAGCCAGTCAGTCCGACGATAATCCAGAATTTTATTTTTACACCATGTAGATGCAAAATCTATTGATACGTTTTCAAAAATAGAGCTGATAATATTTAGAATTGAAATTTTTGGTTTATGTAGGACGTTAGTGAACGCTTATTCATTTTTATTGATTTTCTAAGTAGGTTATGGTTTTCATTCTTTTAAAAGCTCAAACTAATCTTCTAAATAAATCTGAAAGCTAATATTATATAAAGGAAAGGGGAGTAGTATATATACATACATATATATACATACATACATATATATACATATATACACACATATATATATATATACCTTTTTCTGAATTAATGTTTTTAAACAACAATATATTGTGCCCAATTTTAAAATTATTTTTTAAGCAATAAAGAAATAATTAATTTACAGTTAATAACCATTGGGATCAGACATCCATGATAGCTTTTGTTATGAAATCTAAGAAATAAACATTTGAGACATCTTTAAATTGAAATTTTGATTAACTTTCATGTTGATCTACTGCACTCATCTGTGTTAAATGTTGGGTCACTACTCATATTAGGTTACACTTTGCTACCGTATAAAAAATATGCTTTACCCACCTATAATCAGCTTCTAAATATATCAATATCAGAAAGAGATTAGTCGACATGTCAAGTCAAGGGTTTTTTTATTTAAAAGGCGTGGGTTAGAGTGTCGTAAATTAATATTTGTGAAAAAATAGTTAAGGTAGTGCAAATATCAACACACGGTAATTACAGAAATGTAAATGCCGTCTAGGTTTATTATCTACATGTGACATTAAGATGGACCAAAAAGACAGAAAATAGGCTCTTCCAAAATCCACACATCTTAGGTTCAGCAGCAAAGTTAATCGAAATTACTTACAAAAAGAAGTGAGATCCCAACAAAAACACTCCGTGAAAAAATGCAGCCAAGTCTTGCGTAAAAAATATGATATCATAGTTTACGCAAGTCTATTCATACGCTATTTTCATAAATCTTGTGAGATATAGATGATTATTTAATATCCGCAACGTATGCACTCAAAAGCCTTACAAAATTTAACAGTAAAGAAATTTCTGACTTGGCAAGAGCGCTAAATATCGAAATTAAAAAGAATAAATAAATAGGTAATAACCTAGATTTTAAAAAAACCTTCAATTTTATTATGGAAGAAATTCATGATTAAATAATTTTACCTCTGCGTTCTTGTCTAGTCAGAAATTTCTTTACTGTTAAATTTTGTAAGGCTTTTGAGCGCATACGTTGCGGATATTAAATAAACATCTATATCTCACAAGATTTATGAAAACAGTGTGTGAATAGACTTGGCGTATGAACTATGATATCATATCTTTTTACGCAAGACTTGGCTGCATTTTTTCACGGAGTGTTTTTGTTGGATATATATATATATAATATATATATATATATATATATATATATATATATATATATATTTATATTATTATATATTTATATGACATAAAAAAATATTTCCGAATAACACAACTAAAAGACTTGGAAATTTTGAGTTCCTTATCTAGTGGAGAAAAATAAGTTAGTATGGAATCGTCAGACTTTCTTTTATACAAAACCATTAAGACGTGTTTGAAATCTTTATAATCACATGTTTACCTTCTTATTCAAATGACTTTTAAGGTTGATTACGTTTATACGTCCGGAGACAATGCTGATAGGTCAGTCTAATGATATTTGAGTGGATCTGTCACGTTTCTTTTATTTGCTGATGGGTTCACTGGAACGGAAACGCTGTTTGTTTGTCCTTAATCAGCTGTAAGTTGGCACTGGCGTGACTCTGTGATTTGCTTCATCGTCCTAAGTGAAAGCTTTTTCTAACAACTCTATTAATGTGTGTTTTTGTTTTATTAAAAAATCCAACTTGTATTTCAGTAATAATCACTAATGGAGTTCCTCTAGAAATGTCTTTTTACTTTCAAAGTTAGAAGAAGATGCATTTCTTTTCGCACACGTCTTCATTATTAGGACCATTTTCCCTGATAAGGTCCCCCTCTCCCATTTTAAGTTATATCTAGCACCATGCTCCCTGATAAATCCCCCTCCTTCCGTTTTCAATAAGATGTTTGATTTTCGCTCAAAAAGATGTTTGAAACGACTCAATGTATTGAGATTGGATATGCCCCCTCCCCCTCTAGTATATATCTCTATGCTAATGTGTATTAGATCTTCGTCTTCATCTTGTGGTCGAGAAGTGAAGAGTAGATATCCTCTAAATCAATATCCCACTGTCCCCATGTCGTAGGTACAGTAAGATTTAAAAAAAAATTATTTAGCACAATAATCAGTTATCGAAGAGCACTTCTTGAAATCGAAAATGTATATATTTTTTTAATTTATTTATTTAAAACATATATTGTTGGTATCAGGAAGCCGGGGGGGGGGGGTCGATTCCGTTTGGCTTCCTGAGGAGGGCCCTCAACTTCCATCATCCGATCAATTTCATAAGCTTCATTTTCATTCGCTAGAAAGGGAATTGTTTAGTTAATGACGCTGCAAACAAATCATTGGACCAAAATGTCATTAGAAATACGCGGAAATTTTCGTAAGAGCTTTGTATTCATTATGAGAACAGTGTAAACCTCTTCGGTGGGGCAAGGCCCTAAAGTACTCAGTTTACTAATATTTTTAGTTGTTTTTTTAAAGATTTCTTCCGTTGGAAATTGTCAGTTACTTAACTCTCGGACAAAGTCCAGGTACAGTAATCAAAAGTACATTAAATCCAACTGACTTGTCTTTGATGTCTTTAATATTATATTTAGTTATCGTGCAATAGATTTGTATTGATATGTTTGTGAAATACACGTGTTTTGCTTTAAACTACAAAAGCTTTTGACTCTTGCTACTTTTCTTACAT
Source organism: Microvelia longipes (assembly GCA_018340805.1). Lineage (NCBI taxonomy): Eukaryota > Metazoa > Arthropoda > Insecta > Hemiptera > Veliidae > Microvelia > Microvelia longipes. Next base: position 168,720 of record JACMZG010001908.1, read on the forward strand.
GTTAAGTACTTTAAATTACATAAGTCTCTAAGAAAATGAAATTATACACAGTATTTTAAACCTTTGAAATATATTCGTGTGAAACCAAATAAGTTTTATTTTAACACCTCTCCCTCTTATAACGTACTTAATAAAATTGTTCTGGCGTAAAGGTCTGCAGAACGTGCGAATTTTTGGAAATGCGTGTTGTCTTCCTAAACAAATAATTTCTTGCTCAAGTTTCAGATTTATGCTTTATTACCTGAGCAGTAGCTTTTAAAGTAAGATACTCAAATTTTTTTATGAATTATAGCAAATTTTCAAAGAAAAAATGAGCTTATGAGGTTGGGGTCATAGGGGAGGGGTAATCAGTTCGAAACGTTACGTTTTTATTGTAAGTTTTCTAAATGTTTCTTTATATTTCTTTATAATTAAGTATATATATATGTGTGTGTGTGTGTGTGTGTGTGTGTGTGTGTGTGTGTGTGTGTGTGTGTGTGTGTGTTGTGTGTGTGTGTGTGTGTGTGTGTGTGTTGCCATTGGTGCAAAACTACTTTTATACTCCCGCCTCTAAAGTACCTTTTCATCATTTAGAAAAATTGGGAGAGAAGTAATTGTGGAGTGATAGAAAAAAGAGAAGTAAGTAATTGTGGAGTGATAGAAAAAAGAGTAATAAGTAATTGTGGAGTGATAGAAAAAAGAGTAATAAGTAATTGTGGAGTGATAGAAAAAAGAGTGATAAGTAATTGTGGAGTGGTAATAAAACATTGTGTAATGCTACTGCTTAGGTTATAAGATAGCACCGGAAACTTGCGCAGGAAATGGGTTGATAAGAAAGTAGGCACGTATTTCAAAGAATATTCGTACGGCTTTAGTTATATACGTATATTGTGTAAATATGACGATAAAAAACTACTGCCGGTACCAAGATTCGAACCTAGGAACCCTAGATTTGAGTAATTCGAGTAGTCGTATCGACTATACTCTGTTTTTTTTTTTAATTTTTAGTTTCCGGTATTTTAGTAGTGTTTTTTGTCATTTTTGTCACTTATGGTCCTTTTATCGGATCCTGACTGATTTCCTTTTGATTCAGCTATCTAAACTAAAAACATAAATAAGGGCCTTGCCGACAAAACATTTTAACCTTGATTTTAAAATATAAATCCGTTAAAAAGATAATGTATTTCAATGAGTCGTTGAAACCCGTGTTTTTGTGTTCAGTCCCTCTAAAACGGACTTGTGTCACGGCTCGCTACGTAAGCCACTTTATTTGCGAATTTTTTCAAAGAAAGTTCGCTGAACTATAAAAAATGAATCCGCCTTACATATTTTTTTAAAGAAAATAAAAATGTCGGACTGTTCTTTTAAATACACTTTTAAATAATCACGTTATTAAAAGTAAAAGTGGAGGTGGAAGTGGAAGTGGAAGTGGAAGTGGAGGTGGAGGATAAGAAATACTCAAAGAATTCGTAATTGGTTTAAGTGCTGTAAAACATTTGTTTCTCAAAGTCAAACCTGAGATCTAATTTGTCGCTAAACTTCTTTCTTTTTTTTACAAGATTTGTTAGTCAAATACTATGTCGGCTAGTATTGACAGACTACATAATGGTATGTTAGTATGACATTTTGTCAGACAATATCTTACTTATTTTATATGCAATTTATGTCGGCTAGTATTGATACATTATGTCAGACAATATCTTACCTATTTTAGCGAATTTTCATTATGAAAATGACGCTTATGAGGTTGTTCGGATGACGGAAGTTGAAGGTGGGAGTGAGCGGAATCGGTTCCTATTTACTTCCTGATAACAAAAATATATGTCCGAAAAAAGTTTATATATATATTATGTATATATATATATATATATATATGTATATATATATATATGTATGTAAGAGTTTCTACCCTTTCGTATGGCGAACGATAACTTAACTCTCGAAGGCGTTCTCAAATTGAAACGAAACTTTGCAAATCGCGAGATGTCGAGGAGGTTACGAGGCCTATTGTTTATAAAAAACATTATGACGTCATCAACCAAAGTTATGACGTCATGAAAAAAAATTTTTTTTGAAACTTGAAATGGCTTTAAAACAAGGTATTTCGTGTTTAGGTAGACGGCTAGCTGAATCGATTAAGACCGATTTCAGCTCAATCGAACCATCACAAATGGCGCAAACGGATACATATATATATAATCTTGTATATATGTATACGTCTAGGTCAAAGACTCGTACGATATCTGTTGGGTTCAGTAGTGTTAGAGGGTGGGATATAGTATAAAAGAGGGGCCTCTACCTCTTGCTCCATCCTGGTAAGCCTGCTGTCCCAGAGACAGGACAAAAATGGCTTCCACTAAACCACGCCGAGCTAAGCAGGCCCGTAAAGCGGAAGAACCTCGAAGTAGTTCTTTATATGGTCGAAGTCATTCTAAAAACGATTGCGACCGGTTTCAGCTCAGTCAGGCAATCTTAAGTGACGGAAACGGCATTTTTATTTAAAAACTAAAATCATGAATATATTTTTGTTTATAATTGTCGCGGCCGCCGCTAGGTTTATTTTTATCTATATTTGTTTTGTTTTTTTTTGTAATGTTTTTTTTTGGACAACACTGTCAGGAAAGAATTATGTTTGACGTATTTTATTCTAGTTTTTCGATTCGTTTCAAGATTTATTAGTTTAGACGGTAAAATATTCTTTTACGGGTTCTAACCAGGGTTCAAATGGGTTTTTTACGGTTCTTGTTCGATTATTGTTCGCGAAAACGGGACGTTTTATGTTACAGTTGTTCCTTCTTCTTATCGATACTTATATCAATAAAACTCTGTGAAAGTTAAAGCTGTCTGACTTTAAATTTGTGTAGCTAAAATGAATTTCGTGACGATTGTTGCGCGATTGCCGGCACAATAATGCTTCTTAATTTTAATATTATAGCATACTATTAATAATAGAGTATGAATAAAATCTCAATTAGCAAAATCAAATTTGTGAGAAAGCCTCTCAGGCCCGCGAAGCGGGCCTGTGTGGAAAGGCTGTGAAAATTCGCTAGATACATGGCAAAATGCCATGTAACAAGAACAACACATAATACAAACAACAACAATGTGGCCGCGAAGCGGCCACAGGGAGGCCCCCGGGCCGCGAAGCGGCCCGGTGGGCCGACGCCGTGGAGCGGACGAGGCGCGAAGCGCCGAGGCCGCGTAGCGGCTACGGGCCGAAGGCCCGTATTATATAAGATAATTTTCTCCACTTACAACCGGAGTTATATAAGATAATTTTCTCCACTTAAAACCGGACTTATATTAGATAATTTTCCACTTACAACCGGAGTTATATAAGATAATTTCTCCACTTAAAACTGGAGTTATATAAGATAATTTTATGTTTATCCTAAAAGTCCAATAGCGAGATTATAATCACTATCATCAAGTTTCTGTCCTTATGTGTCTGCGTTCCGCATAAACTTATGTGTCTGTGTCACGCATAATCTCCCTGTCTTTACGTAGAGAGTTTAAACTTGACAGAAAATCTGACATGATCCATCTGCCCTGCTCGGAAGAGATTTTTAGACAACATTAACCTATTTTGCTCTCATCAAAATTTTTAAAAAATTGTTAAAATCAAAAATTTAACAGATCAAATTAAAAATTGACGCAAATGTACTTCATAAAGTGTTGGATTGATAATTGAACCACTAAAGTTCATCCTGACATTGTATCTATGTTAAAGATACATTGGCATTTGATTTTATGATCTTTGATGGACTATAATATAACCAAAGCTGAGGAGTCCGTTGTTTGAATAAGTTGCCAATTAAAAAAATCAGGTACGCGGTACCTGAATTTTTCCTTATCATATCGGACTCGCTTCGCTCTGCCTCAGAAATTAAATACACTCGCTTCATCCTCAGCTGTCACCTATACAGCACTGACGACGCTCTATGCTGCTTACGTGTATGATCCAACAAAAATCATAGATAGACATATAGACCTATCATATTTAAACAAAACTTTGTGTACTTATTTGTTACTTGTACCGAATTACAACTTAATTGAAAAAACGTACGCACGTCATTAGATAAAAATTGAACTAATGCTGATAATGAGATGAAACTTGACACATATGTTAGTTTTATACATAGTCACATGCGTGCTAAATTTCAATCCGATCGCATCATATTTCCGCGTTTTATGATTTTTTTTCTTAATTTTTGCTTAATCATTATTGCGGGTGAATGACGTCATACAAAATTATTATGACGAATAAGCACAATTATAGCGGTAGACTGATTTTTTTACGAAGTTTCAACTCTCCAACATAAATACACTGGGGGCTGCCAAGATAACACACACACACACATACCGACAGACAACTTTGAGAAAACCACTCAGGAGGCCTTAAAAACACCTGGAACGGAAAATTTCGGTGACGTTCCGGTATGGGATTTTTTTGCAAAGACAATACTTTTCCTATATACTTACGGTATAGAGGAGTGAATAATAATCAAATTACTTAGTAGAAATGTCTATTAACTTAAACAAGATTGGTGAATAGCGGGTACAGGGTGGTGAATACTTTAGATTAGTCCATAGTTTTAACTTGACATTATATTTTTTTTTAATCTAAAAAAAAATAAATATATAAAGGTGTGAGGGGATTGGTTTGGGTTAAGCATTATTTTATATTTATTGGTTTGGGTATTTTATTTTTATATTATTATTATTTTAATATTGTCAAAAGATATTTTTGATGGTGTTTTGAAAAGGTTTATATTGTAAAGGTAGTTTGCAGAAGTTTCAAAAAGGGTTGCCTATGCAGTCTGTGGACTGACTTTTGATGAATCAACCTGGCATTTGCCTGTAAAATTGAGGGAAACCACAGAAAGCCTCAATTAGGTTGATCGGACACGCGGGTCCTGGGTGTAAAGGTTATGTTATTATTTTTTATGTTCGGGGGTTTAACTGTAAGGTTTGGTTTCTAGATTTATTGTGAATATAGATTAATTTAAAGAGTTCAAGTAGGATGTGGTGCTTACAGCCCTATATGTTAAACTTAATCAAGCATTACAAATATTTGAATAAAGTATCTGGATGTTAAAGTTTGAATACGAGGTGTGATTGCTTACTAGCAAGCCAAGTGTAGCAGCTACAAGTTGATTAATTAGTAGACTGTGTGTTTGTTGTCGGACGAGATGTCTGAATCCCTCCTGAACTTCTCGTCAAAGCAAATAATCCTAGAACTGTTCTATTCCTGACAACAGCACTCCCAGGTTGAAGTAATTAACTCCTTGTTATGATCCACATACGTGTATTTTCAAACAACGTTTCGTTTATGTACAGTATTATTATTATTATTAGTTGGCATGTATAGCTTTCAACTCTCTCATGATATTCAAGAATGATATGCAACTTGGCGTGGGTCTGTATTTAGTAAACATCTGTCTTGAAATGTTTAGATAATTAACCATCTGTAATTTGGTAGCAATGTTTTTTTCCTCATTTACTCCCTTAGTTTACACCAAAGGTTTATAGGAAAAGTATTGTGTTTGCAAAGAAATCTTAACCCGGAATGTCACTGCAATTATCCGTTTTAAGTGTTTTAAGAGCTCCTGAGTAGTTTTCACTAAGTTGTCTGTCTGCACGTGTGTGTGTGTGTGTCTGCTATCGTCATAGCTTCCAGTATTTTTATACTAGAGATGAAACTTTGTTCAAAAATTGGTCTCTATGTGTAGTTATGCTATTCGGAAAATATTTTTATGACGTCATTAACCCGCCATAATGACTTATATAACGTGGAAAAACGTGGGGATCGGATTGAGATTTGTCACGCCATGTAGCCATGTATAAGACTAACATGTGTGATGTACTGACTTGTATCTCATTACCAGCATTGCTTCAATTTTTATTAGATGACTTGCGTACGTTTTTTAAAAATTGTAAAAAATCGGAACATAATCTGATGGAGTTGAATTTGGCACATTTACACCATGAACTAGTATGCTTAGTTTCGTTCTAATACAACTACTACTACTATATCCATGATTTGTATTAAATCATAAAGGTGAAGCATCATCAAACATCATGTTAGGTCAGTGCCTGGATGAGTCACCGCTGCAATCTGAGGGCGAGCAAAGCGAGTCCGATAAAGTGTTGCTGTATAAATTTGGTGGCTTGTAAAATCTAAGGATGAGGGAGGTGAGGCCCAAGTATGGAGGATCACATTAAAACAAAGGACTTTTTTAAAACATTAGACTTTGTAAAATATAGTCAACATAAATACGTTTTTTTTCTTTATATTATAAATAATATAATACATAACGTATTATTATTCCATGTATAAGGAAACCTCTTGCTGTAGACCTTAAGAAACATATTATTATTATTATTCTTTTCATATAATTTTTACCTTTATATTATAAGTCATATTAACAATAAATGGTTAAGAAACATAAAAAAATAGTACACACTTTTAGTTATGTTAAGAGTAAAATGAACAATATATAACAATTATATAAAAAAAAATAAAAACCACATAAACAAGTTCCACATTGTTTATACAATACTGACTATTAATAGGGGTGGTAGTTCTGGCAAATTTTATATATTTACATTTTTGCAAATTAAGGGGTAGTTTATTTCTACAGCACCACAAGTAAACCTGGTCTAAATTAAATTGCAAAATGAGAGCATCATTCAAAGTTTTAACAATTTTTCTAATTCTTAGATCGTCAGCGAAAAAATCATATTCTTCACCTTAAAAGATAAATTTGAGATCATTAATGAATATTAAAAAAAGAATGGGATCCAAATGGGACCCTTGGGGTACTCCAGATAATGCTTGGAAAGCATAAGAAAAATAATTTTTGATTTTTACTGTTAAGTACCGATTACTCAAATAGCTGTCAACCAAACTAAGTAAGTTACCAGAAAAACCAATTCGTTTAAGTTTCAATATTAATAATCGAATAAAAACTTTATCAAACGCCTTTGAGTAATCGGAGTATATTACATCAACTTTTCCTTTATCTTCAAAGCCAGATATATATTATTAATGAACACCATAAGATTAGTAGTAGTTGGTTTTTTTTGCAAGAAAGCCATGTTGATTTTCATCTATGATATTGAAGAGAAATGGATAGATTTTATTTAGTACTATACTTTCATAAACCTTTGGAATCATGGATTGGATCATGGATATATTGAGAGGCTTGAAACATTTTCTTGCTGTGATCTAAGGTTGTAAATCAACCGTTGTCTGTTTTTCATATGGTGTTGTTTTCTGTGTTATGAACGGTGATAAGTTACTGTAATTTTGTTCTGTTTTTGGGTTTTAATTTTGAGTTTTAATTTTTGGGCTTTAAAAGGTGTTATGGTTAATTTTGTGATGTTTCGGAATTTAACCTATAGGGCTTCTAGTATAGTTTAGTATAGTCTAGTATAGGGCCTCTCTAGTATAGTTTAGTATAGTATAGGGCCTCTCTAGTATAGTTTTAGTATAGTCTAGTATAGTCTCTAGTATAGTTTAGTATAGTCTAGTATAGGGCCTCTCTAGTATAGTTTAGTATAGTCTAGTATAGGGCCTCTCTAGTATAGTCTAGTATAGGGCCTCTCTAGTATAGTTAAGGTTACAAACTTTTTCAATATTCAAAACTTTAAAATAAAATTTAAAAAAAAATGTAACTTTAATTTTTACTGTTTCAGGAAAAGATATTGATAGAGTGGAGATAGGATATACGAGAAATTGGAGGTGCTAGGTCACGGGAGGCTCGCAAAGCCTTCCCGTCGCCTCAGCCATAGGGAAGTATGGATAGGAAACCAGCTGTATCCCCTGAGACAGCTCTTGCTGCCGATATCTTCGACAAGTTCTGTTCCGCCCAGACATTAAAGTCTGTCCTCGGACATTACAGGCATCTCTGTCAGGTGCTCCACATACAGCCCACTAACTTCCAGCAGTTTTATCCTAAGTTAAAGGTAACCAAAGTCTGCCTTAGTTTTGTTTTATTTTAAGCCATTACGTACCCCCCCCCCCTTTCAGCCAAGTCAAGCAAGGTATCTATTACTAGATCATATTCAAACGGAGTAAAACGTTCGAGTTGCTACAATATATAATCCTAAAAGTAAGTTTAAGACATGGTTCCAAAATATTCTCTGCCTCCAGTAAGCCGACACTTACAAGTTTCATTTTACCTTTAATGTGTCCTGAGTCGCCTAAATTTTGGTTTTAGTTGTTTTAGAATGAGCACGAATAGAGTCCATCGTAATTGAATGAAGGAATAAAAAATTTCTTTACAGTTCAAGATATTTATTTGAAATAAAGTAGAGTGCTTTCGACCTAACAAGAGGTCATCATCAGTGCCTATTAAGCCCTTACTGCTTTGGCAACCCCTGCTTTGGTTTTAGTGTTTTTATGTAGGTATTGCAATTTTTATCTGGTAGTATAACCTGAATTCGGTATTGGTGTTTTTTTGGTAATATGTTTGGTATTACTGTATTACCTAAATTTTTTTAATGGGTATGTATTAGTGTTTTTGGGAACACTGACGAGTTAAATTTTACTGTATCGTAATATAAATGGTTTTAGATACTATAATTAATCTTACGAAATTGTGTACCAATTCCGTTTTTCCTTGCAATATCCCGACTTTCCTCGCCATATTCCGGGTTTCCGTGCCATATCCTGGGTTTCCTTTCCTCGCCATATCTCAAATTTCCTCGCCATATTCCGGGTTTCTACGCCATATTCCGGCTTTCCTTGCCATATTTCAGGTTTCCTCGCCATATTTCGGATTTCCTCGCTTATCTCGGGTTTCTTCGCCTTATCTCGGGTATCCTCGCCGTATTCCGGGATTCCTTGCCATATTTCAGGTTTCCTCGCCATATCTCAAATTTCCTCGCCATATTCCGGGTTTCCTCGCCTTATCTCGGGTTTCCTCGCCTTATCTCGGGTTTCCTCGCCTAATCTCGGGTTTCCTTGCCATATTTCGGGTTTCCTCGGGTTTCACACTTGACATTTTAGACATTCGTCATAAATTTCCGTTTAAAGCTGTAAAGACACTAAGAGGACAAACAAATTAAACACCCTAACAGAATTTGCAAAATGTGAATTTTAGAATATAATTGGCCTTTATCTTTTGAAGCCTTTGGATCATCCTATTTTGTTATCATATCTTGTTTTCAACGAATTTTCAATACCCGTATGTGTTTAAGATTTATAGACCAAGAGCCCAGGGGTGTTTTGTTTATAAAAAGTGTACTGGCTGGAACCAGTCTCAATTTTTCGTAAATATCTTCCTGAACAAGAATCTGCAATTCTGCCGACACGTATCGCATGGGTGTCCCAGGCAGAACGCACTTTATAGACCAAGAGCCCAGGGGTGTTTTTGTGTAATGGCTGGAACCGTCTCAATTTTTCGTAAATACCTTCCTGAACAAGGATTTGCAATTCTGCCGACTCGTATCGGATGGGTGTCCCAGGCAGAACGCACTTTAGAGGTCAAAGGCTCTGTCTGGGACACCCATCCGATACGAGTCGGCAGAATTGCAGATCCTTGTTCAGGAAGGTATTTACTAAAAATTAAGACTGGTTCCAGCCATTACACTTTTTATTAATTTGGGTGCTAAATTTGACCTCTAAAGTGCGTTCTTCTTGGAACACCCAGTCGGCAGAATTGCAGATCCTTGTTCAGGAAGGTATTTGCTAAAAATTGAGACCGGTTCCAGCCATTACACTTTTTATTAACAAAACACCCCTGGGCTCTTGGTCTATTAGTTCTTAGATGTATCTATAGCACTCAACAACTTTTTAACGCTTTACATCTGTATGGATCTTGGCACAAAAATCGACCTCACTAATGTTTAAACCCCCATTGATATGAAATTAAGCAGTAGGTCAATAACGTCATTGACCCACAATAATCCATCTGGGAAAGTTTCAAAAATTTACCAAACCTCAAAAAGTTATCTCGTCGCTCTGAAATTTAATACACATATACATATCAACTGCTTTAAGACTACAACCACATGTGTCGGAACAGAGACCCCTAGCAACTATGCTATGAATCGACAAAGAGCCAAGGGCTCTTTCTCTTATATATAGTTCTTTATTTAGAATATTATTATTTATATTTTGTTTGTTTATAAACATGTGCTTTTATTTTTTTTACGCTTTAACGCGTAGGGTCATTTAGCGTTTTCCCCTCACTCAAATCTCACTCAACATTAACCCCTCAGTTTGTACACATCCAATCAAACATCTAGGAAGCACCCTCTCCGTACATGGTAGCACATATAACCAGTTCACAGTGTGCCTAGTTCATCTAAACCAACTAGACTCTGGCTAGGCTGACCGTTCTGGCTAGCGCCGACTACTAGTTTACTGTGTGCTTGTTTCATCTGGTCTTACTAGCTCCCCTGATGTGCTTTTATTTGTTGTGTCATGGTAACTGTGTTTAAATAAACTATTACTTTTATCTTGTTCATATAATGAGTTTTAATTACTTAAGTAATTATATTTAAATATTATGAAATTAACTGTTTATTATGTACAATACTTTCTGCTTTACCTTACGCAATGCTGTAGACTGTTAGTATAAGGAAAAGTATTTTTGAGGATTATAAAAGATATGGTTTTAGTGTTGATTTAGTGTTTATATTGTTACAGTCCAAGTTACGCTCATGGAAAGCTCAGGCGCTGTGGAATAAGTTTGATAAGAGAGCCAGTCATAAATGTTACAACAGGGGCAAATCATGTCACAACACTCGAGTAAGTTCTACCAATCCTTACATTAGTGTCAGAGCTCGGATAGTAATATTCTTTTGGATAATAAGACATGTGACAAAGGTTTGACTTGAGCTTTATACTGCAATATATATAGTATAAGTCTATTTTGGGAGGAGATGTCAACTTGTCATTCCAGCTCATGTCTTAAATTATCTATTTCATATATATTTAAAATATATATTGTTGTATGTATTTAAAATACTACCAGTCTCCTATTATTAATGGAATGAGATTCTTCAATAAGTTACCTGAATCTATAATTGAACTGCCTTTCAAAACTTTTAAGAAAACCCTTGGTTGTTTCCCACCACTAACAACTATGGTGGTTCAGAAATCATATTATTCTGTAAAATCAATTTTTATTAGATGATTTGGTGTTTCCCCCCTTCAATGTATATTTTCGCTGCTATTTTGAAAATGAAATTTTCCCTGGGAAGTAACCTCATGTCCATACATTAAATACAACCTATAACCTCCTGTTGCTATTATTATTAAAAAATAAAACCTACATCGTTATCATTGAGAGCTGAGATTTTATAGAAATAGGGTTCAAAAATCGGGTATGGGGTACCTTGGAACTTTTCCTCATCACATCGGAGTCGCTGCTCTCATCCTCCCTACTTTGGACTCGATTCACTCGTCTTCAGAAATACAGTTTGCCAAATTAATACTGCAACATGCCTTTGGACTCACTTTGCTTGTCTTCAGATAGTAAATGCATCCGTATCATTCTCAGCGGTCACCTATTCAGCACTGACCACGCTCAATGCTCCTTAATTTTTATGATTCAACAAAAATCATAGATATACTTGTCGTAAAGAAACGAAACTCAGTGCACTTTTTATGTAATAATCTGCACTTTGTATTAAATTCCAACTCAATTGGATCATTTCCCTATTTTTTTAAAAAAAACGTGCACAAGTCAAACAATAAAAATTAAACTAATGTTTATAATGAGATGAAACTTGGCGCATGTGTTAGTCTTATACTAAGTCACATGGGTGCCAAATCTCAATCCAATCGCATCATTTTACTGCGGTTTATGATTTTTCCAAATTTGTTGAGTCATTATTGCGGGTTAATGCTGTTTTAAAAAAATAATCTTCCGAATAGCAAAACTAAAGCGGTAGACTGATTTTTGTACAAAATTTCAACTCTCTAGCATAAATACACTGGGCGCTACGATGATAACACACACACATACACACACACATACAGACAGACAACTTTGCAAAAACCACTCAGGAGGCCTTAAAAACGCCTAAAACAGATAATTTCGGTTTCATCTCGGTTTAGGGTTTTTTTGCAAACACAATACTTTTCCTATATACCTAAGGTATAAATGAGGAAAAGCAAAAAAGGTATCAAATGCCTGGAAATTTGACACTGCCAATCACTATCTTGTTAGATTACCTCCTTCAGGAAGATGACTAAGCGCTGTCACTCCTTCAGCCAAAAACACTCAAAGCACTCTAAAATTATACCGCTGAAAACTGTAAGGTTTTTTTTATGTTCTAGGTGCTAGTTATCGGAGCCGGTCCATGTGGACTGAGGGCAGCTATCGAAGCCCAGCTCCTAGGCTGCAAGGTTGTCGTCATAGAGAAGAGAGATCGTATGTCTAGAAACAATGTTCTACATCTGTGGCCATACGTCATACACGACCTCAGGGGTCTAGGTGCTAAGAAATTTTTCGGCAAGTTCTGTGCTGGTGCTATCGACCATATTAGTAAGTATTTGTTCTTGTCTTATTGATGTGTGTAATGCCATGAAAATACACCTCAGATGCCATGCTATTATACAATATATGCCATATATTATTATTCGTGATTCAAAGTCCATGGTTATTTCTTTAAATTTAACTGAAAAAATTAACTGATAACAAGTTGACTGTCACCATAATGGTCTTTTAATTTATTAGTTGTTAATCAATTTTATTTACTCACTAAAATAATCAATAGCTCACTAAATTCACTCTTTTTTTGTAAAATATTTGTTTAAATTATCTGTTTAGTTTTTATTATTTTTGGGTTAAATCGGACAAATTCAAGTCTCTTATGATAAGGGCCTGATTTTATATTTATCTATGAAATATTGTCAATTTAGTACCGATAGTCGTTCTATTAATTTGTTACTAATTTATCACAAATTAACAAACAATAAAGAAATAAAAGATACATTTTTATCGGCTCCCATGCTAATCCTATGATAACAAATTTGTTTGATGACCCTTTCGTTTTCCTGCCATTGGTATTACCAACCTTACAACTATCTCTTTGAATTGCAAACATCAGGGGGAAAATTTGGAATGCACCATTAAACAGAAATCATGGTTCAGACAGACTTTCAAAAACACTCTCTACTCCCAATGTTGCCAAAGTACAAATCTTCAAAGTTACCATTATTATTTTGGTAACTTTTACCAAAATATGATTTCTTACCATTTTGGTAACTCTACAAATTTAAACTATAGTACACTATGATAATGCTTATTTAAAGAACTACATTAAATTGTAAGAAATTTGATACCAATATCAGCTTATTTAAGTAATTGATTACCAAACTAGTATTTGACATGTATCATTGATTTTTTTTAACTTCAAAAAGTACAAACAAAAATGTAAAATATATGTCAAACTATAGCTTGATAAGAAATGACTGGAATATGGTGGTATCGGTATTGCTTTTTAAGAATTTCATGTAGTTCCATTATATTATGGTTTTCTCTAATTTAACTTATCAAAATAAGTGGTAACCTTTATTTACCAGTAAGAAAATGATCATATTTGGGGACTAGTTACTGAAATAATGATGATAGATGTGATGTTATAAGAGTCATTTAAAGTATCGACCATGTTTTTCCCCTTATTTCTAAGAATTTATTGTGGTGCATCTGAAATGATCTACTCGATATATATATATAATATATATATATATATATATATATATTATATATATATTATATATATATATATATATATGTATGTGTGTGTGTGTGTGTGTGTGTGTGTGTGTGTGTGTGTGTGTGTGTGTGTGTGTGTGTGTGTGTGTGTGTGTGTGTGGCCAACAGACTCAATCATTCCATTTGATCTACCTCATAAACATAATTTTCCATCGGAAATTGGAGAAATGTTTGAATACTTGACTAAAACATGTTTGTGTTGTGTGGAGGTGCTGCATGACTGGTTAGTATTGTAGTGACAATTCAATTAGACTTCATTAATAAGATCCTGTCTGTCTGAGCACTCCGACACCTCAAATAACATCATCTGACATGAACTTTTTCCCTCCAGTTTTGTTGTCACAGAGAATATTAACTCATTTACATAAATGTTAATCATCTTGCTTATTTAAATTAACATAATGTTCTTGTTTTTTAATAATTACAGCTGCCTTTTGTCTATTTAGTAAAGCATACAGCTGCCTTTTGTTCATTCAGTATAGTATATTATAGTAGAATAGTATATTATAATAGTGTAGCATAGTATATTATAATAGTATAGTATATTATAGTAGTATAGTATAATTTAATAGTATAGTATAATTTAGTAGTATAGTATATTTTTATAGTATAGTATATTATATTAGTATAGTGTATTATAATGGTATAGGATATTATAGTAGTATAGTATATTTTAATATACTAGTAAACTTTAGAGCTTCTTACATTTCTGTTAGCCTTTTTACCATGTTACCTACTAGTGGCTCTCTGGCTGTCTTGGTCTTACATGTAAATCTTTTGTAAAATAATAGTATAGTATGTTATATTTGCATAGTATATAAGTTCATTTAGTATATTATTGATATTATTTAAATGTCAATAGACAAAGAAATTATATAATTGTCACTATATAATGTGAATGTGTCAACTATCAATGTTTTTCAAAACTCGGTTGTATCAAATTATATAAAAATAAAATTGTTTCCTATTTTGTCTGTTATCTGTATTTTTAGCAAATTTCCTTGTGAAATTTTGTCAGTGAGGTTTTATTCATTTAATTTGTTTTTATCCATTAATGTTAAATGAATTATTTATAGTTTACCTTTTCTCATTGATATGCTAGGTTTATAAAGAAATTATTATGTTACCAGTGAAATCTGATAGCAGAATTTCCATTAAATTATCTGTTTGAGGTGTTTGTATTAACTTTATAGTAGCTATTACCTAGTCTGTGTCTGTGTCTGTCATTGTAGCTCAAATATTGTGTTTATGTTAGAGCGTTGATGCTTGCCACAAAAAATCATCAAGAGTCATGATCCAAGTCAGAGTCAAGATCAAGAGTCTGTAGTATAAACTCCTACCATCTCCTGCTCCTATTTCAGAACCTAATTACAGTTAAACTGATCTCTCATAACAGACTAGTCCATACCTCACATTATACCATTTCTCTAAGATAATGCAAAGTCAGCGAATTTATTTCATAATATGTTTAAGTTTTGTGCATTTTTAAGTCATTTTGCAAATGTGTGAACTTTGGCTATAGTTATCTGATTTTAATTATAATATTATAATTATTTTAATTTATTGAAAATTTTATCAGCTTTTTACTTTTGCTCATTTATACCGTAGGTATATAGGAAAAGTATTGTGTTTGCAAAAGACTCTGAAACCGGGATGTTGCCGGAATTATCCGTTTCAGGTGTTTTTAAGACCTCCTGAATGGTTTTCTCAAAGTTGGCTGTCTGAATATGTGTGTCTGCGTGTGTCTGTTATCATCGTAGCTCCCTGTGTATGTATGCTATAGAGTTGAAACTTTGTACAAAAATCAGTCTATAGCTGTAGTTGTGCTATTCGCAAAATAATTGTTTTATAATGTGTTTGTTTTATTGTCATTGTTTGGTGTGTCATTAACACACAATAATGACGACAAAAATTATGAAAAATCATAAAACGTGGAAATATGCTGGCAGACATGGCACACATGTAGCCATGTTTAAGACAAACATATATGCCAAGTATAATCTCATTATTAGCATTAGTTCAATTTTTATCAAATATCTTGTGTATGTTTTTTTAAGAAATTGTAAAAAATTTAAAAAAAATATCCAATTGAGTTGAAGTTGAGTAGCAATATATAGCTTTACGTAATAAATAAGTACATCAAGTTTTGTTTCAATACCACAAGTATATCCATGAGTTTTGTTTCATCATTAAATTTAAGCATCATCCAGCCTGGTCGCTGTCTCAATAAGTGACCATTGAGAATAAAACGGATATAATTACTATCAGAGGACAAGGGAAGGGAAGGCAGTGCAAAGATGTGTTACAGTATAAATTTGGGGAATTTGTATGTTGTGAGGACAAGTCAAGTGAATCTGATGTAGAGAGGGGATCTTAGCCAATTCCATGTGATGAGGAAAAGTTCCCAGGTACCCCGTACCTGATTTTTCATTTCTTTGAAAATGTCCTCATCAAGTTTTACTAATGACCAAGAGGGTAGCACTCACAAAGTGAGTCTTAGTGAGTTCTTCAGCTCTGGCTCCTGCACTATTAATATCCTTTTGTCAAACAAGTTTTTTTTTTTTTTTTTTTTTGTCTTGACTTTAATATAATTTCTGGTGAGTTTTGAGCAATGTTGTCCCTCTAAAAATTAAAATATGGTAACTATACAAATGTAATGCAAAAGTAATTAATCAATGTTTATAGTAATTAATCTAAGGGTTTCATTGGATACCATATTAAGTATTTTAAGTTATATCATTTGATAATACCGAGTTTTGCAAAACATGAATAGTTGACACAATCTCTTGGACAATTATATTGTATTTTAAGTAACTTTATTGTTAAGTATTTTATCAATAAATAACAATATAAATATATATCCCTGTGCTTAATTTAATGTAACCCTGTGATGTAATGTTAATGTGATTGGTATGTTTGTTGCAGGTATTAGACAATTACAGTGTATATTATTAAAAGTAGCTTTAATTTTCGGAGTAGAGATATATGAAGGAGTAGGGTTTGAGTCTCTCGCCGAGCCCAGGGAAGATGAGAATGAGAGTAAGTGTCGCCTATGTTTTCTAGCTTGTCTAAGACAACCTTGAATTTTGTTTACCCCTGAAAACCTCGAAAAACCCTTTTTTATTTTTTTTAAACAAGTTCTTTATTGGCAAAAGTATACAATATTTATTTTGTGTAAACCAGAGCCATATTTTAATTGTTTGGGAGTAATCCAAGAAAAAAAAATCCAAGAAAAAATCCAGAAAAAATGTGTAACAAATGCTAGTCTGGTTTGCGGACCTCTGCGCTAGAATTATCTTTGCTTTGACAGCACACTCTCTTCTTCATTGTTCTATTTCCTTTAGATAGTTGATGAAATAGGCTGTTTACACTGTGTCTTTTATAACAAGGCACTTTGTGCAGGCACATGACATCAATCCTTATTTTAATTAAAAGTGACTAACACAATGTTTTACTGGACCTAATTTGCCTATTTATTTATTGTTAACTAGTATGCAATCACTGCATGCCATGTCTACAGCAGCAGCTTTGTGCCTATGCCTACCCTCACAGCTATGTTATAATATATACTGTGTCTAGTTATAAAAACCAGAGAAATAAAGTTTGAGCTAATGTTTTCCTCTGCATGTTGCTTCTTGTATCATTGTATTGTGTGTTTCAGGGGTTGGATGGAGGGCTGTGGTGGATCCACCAGACCATCCTGTCCGTCAGTATGAATTTGATGCCCTTATTGGTGCTGATGGAAAAAGGAACACTCTTGAAGGTAATTCTCACTGAGTATTTTAAAGATCATTTTAATATTTTTTGACTAAGAGTACTTTCTCTCTTAAATATATCTATCCCTTTAATAATTTTTTAAGTTCCATAGTATTGCCATCTTCCATATCAACTGAGAGTAAAGCTGGTTCTCAAGAGAGTAAAGCTGGTTCTCAAGAGAGTAAAGCTGGTTCTCAAGAGAGTAAATGATTATTGGGAGGTCTTCAAAATGAAGGTTTTACTTAATTTCAGACTTGCCAATAGACAAGTTTATAGATAATGTTTGCTTGAGAAGTAACCAACGGATACTTCCTGATGCCTGTCGTCTAGGTCTCTGAAATGAGTCTGCAGAGATTTGATAATACTATATAGCATAGTACTGGTAAAAATATGCCCACTGTAGAGGTAGAGTGAGGCAGATGAAGTGCTGAAATAATCAGTCTGCTCTCTAATACTGGAGTAGCTAACTATGCTGCGTGATTAGCAGTATTTTAAAAAGTAAACATTTCACTTTGACTAGTCTTGAGTGTTTAGTTACTAGTAGTAAAGTCAGAAGTGGCACTCTAAGTTAATATATTAGCTATCAAGTGAACTTTGGTGGCTGTAAGCTGATCTTAATTATCAGCCAACTATGGTACATGATTCCTGTCATGGATTATTTGTCCACTAACTTGGTACATGAGCAATTATTGTCCTAACTTGGGGAGGCAAAGTTGCAAGTGAGGAAACAAGTATCTTCACACAAAGAATACTACACCAAGTATAAATCCTTGAGGTCATTATCAAGGTTTGGTGAAAGAAGCACCACAGTAACACTAAGCAGCAAAAAGAAGTGCCAGGAAGTGCCTCTACACTAGTAACACTACATCAAGTGCCTGCACACTAGTAAGGACTATGTCCTAGAGACATAGTTGCTGGATAATGCAATCTGAGGTTCTCATCTCTCCCTACAGTCTATCGTTTAGTTTAAAATTCCCTAAGGTCATAAGCATTTTGGGGATTGACCAATCATAGAAGCCACTGCCAACTCCTCACTTGAAAAGAGAAAAAAATCCCTACCACCATAACCGCAGTAGGGAAATAGCCTTCTTCCCGGGAATCTTTCACTTTGTTAGTGGTTCTTCTTTTGTTTTCATCGTTTTGAAATCTACTTTCAAATTAATCATAAAAATGATATTATAAAATAAACTAATATTTGAAAGAAATGTAAAAAAACATCGCCAAGAAAATATGGGTAAAATAACCTGATTTGTTATTTGTTCACATAGTTTTTCCCCCTCCCTTCTTGCAGGGATTTTTTTTCTTAAGAATCGGTGGTGCCCAAACTAACCTGTCAAGATTTGTAAAGTAGTCGATAGACTGTAGTTACCATTACATTACAAGCTCGACTTTTGCTCTGCCTTGAGGAGAGACTTTTCTAAGAAAATTATTTCCTTATCTCTTTCTTTAAGTTTGTTCTAAAATTGTTATGTTTACACTTCGCTGTAACAATCACTGTGCTATTTAGTATAACCCTTTCGCAATCCTGATATATTTGACTTTTCTTTTGAAGGTTTCAAGAGGAAAGAATTCCGTGGTAAGTTAGCCATTGCCATCACAGCCAACTTTATTAACCGGAGAACGGAAGCAGAGGCTCGCGTGGAAGAGATTAGTGGGGTAGCGTTCATATTCAACCAACTCTTTTTCAAGGAACTCTACCAGAGGACTGGGATAGACCTGGAGAACATTGTGTATTACAAGGATGAGACTCACTACTTCGTCATGACTGCTAAGAAACACAGCCTCATAGACAAGGGAGTCATATTGAATGTGAGTTTCCACTCAGCTAAGCTATTTTCCAGAGTCCAGAGTCATAATGATTATAATGTCAGTGGAAAACATTTATTTAATCAATTTTGATGTGTTTTTTCGTGTTTTCCTTTTTAAGTCAAGGTATGAGCAATTAAATGCTATGAAGTAAAACAAGCAATGTTAGAATTCCTTTACTGCACTCTTTGATATATTTATATGAGTTGGTTGAGAGTTGGTCCAATAAGTTTAAAAAGAGTCTTTAGCATAATGAGACTAATATAAGGTAAACAAGTTTATTTTATTGTATTATTTTTTTTTAATAACTTGTTACATAGTTTTACTTATTTGAGTGACAAGATAAAGAGGAAAACAAGTAACTTCACACAAAGAATACTACATCAAGTATAAATCCTTGCGGTTATCATCAGGTTCTGGTGAAAGAAGCACCACAGTAACACTAAGCAGCAAAAACAAGTGCCTCTACACTAGTAACACTACATCAAGTATAGTCATCTATGTATTTTTAAAGACTCTCACTAGTTTTTTTTTCTTTTCCCATACCCTGATGATGGCCTCTAGGTTTTTGTTGTATTTATTTTTATTTTTTATTTATTTTTGATGTAGTGTAATTTGTATAAAGGCACCGTTGTGCTTGTTCTTACCTCATCTGTTTGGCATCGTATTATTTATTTCTGCATGTTGACCTGGTATGTTCAACCACTACTTTTATAACCTAACATCATAAGACTCACAAAAGGGGATCCCGTTAGTGTAATGCGAGAGCATGCGAGTTGGATGCTGGTAAAGGCCTCTAGGATTCCATGCAAAGGGTTAGAAATGCTTACGTGTGCTGTCCTTGTCATATTTCCTGGATTTAGGAAAATGTCAGGACCCTCAATTGTAGCTTGTATACGATGTATATTTTTCTGCCTTGTTGTGGTTTGGAGATGAGGAAACTTATAGTAAAGTCACTGCTCTTCTGTGGATTAGACAGGAAAATCCCTTGTCTAGGACTCATAAGGAGGACACTATGGCCCCTTGGGCCCTTTTTGCTAACTCCTTTAAATACATTATTTTGGTGAGTTTGCAAAAAGGACACAGCAGCCTGAGGCCTACACAATCTAGGTGATTTATCATCTCTCCTTAATTACTATCACTATCACTAAATCTTCCAAACACATTTATCATAACTGCTTGAAGATACAAATGGTTCTCATTCCCTCTACATTTTCCGTGTTTTCATGAGGTATTCAATGTAACAACAACTTGTGTATTATAACTTACTGTTTTAAATGTAATGATTTATCTGATTGGTAGGACTACTCAGACACATCGAAACTTCTCAGCCTGGACAATGTGGACAGAACTGCTCTGATGGAATACGCCAGGGAAGCAGCCGATTTCTCTACCAAGTATAAACTACCTCAACTTGACTTTGCTGTCAACCACTACGGCCAACCTGACGTAGCTATGTTTGACTTTACATCCATGTACGCAGCCGAAAATGCTTCTCGTGTCTTGGAGGTTTGTTTTTCATGTGCTTGTTTTTTATTAAAAATATTTAGGGAGAATGTTATATTAAGAATATAGTAGGTGTAGAATGTCGGAAGGTAAACAAGAGCGTCAGACTGATTTGAGGGTGAACTTGGCTAAAGTTTGGTGAAACTGGCTGGAGATCTGGATCCAAATCTCATCATAACATTTTATCTTGGTCCAATTCTCTACCTGATAGCAGTCAATGACCTAGAAGCACACCTGAAACAAGAAAAAGAAAAAGTTAAATCAGAAGTAGATGAGTTATTGATAGCATATGCGGATGATAAAAACCTGGTACATACTCACAGCAACCTACAACTAGTTAAAAAATAAGCTCAACATCAAGATGCTTAGACAGCATTCAGCATTGGATGAAAGCAAATAACCTTATAATGAATACAGAAAAAACACAGGATCTAATTATGACCTTGAAAAAACATGAAAAGCAGGAAAGTCTATTGTTCTTAGGTATAAAAATAGATGCCAAAATGTCATGGGGCGATAACATGGACTACATATGTAATAAAATGGCAAAAGTAATGTGTATGTTTTTAGGAAAATTTGTATATACTTACCTTTGGAAACATTAATAATTGTATATAGAGCACTAATTGAAAGTTAGCTATCTTATGGCATCCTATTATGGGGCCACATAAATGTCAACAAAATCCTGTTACAACAAAAAGTAGTCTTAATATTAATAACAAAATCAGAGAAACGAAATTCATGTAAACATAAATTTAAGGAACTTGGCATATTGACAGTGATAAATTTGTATATACATAAAGCATTGCTATATGTAAAGTCCAATGTAAATAACATTGAGAGGCTCCAAAGTATACATGACACACGAGAAATAAACATAAAATTGCTACCAAAGCACCATCTTAAAAAATCTAAGGTTGGTCACTCAGGTTCTTTAACAAATTACCAGAGAAAACAAAAAATCTGCCAGGTAAGAAATATAAAAAAGAAATAAAAGCTTTATTAACAAACAATGTATTCTACAGCATAAAAGAGTTTGTAGAGTTTAAAATGTAAATTTTCTGTAAATTAGCTAATGTGACATATTTTCCTTTGTTGGTTTTTGCTTTTAGCTTAAACCAATGTATGAAATGTTAAATGTTAATGTTAAGATTCTTCCCTACTTTTCTAAGTTATTATAAAATCGTTTCCTTCTTTAGTGTCATTTTAACAACACGAGCATCTACCTGAATGAAATTGGTCATTATTGTATAAAGCAATTATTTGGATTTATCAGTTATGTGCCAGAAGTAGTTTGCTCAAAATAAGATGACAGTGTTGCATTCTCATAGTTGGCCTGGTAAACTACCAAATCACACACTAGCGCTCCTGTTAACTAACTACGGAACTCACCTTTTCTTGTCCAAAATAATAAATCCTAAGCCCATCTTTCTTTGTACATGTATTCTTTGGGAGGCATTTAATAACTTAAGAATGTAAGTTCCAGGATAAACAAAGTTTTCTTTAGGGATACTCTTTATTTTTCTTTTCTTGAAAGAATGTGTTGAAATAAGGGTGTCTGTGTCCAGATACACAAGCTAGTCTATATGACATGATGGTAAGTTTTGCCAACGTCTCTGCTAAAAAGTTATACAGGGTGTCGCTTCTTTTCATAATTCCCACCTCATAGTTACCATAACTTACTCTTAATGTTGACTTAGCTCATGATGTATCTTTATTCCTATTTTATTAACTTATATTTATAACAGATTTGTTCCTATTAATTTTATTTATTAAATGGAATAGAAGGCATTGTCATAAAGCTAACAAAATTGTATCAACTATTCAATTTCAGTTTTCAAGTTATTTCTATTTTCAACAAGATAAATACAATAAATCATTTAACTCAATTAATAATATTAAAATTAACTGTGACATCGACATGGACATTGTCATTTGAATATCACGTTAATATATTGGTGCATGGATTAGCCCCAATAAATTGTGTACAATATGTCATACAAATAAAAAATTAAATACCATAATAACTTAATACTTATATTATTATTGTATTATCATTCATTGAATTTAAGAATTATTTTTTTCAAGAATTAATATATTTAATGTGACATTTGTCGGCAGGTTAATGGGTATAGGTTATTAGTACAGTTAGTAGGAGATAGCCTGCTGGAGCCTTTCTGGCCGACTGGTTCCGGCTGTGCCCGAGGCTTCCTGTCTTGCATGGATGCTTGCTGGGCTCTCAGATCCTGGGCGTTGGGTGCTCATCCCCTTCAAGTTTTAGCTGAAAGAGAGTCTATCTATCGGTAAGTCTACAGCAACTTTGTTTGCTTCAATTGCACAGGGGCGATGTTTTTTAGATAAATATTCACTTTATTATATTGTACAAAATAATATAAAGATATATAAAATGTACAGATTGTACAAAAAATGACATTTTGCAATTGTACAAGTTTATAAGGACAATGAGAGCTGGGCCCTTAGAATAATATATTTATAGAAGGAGCACAGGGCCGTAAACACAATGTAATTCACTGAATAACAGAAGGGTTGACTGGTGTAACTAAGTATGCTTGCCACCTGACAACAAAACATCATTTTAAATATTGTCCATAAATATTATTAATGAAGAAAGATCGTAAAGACAAATATAATAACTTAAAACACTGCTGAGTATTTAATAAAACTGGTCTTAGATGGCAAAAGGGTGGCGGAATACAAGAATCTACATTTAGTTGACGAGGACTACTTATTTATATAATTTTAATAAAACTTTAAACTACAATTTAAAATGCTTTAAATATTGTAATTTGCCGATTATTTATATCAGTATTTTATGAAAATCACTCATTAAATAATAATAGAAACATAATATTTAGCACCAGAAGTATTGCAATTTTTTTTTAGAAATTGTATATTGTTGGTGGCAGCATTACTTAGTTGCACCAGTCAACTGGCTTTCGTGTTATCAGTAGTGCTCCTTCTATATAAAGTATTATTCTAAGGTTGGGCCTCATATGGGAGGAATTTGAAGGGTGAAAGAGCTTAATTGAAATCCCTTCACTCTCTTCACCAGAAGCTTATTCTTTTGTCTTTAAAATCAGGAATGGACAGACATTGAGTTGGATCTGTCTGAGCTAACTCGTAACTCTGTACCTTATTGTATGATGACTGTGAGGTTGAAAGCTCCCTCTGTCTAAAATTGAGAGACAATCGGCTGTTTAATTGATATTCATGATATGAGAGAGTCGCAACATCATAAATCATGATGATAATGTCTTGTTACAGACTGCTGGCTCAAACCACACCTGAAAACCTTCATAGAGATCATCAGGGGTATACGCTGGACCCCCATACCAGGTATTTATCTTCTTGTCAACTAGGACCAAGAATGTGTCTTATTTGAATACCCTTTATCTATCACTACTACTGCTAATTTATGAACAGGAAGGAGGAAGGATCACATTTTCAATAGTTTAACAATATTCTTGGATGCTTTTTGCATCTTGGCATAAAGCTTACAAGATATAAGGACACTTATATTAACAGTGATTTACCCAAGTCCTGAGATTCACTGTTCTAGGGCCATGATACATCTTTCCTGACTTAATTATGCAAGCTTTTTAAGTTACAAATGATGTCTGTGAACCCTAGACCTCAGCAGTGCAAATGCTTGAACAAGCTAAACAAGAATATTTAATAATAATATATTCAGATTAATAAAACTAGACCCTCCAGTGGTTTATTTATACTGGTTTACTTATACTTATTTATACTGTTTATTTATATTTATATCAAACAAATATCAGACTGCAGTATGTTTGGGTATTTTTCAACAGTAATAAATGAATCGAAACCTAGCTTCCGAACTAGTATATTTTCTCTTTTATTTGTGTTTTTAATTGTTAGATTTCTTGGTTGTATACTTTTTACCTTAGATTCAACTTGTTGTTTTTATTTTTTTGTAACTTGCATCTATTTGTTTCATAAGCACTGATGATGACCTATATTTAGTTAAAAGCCGGCCGTGCTGTAGTTGTTTGATACATATTTGCATTACTTGGTTGGAGAGACTTGTATTATTCCTCTGATCATCAACTGGGCTCTCAATAATTAAATTGCACAAATACACTGAATTAAATGACTTGATTATTTTCATATGGCATATCTTGACAATAACTGGATTATACTTTAGAGTTACATTAGTTTCAGATCAAATCATGTTGATGATTTTTACTTTTCCTCATTTATACCACAGGGACATAGGAAAAGTATTGTCATTGCAAAAAAAGCGGAAACCAGGATTGAACTAGGCATTATCCGTTTCAGGTGTTTTTTAAGACCTCCTGAGTGGTTTTCACAAACATTGAAAAATAATCTAATTGGTTCAAGTATATTCATTTAAGTAAGTTTGGTTCCAATACGGCAAGGGTATCTACTGTTTTTGTTATAAGTTAAGCAGCATGTTTGCATCCTGAGTAAAGTCTGAGGTAGAGCAAAGCAAGTTGCAACACTTGTTGCTCTATAGATTTGCTGCTTTTTATATTTTGAAGTAAAATAATATGAAATAACTTTTGTTTAGGTATCCTAACTTGAATATAAATGCTGTTCTACCAATGCAAGTACGAGGATTGTATTCGACGGAAGATGTCGCTTCTCTAGAAGCTTACCTGAAAGCTCCAACCACACTCCCCAGTGCCGAACTACCAAAGAAAAGAAGAAAGAGAGGTACCTCTTAATTGTTTATTTATTAGTTTATAGCTGTGACTCTCAAGAAAATAATGAGGTGTAGTATGCAGGTTTTAACTTGGAAACTTACTCATCTGAAATGAAAGAACCATCAACTCTTGTAAGAACCGGCTTTCAGCTTATGCCATCATCAGTGCCGGAGAGATGTCGAGCCGTCAGCTGTCCAGGACCTCTGTTAAGAGTTTGGAGACGACTCAAACAAGACAGTCGTCTCTAAACTCTTTACGGAGGTCTTGGACTGCTGACATCTCTCCAGCACTGATGACGGCGTAAGCTGAAAGCCGGTTCTGCCCTAATAAAGAAAAAAAATTGTGGAAAAGACGGAGATGATGGTTTTTTCATTAAAGACATTCCACAGTGTAGTAAAAATATTGAATCTTACTCATCTGTTTTTCTATCTAATTGGTTCTTTACCTCACTACCTTATTCTCATTGATCATTGCTTATTAATAATATTATTTGTTTTTCATATTTTTTCTTATTATTTATTATTATTATTTTATTTGTATTTTTTATATTTTGTTCTCTTTTTGATGATATTACTTTATACACTTTCATTTTCTAATATTTGTATCAATAAAAAGAAATTACATTTTGTAATTGTTTATCACAGTTTGTTTATTATGTTGTGTAGATTCTCAAGTTGCTCCTGAAACACTGCTACATTGGCTTCAGAGGCAAGTTACCCCGTATCAACATGTCACCGTCCATGACATGTCGACTAGTTTTAAAGACGGAATAGCTCTCTGTGCCATTATATATAGGTAATCCATTAATTCATAGTTCATTTGTTTTAAAGAGACCACTGATAGCTCTGGGTGTCTGACACTACCCTAAACAGAGAGCTGTATAATTTCTAATATAGTATTTTTTATATCTATTTTACATAGATTGTGTTACAAAACTCTTACTATTCAAGCCAGTGACACAGGGATCCATGCATTTCTACAAAATATCTGTTGTGATGCATTGAATTTTTTAAGCTCTTTAAATGAGCTTAGGTGAGAATGTAACCTGCTATATATTGACTTATATTGGCCCCCTGATAAGGGATCAGGTAGACTTCCTTTTCAGATGCAGGAAATTTTTAGGTGCAAAAATGGCCCCAATTCAGTCTTTTCCCTACAGTGGTATTGCTATTAGTTTTATAGCAATACAATACTTTTTTAAGTTAATTAAATTTCTTACTTATCTGATTTTTTACAATTTTTTAAAAATATACACAAGTTGTTTTATAAAAATTGAACTAATGCTGATAATGAGAAGAAACTGGGCCCATATGTTAGTCTTATACATGGCTACATGGCTATATGCTTACTGGATCTCAATCCGTGTTTTAATTTATTTTTTATTTTTCGTTAATGATGTCATAAAAAAATTATTTTCTGAATAGCATCAGTCTTATTTTTGTGCAATGCTTCAACTCTCTAGCATAAATACAGACACACATATACATATTCATACACATACAGACAGACAACTCTGTGAAAACCACTCTATAGGTCTTAAAATCACCTAAAACAGAAAATTCAGGTGACATCCCACTTTCAGATTTTTTGCAAACACCATAGGAAAAGTCCTATACTAGTGTGATAAACATAACTTTGTGGAGTAGAATGGATCGAGCATATCGGTCATATTCTCGATCTCACTGTGTGTTTTGCTCACACACTGTTTGTTTTGTAAGCGTTAATAGTTGTAAGTTCATGCTCTGGCCCAAATGACAGCACTCGTTGCCTTGCTGTTATTATTGCATTCATATGAAGACTAACTGAGGTAATTTATTGACAGGTATCGACCTCACTTGATTCCAGACTTCCACTCCCTCAACAAGCAGGACATAGCCAAGAACAATCAACTAGCTTTTGATATTCTGGAAAAAGAATTCTCTATCCCTGCTGTGAGTATGAGCAATAATACAACTAGTCTAGGAGCCGCACCTATACAAATTGCAAATTGAAATTTCAGTTTTCTTGCAATAAGTGGTTCCCTGTAGGTAGTGTGCAAAACATGAAGAGAAAGTTTTTTAAAGCTGATAAAATTTCCAATAAAAGAAGGCTTTAATTATCTAAATTAAACTGACTACAAACAAAGTTATGGCTCTTCAAAAATTCATTTATGCAAAGTCAGCAAATTTCTTTGAACAAATATTGACGGTTGATGCTGGGATCTGTGGTGCAGCGGCCAACCCACTCGTTTTATTGGACATTTTATCAGCTTTAAAAAATGTTCTCTTCATATTTTACTCACAACCCACAGGGAACCACTTATTACCAGACAACTGGAATTTGTGGGATAATTTAATATTTTGAGTGAGTGCATTCATATGAAGGGCACTACTCTGGATAGTCAGACTATGTTTTTTCTTCATAATTGAAGGTGTATTTTCAAACAAATTTGGTTTGAAGGAGTACAACGTGAGTGACACTTTGTAGGCCTGGCTCTTAGACCGCAAGAGAAGAGTCTCTTATTGTTATTTACTTATAAAATGTTGTCAATTATTTGTTATAAGAGATTTGAAGCAGCACGTATTGGAAGGTATGAAAGCTTTGGCTTTAACCATTAACATGTTGAAATTCTTATGGCAATGTGTTGACAAGACAAGAAGATGCAGAGACCAGTACAGCATTCTGTAATATATATGTAAAGCCGTCTCCGTATACTTTGTCTTCTTTAAATGTTTTTAGTGTTGAGTTTTTAGTCTACTACGGCGGAGGGACACAAAGCAGGAGATACAATAATACCCTTGACGCTTTAAAAACAATTTTATTGTTATTGTTAACAATGGTTAATAGTTATTTATGTCACTAAGCAGCAAAATTGAATTTGGCAGGACAAGGTTTTTTATTTAGTTCTGAGCCGATGGAAGGATTGACTTAAATTCACAATGTAGGTCAAACTGAGGCTGGAAAAATAAAATTTGACTGATGAGGCGAAGCCTAGTCTAGTAAATTACGTTGTCACTGATTAGGCGAAGCTGAGTCAGGCAACTTTTTATAACTTGCTGAGGTCTAACCGAAGTTGCTAATCTTTAAACAAGTCAGGAATGATCCTTTGCTGTATGTTGACTTACAAAATTTTATCTACTAATGGCAGAACATTTACACTAAAGATTTATTTTATTTTTTTTAAATTTATTTTGACTCAACCTATTGTTATAAATTTAACTTAATATAATTAAGCATTTATTTATTATATATTTACTTTATCTTAAAATTGATTACTATTCATAATATTGATGAACGGATAACCACAACAAAAATGTATTTATCCCTTTTAAAAGTTGAAAATAAAAATGAATATAATATGACTATTTATATCAGTAAAAAGTTAAAGAAATAATAGTTTACAGAGCACAAGTTATTGTGTTGAAGCAATAAAAATTGGACAAATAAAATCAATGTTGCCATTTTTTTAATAGTTATTTATGTCACTTGGCACCAAAATTGAATTTGGCAGGACAGTTTTTTCTATTCAGTTCTGAGCCCATGGCGAGTGTTAAATATGAAGTTGATTGACAGATTGTCAGTTGTATTTTTAAATTATCTTTTTAATACATTCTTATCTTTGTACTGCTTTACAACTTAGTTTACAACAGATTATGAGACTTATAGCGTGAGTTCAAGCCGTGAAATGGATTTTGGTAAGCTTGTTGATATCAAATTAATAGGTCAATCTAATTGGACAGATTGGAAGGCAGATATACTGACTTTGCTGCGGTATAATGGAGTAGCTGGAGTGATCGATGAAACTCTGATTAGACCTGAGCCTCTACCTGATAATGCTGATGCTGAAACCGTATCAAGGTATGAAAGATCGCTTGAAAGATTTCAAAAGGCAGATAGTGGGGCAATTCTGGCAATACGAGCAACTTTAACACCAAAAGTGCGATCTCTAATTAGAATGTGTCCTGATGACGCTAAAATTATCTGGGATGAATTATGCAACCATTTTGAAAAGAAGAGTGATGTCCGGTTAAGTAGACTAAATCAAGAGTTTTACAAAACCCGACAACTTCCTAATGAAAGTATAATGGTCTTTGTTGCTAGAGTGAGAACGCTTTGGTATGAACTCGTAAAGCAATTTAACCATGAATACTATATAGAGTTGCCTGAGGTGCTGTTAATTAACAAGATTTTATCTGAATTACCAGCAGAATATACAGAGTTCTTGACGACATGGGATGGCACGCCTAAAAGAAAGCAAACCATCGAAGAGCTCGTAAACAGGCTTGAATTGAGGGAAGCTAGAACGTCTGAAGATTTTAAAAATTTTAAAGACAATTCTGTTCCAGTGGCTCTAATAAATAAAACGTCAAGTTCTAGTTCTCATGAAATTAAGAAAAAGTTTTATTTCAAAGGAAGGTGTAACAAGTGCCAAAAATTCACTGGCCATCGTGGAAAAGATTGTCCAGATCAGAAAAGTGTAGAAAAGTCTAAAAGTGAGAATAAAGTTATGTTTTCATGTTTTACGTCTTTTAAAAATCAATCTGAGAGCGATGTATGGATCAAAGACGATGGGTCTAGTGATCATTGTACCAATTCCAATGAATATTTTAAAATTTTTGAGAAGTTCAAAGAACCTATTCCAATAGTCATAGGAGACGGAAGTACAAAACTTAAAGCCTATGGAAGAGGAATGATTGACGTTAAATCTAACATTGGAGGTAAGGTACACATTATAACTTTTTCAGATGTTCTCTATGTACCTGGCTTGATAAGAAATTGTTTTTCTGCAATCAAAAGTATGGAGAAAGGCATTAGTCATAAATGTAATGCAAAGAATATGACTGTGTCGTTCTTTAGCGAAGGTGATAGAGAAGTTTTAATGAAAGGTTTTGTTAAAGATGGTCAAATTGAACTTCAAATTAAACCTCTTAAACCTAACAATACTAATGTTTTTGTTCAGAATAAAGTTGATAACGAACCTAAAAGCTTAAAATTATGGCATGGTAGGTTGGGTCATCAAGGGAAGACATATGTTGAGCAATACTTAAACCAGAAAGGCATCAAATATATTAAGGAAAACTTCTTTTGTGAAGCCTGCACTTACGGTAAACAATGTCGTAGAAGTTCTAAACCTAGGTCTGTACGAGCTACTGAAGTAGGTGAAATAATATATGCTGATTTGTGTGAACCTGAAGAACGATCAACTGGTGGAAGCAAATATTTTCTGGTGCTAAAAGATGATTTTTCAAAATACAGGGAAGTATTTTTCTTGAAAAATAAATCTGACGTATTGCATTCTATAAAAACGTATGTACGAAGAGCCATGAAGAACAAAATAAATATCAAAGAAATTGTGACGGATGGATCGCGGAGTAAGATCATTTTTAAATGAGTATGGCATTCGTTTGCGAGTAATAATGCCTTATACTCACCAACAGAACGGTGCTGCAGAGCGTGAAAACCGAAGTTTGGTAGAACTAGCTAGAACCATGATGAAATCTGCTGATTTGCCAAAGGGTTTGTGGGCTGAGTTAGTGTCAACTACAGCATATCTTTTAAACCTTACAGGAAAAAGTGGAATAGCAAGAAAATCGCCTTATGAAGTGTGGTTTAATAAAGTTGTTAGTATTAAACACTTAAGATCTATTGGCTGTACTTGCTATGCACATGTTCCAGATCAAAGAAGAAAGAAGTTTGATTCAAAGGCTGTGAAAAGTATCCTTGTTGGTTACTGTGATTATGATGGTTACCGTATTTACATTCCTTCAAAACAAAATATTACTATATCAACAAATGTAGTTTTTGATGAACACGTTAGTACCGATTTAAGTATAACTAATGCATCAAAACCTGAAAACTCAAGTAATTTAGAGGGTCTGTTTCCACCTAGCAAACTTGATGAAGTTATCAATATATCTACGCCTGTCAGCGTTGAGGAGGCTAGAGTTGAAAATCAAGAGGTTGCTGTGGTTGAAGAAAACCCTTGTGAAAATATTGAGGAGGCAGGTGTACTAAGTAACGAGCAAGTTAATGAAGTTGAACTGATACGAGCTGAGACTGAGGAGGTTGAGATACCTGTTCAAGAAGATTTAGGTTACAATCTCAGGCCTCGAGATAAAATAAAGCAGCCCATCAAATATCCTGATGTAATGTTGACATCAATGACTGGTCCTGATGATACAGTTAAAATGTTAACATATCGAGATGCTTTCAATTCTAAAGAGAATTTTCAGTGTCAGGAGGCTATGAAGGCTGAAATAAAATCGCTTAAGATAAAGTAGCTGATATAAACAATGCTTTCAGAAACTACGAAACGAACAGGGGTTGCTGATGGTGTAGCTCAACTTAAAGGAGGCTGTTAAATATGAAGTTGATTGACAGATTGTCAGTTGTATTTTTAAATTATCTTTTTAATACATTCTTATCTTTGTACTGCTTTACAACTTAGTTTACAACAGATTATGAGACTTATAGCGTGAGTTCAAGCCGTGAAATGGATTTTGGTAAGCTTGTTGATATCAAATTAATAGGTCAATCTAATTGGACAGATTGGAAGGCAGATATACTGACTTTGCTGCGGTATAATGGAGTAGCTGGAGTGATCGATGAAACTCTGATTAGACCTGAGCCTCTACCTGATAATGCTGATGCTGAAACCGTATCAAGGTATGAAAGATCGCTTGAAAGATTTCAAAAGGCAGATAGTGGGGCAATTCTGGCAATACGAGCAACTTTAACACCAAAAGTGCGATCTCTAATTAGAATGTGTCCTGATGACGCTAAAATTATCTGGGATGAATTATGCAACCATTTTGAAAAGAAGAGTGATGTCCGGTTAAGTAGACTAAATCAAGAGTTTTACAAAACCCGACAACTTCCTAATGAAAGTATAATGGTCTTTGTTGCTAGAGTGAGAACGCTTTGGTATGAACTCGTAAAGCAATTTAACCATGAATACTATATAGAGTTGCCTGAGGTGCTGTTAATTAACAAGATTTTATCTGAATTACCAGCAGAATATACAGAGTTCTTGACGACATGGGATGGCACGCCTAAAAGAAAGCAAACCATCGAAGAGCTCGTAAACAGGCTTGAATTGAGGGAAGCTAGAACGTCTGAAGATTTTAAAAATTTTAAAGACAATTCTGTTCCAGTGGCTCTAATAAATAAAACGTCAAGTTCTAGTTCTCATGAAATTAAGAAAAAGTTTTATTTCAAAGGAAGGTGTAACAAGTGCCAAAAATTCACTGGCCATCGTGGAAAAGATTGTCCAGATCAGAAAAGTGTAGAAAAGTCTAAAAGTGAGAATAAAGTTATGTTTTCATGTTTTACGTCTTTTAAAAATCAATCTGAGAGCGATGTATGGATCAAAGACGATGGGTCTAGTGATCATTGTACCAATTCCAATGAATATTTTAAAATTTTTGAGAAGTTCAAAGAACCTATTCCAATAGTCATAGGAGACGGAAGTACAAAACTTAAAGCCTATGGAAGAGGAATGATTGACGTTAAATCTAACATTGGAGGTAAGGTACACATTATAACTTTTTCAGATGTTCTCTATGTACCTGGCTTGATAAGAAATTGTTTTTCTGCAATCAAAAGTATGGAGAAAGGCATTAGTCATAAATGTAATGCAAAGAATATGACTGTGTCGTTCTTTAGCGAAGGTGATAAAGAAGTTTTAATGAAAGGTTTTGTTAAAAATGGTCAAATTGAACTTCAAATTAAACCTCTTAAACCTAACAATACTAATGTTTTTGTTCAGAATAAAGTTGATAACGAACCTAAAAGCTTAAAATTATGGCATGGTAGGTTGGGTCATCAAGGGAAGACATATGTTGAGCAATACTTAAACCAGAAAGGCATCAAATATATTAAGGAAAACTTCTTTTGTGAAGCCTGCACTTACGGTAAACAATGTCGTAGAAGTTCTAAACCTAGGTCTGTACGAGCTACTGAAGTAGGTGAAATAATATATGCTGATTTGTGTGAACCTGAAGAACGATCAACTGGTGGAAGCAAATATTTTCTGGTGCTAAAAGATGATTTTTCAAAATACAGGGAAGTATTTTTCTTGAAAAATAAATCTGACGTATTGCATTCTATAAAAACGTATGTACGAAGAGCCATGAAGAACAAAATAAATATCAAAGAAATTGTGACGGATGGATCGCGGAGTAAGATCATTTTTAAATGAGTATGGCATTCGTTTGCGAGTAATAATGCCTTATACTCACCAACAGAACGGTGCTGCAGAGCGTGAAAACCGAAGTTTGGTAGAACTAGCTAGAACCATGATGAAATCTGCTGATTTGCCAAAGGGTTTGTGGGCTGAGTTAGTGTCAACTACAGCATATCTTTTAAACCTTACAGGAAAAAGTGGAATAGCAAGAAAATCGCCTTATGAAGTGTGGTTTAATAAAGTTGTTAGTATTAAACACTTAAGATCTATTGGCTGTACTTGCTATGCACATGTTCCAGATCAAAGAAGAAAGAAGTTTGATTCAAAGGCTGTGAAAGGTATCCTTGTTGGTTACTGTGATTATGATGGTTACCGTATTTACATTCCTTCAAAACAAAATATTACTATATCAACAAATGTAGTTTTTGATGAACACGTTAGTACCGATTTAAGTATAACTAATGCATCAAAACCTGAAAACTCAAGTAATTTAGAGGGTCTGTTTCCACCTAGCAAACTTGATGAAGTTATCAATATATCTACGCCTGTCAGCGTTGAGGAGGCTAGAGTTGAAATCAAGAGGTTGCTGTGGTTGGAAAACCCTTGTGAAAATATTGAGGAGGCAGGTGTACTAAGTAACGAGCAAGTTAATGAAGTTGAACTGATACGAGCTGAGACTGAGGAGGTTGAGATACCTGTTCAAGAAGATTTAGGTTACAATCTCAGGCCTCGAGATAAAATAAAGCAGCCCATCAAATATCCTGATGTAATGTTGACATCAATGACTGGTCCTGATGATACAGTTAAAATGTTAACATATCGAGATGCTTTCAATTCTAAAGAGAATTTTCAGTGTCAGGAGGCTATGAAGGCTGAAATAAAATCGCTTAAGATAAAGTAGCTGATATAAACAATGCTTTCAGAAACTACGAAACGAACAGGGGTTGCTGATGGTGTAGCTCAACTTAAAGGAGGCTGTTAAATATGAAGTTGATTGACAGATTGTCAGTTGTATTTTTAAATTATCTTTTTAATACATTCTTATCTTTGTGCTGCTTTACAACTTAGTTTACAACAGCGAGGATTGACGTAAATATACAATGTAGGTGAAACTGAGGCTGAAAAATAAAAACTGCCGAGTCTGGTAAATTACGTTTTGACTGATTAGGTGAAGCCGAGTCTGGTAAATTACATTTTGACTGATTAGGTGAAGCCGAGTCTGGTAAATTACGTTTTGACTGATTAGGTGAAGCCGAGTCTGGTAAATTACTTTTTGACTGATTGGGTGAAGCCGAGTCTGGTAAATTAGTCTGCGAGACAGTAAATGTGTCGATTTAGTAAATCACTGCTCTAATTATTTATTATAAAGTTCTTTATTTGTATTAAGTTGAGTTTGCTTAAGTTGTGAATTAATTATGTTGTTATCATGCAATTATTGTCTGTTATGTTTGTATTGAATGTAAGGTGGCTTTATTTGCTTCTAGATAATGAGGGGAGAAGACATGGTTAGTATAGAAGATGTGTCTCTAGTTTCCTATCTGTCTCTAGTCTATGATGCTTTTAGAGGAGAGATACCTCACATCAAACACCCCAAACTTGTAAGTTATTATGTATTACTTTGATATTTCTACCAGGAAAGGCAACAGTGGCCTGTATGGTTAAACTGAAGAGAATAAGTTTCTGAGAAGAAAATACCAACCCAACAATAAATCCTTTGCTAATTATAATTAACCAACCTTTTACTAATTATTCTACCTTTATTAAATTCAATTAGATCAACTCAGACCTAAGCCTGAAATTTATTTATTTTGTTTATTCATTTAAATACATGATGTTCCTTTCTAGGAAGATTTCTCGATTTTAAACATTGTAATAATAAAAAATGTACAATAATAAATTAAAACAAATTAATTACACATTACCCATCAAATAAAGTATAAATAAGATTTAATTAGATACATACGTAACGGGAATTATTGAAGAGGAAGCAACACTGTATTTCTTATGAAAATTGATTTACAGAATGGTATGATTTCTGAAACAAGATTTAAGAGCTTTATTTAAAGTTTTAAGATGCAGTTTAAATGTAGATTCGGGTAAATTATTTAAAAGAATTGATTTGTGACACTGATGTATAATAATTCTTTTATGTTAATTAAATTAGTTATCACTTAATTTTTTTTCCAAATTGGTTCAACAGAACCAGAGATATATCTGTTCAAATCTTACTAAAAACTTAAAAAAACACACTTGCATGTTTTCCACGAAATGTTAAAATTTATCCATATTTGGATCACTTTAAAATTTGGCATGCATTAAGACATGCATTAGACCCAAAAACATACCAAGTTTAAATTTAATATCAGCATTAGTTCAATTTTTTATTGACAGACACGTATGTTTTTCAGCTGCGTGAATTTTCTTTTGCATGGGTGCTTTTTTGCTTAACATTTTATTTCTTGCTTAATCTTGTGGTTTGTGCCTTACAATCTTAGCAGTAACATTACTTATCGTTACACAATTTTTCAAAGAAATTGCTCTTATGGATTCTACAGGTTATACAAAACTATATTTATTATTGGAAACTGGACACAGGAGAGCAGAAATAATATTCTCTCTCATATAATGTTGTGCTAATTATAAAATATTTTACTTTTCCTTTATTTAATGTTTGCATTTCCTTTGACAAAAAAATAAATAATATAGTTATTTATCCACCAAGGGGTTATAGAATGCTATTATTTCCCTGAGCAGTTAGTTGGTTCCTAAAGCGAAAGCCAAGGGAACCAAAGTACTTAACTCCCAAGGCCAAGCCGAGGGATTTATGTGTTTGACTGGAGTTATGACTATTAACTCCCAAGGTGAAGCCGAGGGAGGTAATTGCGAGGGGGAAATAGCATTTTACTACCAAGGTGCATACAAGATTTTATCTCCAGCCATTGATTTTATTTTTATACGTTTTAACTGTTGTATTTTATTATAATCTTTTTGGGTCTGACCCCCTCATAAATTTTAGAGGTGCCACCCCCAGGAAAATTAAAAAAATTGTTCTGTCTCCTGTATAAATTTAGAGAATACCACTTCCCTAAAAATTGATATAATTGGCTCTAATAACACAATTATAGGAAACACTTTTTATTCGCAAGGGAGAAAAAGTTACTTTTTTCTCCCTTGGGAATGAAAAGTTCTTCTTTACTCTCTAAAAACTAGTCAATAAACTTTACATTATACACCGTCTGGAGATAAAATTGTTTTATAAGAAGTAATGTTACTGATAAAAACCAGAATCTTGAGCAAGAAATGGTAGAGCCCCGCACCATATTTTTTCAAACAACCTCTGACTATACATTGTTGGGTGGTATAAGTTGCATTAATATCTTCTAGGAGAATTTGATTGATTTTGTTCTTTGGTTACAGGAAGAAGGAGATGAGGAGGAAGGACAGGAGCGGAACCCTCGAGCCGAAGCACACGCAGCCAGGCTCAAAGCAATGAGAGAGATGACTGCAAGTCAGAAAGTTTCCCTTCTAAGCAGGTTATCCACTTCTAAAGCACTCAATACATCCAAGCATCACTCCACTCCTAGGAAAAGAAGATCCAATAATATTTCGGTCAGTCATTCCTAATCAATTTACTAGTGTCATTTATCATTACATTTTTTTTGTTTCAAGGTCTACTTTGTCTACTAAGGTTTACTTTGTCCCGTACAGACTTGTTATTCTTTTGTATTACCAGAATAGGCCTTCAGATGACTCTGGTATCCAGGTGATCTATAACTCACCTGGATGTTGGTAGGTAATACAACCAGAGGCATTACCTTTTGCCGATGAATTTAAGCATTATTAATGGTTTAACAAACTTCTATGAGATTTATGTCACTTTTTAAGAAAATATTTGTTTTTAACTCATTTTAAACGAGTTTTCCATAATTTTATTTAACTCAAAAATAAAATAAATCTTCATTTTAAATTTAGTGTTGCCGCAACACAAAACATTTCAGATAATTCAACTATTCAAAAGTCAACTAATTTCTATTTAAAAGGTTGTATTTACCGCAAGTTGAAGAAGCAATCGAAGAATCAGCTACCGTCAATACTTAGCTGAGAGTATCGACGGTACCTGATTCTTCCATTAATTTCTATTTCACTAATTTAGTTCAAGCCAAATTTTTATATTATAAGTAAAATATCAACATTTACCTAACCACGCCAAGGAGTATCACCACTGGGTGATTCCTCCTATCAAGACTGCCAAGTCACTTTAACCAGTATGAGCACTATGTCAAATACATTTTTTATTGTAGACAATAATCAATAAAGTTAGAAAAAAAATCTTCATTTTAAATTTAGTGTTGCCGAGTTCACAGCTTGAAAACTTTTGAACTGTAAAAAGGAGTTGGCAACCCTACCATTTTGTTGCTCAAATATTGGCCCAGGCATTGAAAACTACTAGATATACTGTTGGGAAGTTAGTGTACTGTGATGTATGTTATACTTAAGTATACTATAGTTTAAAATAGTATGCTGTGTTATAGAATAATATATTTTGCTCTAACTGTTGTTTTGATTTTCATTGTTATGACATAAATTTTATTTAGTTTTCTTAAGAAGCAAACATTGTTTTACAAAATTATGATCAAATAAATCATTAAAAAAACATTTGTAGAACTAATGCTGGTTCAGTGGCTTTATGTTAATTTAGTATGGAGCTCTACAAAATTCCACTATCTGTAAAAAAGAAAATGTTTGATTGTAAAATGGATTTTAGATGTAATTGGTTGAGGAAAGCTTATTTTAAGTTCTTGGTACTATGATCTGTTACTTAGTGTGTTGGTTTGTAAGAATCTTATCTATTAGATACTTATGGTAAATGTCATTGAAGGATGAACTATATAATTTGAACGCTTTGTACACTGTGCTTACTGACTCCAGGAGATTGTAAGTGGATTAGATGCGGATCCAGTCTGTTACCAACCGACTTCTTCTAAACCAGACCCTCCTAACTGGAGGAAGAACTCCCCGTGGCGCGACCGCTACGAGGAACTCGAAAAACAAAGACAAGAACGTCTTCTGAGAAGAATTTACCTGCGTCAGTTGAAGAACGAACGGCTTTACAAATCCATGCAGATGCTTCAGTCCAACGCCAAGCCGGATGAGAACCAGCCGTTTGAAGATTACTCCATATTCCTTTATAGGCAAACTGCCCCTGATTTTAAAGACAGAGTTAAATTTATGGAGAACAAACTCTTATATCCCGTAAGAAACTGATGTACATGACTTAGGTTTTTTCCTCATTTGATTTTGATTTTTGCCTCCTAACTATCCAAATTTATTTGCTCTTGTTTAAATATAAAAATCTAATTTTAGATAAAATAATAAAATGTCTTGCTTTTAATTACCAGTTATACCAAATAATTTTACCTTGCCTGCAGGTTGTGACATTTTTACTATTTATTTTAATGTTTACTGCTCTTTGTGTTCATTTTTGCAATGAAAATAAGCTTTTTTTTAAACATAGTGATGTTTTGAGGTTATTAGATTGGGTTCATGGAGAAGGCAAAGGCAGGTAGTTTTTCTTAAAGGGGCTCGGGCTCACTGTTCGAAATTTTCCAAAACTTTTTTGGACAAGAATGGAACTTGGTACAAAATTAATCATAAACAAGAAATTTGGTACAGAATTAATCATATACAACAGAACCGTATTGTTTATGAAATATGAATGATGTCATTAACCCACAATAATGACTCAGCAAAAATTCACTAAAAATCTTCTTTCTAGAGGTAAATACTTTGGTTTTCGCTACATTTTCTTTTTATACATTGTACAGTGATTTTCCTTATCTATTCTTCTTGAAGATAAATCGATACATTTTTTGGCGAATATTTAACTTTTTAAATATTTTTGATGTTGCTAATGATAATTTTTTGTCTTTAATAATAATAAGTGTTATTGTTTGTTTGTAATAATTGTCTTATTAATATTAAGTTTTTATTTAATAATGTACTTTAAGTGTTGGTATTTCTTATAATATTTGTTCTTTCGTTTATTCCCATTTTATTTGTTTAATTTACTGTTTACTTTAAGATTATTGATCCTGAATGTTGTTGCACTGCTTTAATAACAATATTTTAACTGGCTATGATTTATGTTTGTTCATTTTTTTAAATTAAGTTGTTTGGATCTTTTTATTGAGTGTATAGATTTTTGTTCAGAAACTATCAGAAGAGGCTGTTAGCTTTTTATTGAGTTCTTTTTTTCAAAGATACTTACTTTGATACAAAAGTAAAACTAGTATTACAAACAAAATAATTACATAGAACTTAGTGAAATCCTACAATGTAATCCTGAGTGTGGGGGGGGGGGGGTCTTGAAGTAAATCTTAAAAGCTTAAGTTACACTAGGTGTACAAGTTAATAGTTTTTGTTCAGAAACTATTAGAAGAGGCTTTAAGTTTTTTTTGTAAAGAAATAGTACTTAAAAGATTAAAAGCCAATAGGAGACAAATTTTGTTATTTTAATTTTAAGTGTTTAGCCAAGGAAAATTGACAAATCCTTGATTACTAAATATCTTTATATTTTTGTCTTATTGTAACGAAAGAATGTAATTTTTAAAAATTTTGAAGGACTGTATGGTATAGGAAATATGGTTGTTTACTATGTACAAAGAGACTTATACTTAAGGGGAAGTACACACGCAGAATAATACAGTGATAAGAGGTCTGGAAGTGAGACAGTTTCCATAATGCCCCATGTATACATGGGTTTCTATATTATACATCCCAGGTTCCATGTTAAATGTATTATATAAAATTGTATATAATAATAAAAAGAATGTTTAAAAGGATTAGTTTTAAAAGATAATAATAATATTGGTATTTTGTATGATAGTGGTGAAAATAGTCAGCAGTAGCTCTGTTACTCAGGTTCTTACCTGACCTTGTTACTTCTTGTATCATTTGTCTGACATTTTCTGTAATTGTTAAGAAAATGTATAGTCATTTAAAGAGTGTTGAATTAACTATTTTCAAGGAGTTGAAGTCGGCAAAGAAATGCTGACTCTAACCACTTCAAGAAACGTTGACTCCCCAACCCTGGTCATTTCTGGCTTGCAATATGATATTTCATTCATTGGCCTTGTTATTACGTAAGAGTATTGACAAATAAATAGTCTTTTAACTAAATAGTATATAAATAAAATGAAATATATTTATTCTATTTTACAAAAAAAAATGACTTGAGAGTTAACTTTCTGTCACATCCGGCCATCATCAGTGATTCTTAAGAATGCTAAGAAGGTTGGGTTGTTATGAACAATTACTTTCAATCTTTATATTGCACTGTGTGTATGCTAAATGTTAACTCTTGAGTAAATTTAAAGAACAAGATATTAATATATATTGTATTGCTCCAGTGAGCATCTATTTATATTTAAGAGGGTTGAGTTTTTGTGTGCTGGGCAAAACCTGATAGGCTCCATTTGGTTTACAGGACAGAGATAACCGTTCATTGGATGGAATCAAGAAAGGAGGGAAAGATCAGGACTTCAGCGTCAGAGTCAAGGACCTGGAGGCTAAGCTTACTACTGCTCTTCAGGGAAAGAAACCCAAAGACCTCCTCAGAGCTATCGGTAATTTCATCTCATTTACTTATCCTGCTTAAATTTTATAATTGTCACTTTTAGATGATAAAGTTCAAATAGAGTAATAGTTATTTATGCACCAAGGGAGTAAAGAATGTTATTATTTCCCTGAGCAGTTAGTTGGTTCCTAAGGCGAAAGCCAAGGAAACCAAAGTATTTAACTCCCAAGGCCAAGCGGAGGGATTTATGTGTTTGACTGGAGTTATGACTATTAACTCCCAAGGTGAAGCCGAGGGAGGTAATTCTGAGGGGAAAAATAGCATTTTACTCCCAAGGTGCACACAAGATTTTATTTCCAGACGTTGAGGTCATTTAATTACATTTTGTTGTATTTATAATTATTGTTTTGTTGTATTTATAATTATTGTTATTGTTGTATTTATGTATTATTGTTGTATTATTATTCAATTTTTTTGTCAGACCCCCTTATAAATTTTAGGTGCTGCCCCCAAAAAATTAAAAAAAAAAAACATTTTATTGCCCCAAACAAATTCTTTTGACCTAAAAACAGATTTTAAGCCAATAAACATTTTTTTTGGTCAGGTCCCCCTTTGTATTATTCCTTTTTTATTATTTCATTTAATTTTAATTTAATTTATTTTTTTTATTTTATTTAAACTGGGAAATAGTGGTTTGTAGTGGTATCTACTTTGGCTCGGGAGTAATCTCTGTATCTATTGAATGCTCTCCAGCCAATACCAATTCTTCT
Organism: Microvelia longipes; assembly: GCA_018340805.1. Classification (NCBI taxonomy): domain Eukaryota; kingdom Metazoa; phylum Arthropoda; class Insecta; order Hemiptera; family Veliidae; genus Microvelia; species Microvelia longipes. The sequence continues at coordinate 210,731 of JACMZG010001908.1, forward strand.
ATTTATTTCTCCACTTTAAAATAGAATAAAGCCTAAATTATTTGTTCGTTTTCTCTAAATACATTTAAAAATTAGATATTAGGAACATGAGAACTTTTCCTGGCCATATCAGATGTGCCACTCTGGCATTTACTGCTTTGGATTCACTTTGTTGGTCCTCAGAATTTGTACATTACTGTACTAGGTTGGTAAAAGTGTATCCCTTTAAGTATATTAAGTTTTATTTGAGTACATTCAGTATGTTTTTTGAGGTCTGTTCATGGATAGGTGAGCATTGGGAATAAAACGGATGTTTTTACTGTCTGGGGACTTGGGAAGTTATTGTTATCACTGTAATATAAATTAGGTGATTTCCATATTCTCAGGATGAAGTGATGAGGACCAGAGTAGCAAATTTGATATGATGAGCAATCAGGTGCTTGCGAGGTACCCAGTACCCGACTTTTTACTATAAAAGTCTTTCTTGTCATAGAGATATATTACTAGAGGGGCCCTATTGGTTGATTTTTGAAACATTGGAAAAGTAACCTGACCACCTTCCATTATCAATATAATAAAATAAACTGAACAAAAATACAGTAACTTATATAGTAGAACATTTAAAATACAAATCAAAACAGAAACGATGTGCGGGAAGTCGAAAACAATTGATTTATTATAACCTTATGGAGGAGATTTTAATGAGGTTACACAGAGCCCCTGAGAGCCCCGAAACGATGTTTCAGGCCTCTCAATGTTTCAATGTATTAAGATAGGCTATGCCTCCCTCTCGTATATATCTCTATGTTTATTGTTAATTAATAGATTAATATGTGATGTAGGTAAGATAGAAAAAACAGACTGGAATGTGAAGGAAATAGAGAAGAAAATGCACGAGAATAAGATGGGAAGAGGACTGACTGGCCGAGCCGAGAAAGTTCCCAAGTGGAACAAGCAAATGTTTAATGACAAGGTACCTAGTGATAGTGTAACAATATTTTCAATTGTTCTCATTTGCCTTTGTACAGCCAGTCAGGACAACATGGATCTGATGCAGAAAGATTTAAAAGTGATTTTTCTCCAGAATGGAGAGAACATTAGCTATTCACTATTTATTATGCGATGAGAGGTATAATTACAGCTTGTTCTTAAAATACATGGTAGCAATTACTCATTAACTTCTATGCTCTCATTAACTTTTACAATGTCTTAAAAAAATATTATTTTGAATAAGCAATGGCATTGTTCATAGTTAAAGGCACTGATGATGGTCTCATGTTAGGTTGAAAGTGCTTTGAATAAATTATTGTTTTGTGGAGAGACTCTTTTCTTTGTTCCTTTTATTAATGACTTAAAAAGGGTTCAAAATTCATTAAACACAGGAGAATGATTGGATCATTATAAAATTTAGTAAATAAAATAAATATTATTATATTTGTTAAATGTACATAATAAATACAAAACAAAGCGTCATTCCAAAAAAATAGAGGTAAAAATAATAACTACACAAAATTATAACTAAGGTGGGAAACTATTAGACTAATTTCAAACTAAAAAACTCTTCAAAACTGTAAAGAGGATTTCTAGAAGCACTTTTTGACAAAGAAATTAAAATCCTTTTCATGCAGTGCTTTGACAATTGAAGGTAAAAAATTGTAAAGGCGCAACCCGTTTCTTTAATGCTCTGCTTCATTGTTATATTAACCTACATCGCGAATTTAACAACCTGTTAGCATGCCTTGTGCTGTAGTGGTGGTTTGCTCCAACAGTTTTATAGCTAGCGCGGTTAGAGTGAATGTGTTTAAGCACTAAGAAACAGTACAATGAATAGACAGTAAACATTTTATTTGCTTTGAAATAAGCAAAGCAAGACTCTCTACTTGGCAAGTTAAAAAATTACCCCAAAGCTTTTTTTTGAATCAAGAATAGAGTTGACATGAGGGGCATTTCCCCAAAGCTCAATACCATAAGATGGATGAAAAATAAGCGTAATATATAGTTTTAAGAGAACTAATACTGATAGTTTTGCTGGTCTTTTTCAACATATAAACTCCTATTCTTAATTTTTTCCCTAAATTGTCTAATGAGTTTGCCAAGAAAATTTATTATCAAATTTACACCTAGGAATTTATACGACTCCAAGGACGGTGCTTTAATATTAAACCGCAGTTCAACTGTTTTATTGACATTAATTTGTAGCATGTTAGCACAGCACCAGTCAACTAGTGTTAAAATTAACAGCTCTTGATTCGTTTGAGCTCATCTTCTGAATTTGCGATTATAATGGCTCCGTAATCATCTGCAATAGAAACGAGAAATACCTAGGTGCTTTGTGGCTGCAGGCAAATCATTAATAAAAACTAAAAATAATATTGGGCCTAAAACCGAACCTTGTCTGACTCCGTGTAGTATTTTAATAAAGACGACTTAGAATAGGCAAATCTACATATTGAAACCAGTCTACTAGGTAGATCTTATAAACCTTAATGATGTTTGGTCAAGCCGTAAAATTTAAGTTTTCTATTAATATGTCTATAAGGAGAGTGTCGAAAGCTTTTGTCAGGTCAAAGAGTTGCTAGTACTAATTTATTTATGTCATAATTATCTAAACAGATGTTCATGAAATTGATGACAGCTTTAACGCTACTCATTCCTTGTCTGTAGCCACACTGATGGTGGTAGAAGAGATTAAATTATTAATTAAAATTAAAATTAGTCTGCATGTAGTACTTGTATAACATCAAGAAATGTGCTAAGTTTGTATCCTGCCAGTCATGACTCTGCCTAAAAAGTCAGACTAGGGTTCAGACTTATTTTAAGTATTTTAACTTTATAACCTTTTACTTTTTTTTATTCCCCTTTATTTATGTTGTTTGGTTACTTTATTATTACATAGCTTTTTATCTTTTTTATCTCATGTATTTTTAGTTTATTTCTTTGATATATGTTGCCTAGGCACTGATGATGATGGTGTAGTCGAAAGCAGGGTCCGGTTTAAATAAAGGTTTTGTGGAGATATTTTGGTGGTGTTATTGGTTAGCTGTGTTAATTCCACTGCTCAGTTTTCTGTTTATAAAAAGTGAATAGTTTTATCAGGAAACCAAGAAAAGAGTCACTCCACAAATTAATAGTTTATTGGCAGAGCGCTTTCATTTATACTTTTATTTATTTTATGTATTTATAACTTTCATCTTTATCTTGATGGCACTGATGATGGCCTCTTGTAAGGTTGAAAGCGCATTGCCAATAAACTATCATTTTTGTGGAGCGACTCTTTTCTTCATTTCCTAGTATGAGTAGCTTGACTTGTGCTCCATCTCAATCAAATGATTTGTTTTAGTTCTCAGTGATGGAGAAGAAACTGCAGGGTCAGGGGAACCAAGACACCAGGTACCAGGAGATAGACACCAAGTTGGCTCTACTTGAGAAGAAGGTCAAGGAAGGATCTTCTCTTGAAGTTGGACAGAGGGGATGCAACAAAGTCTCTGCCATGGCTGCTAACTTGGCTGCTGCCATCCAACCTGCCGATACAAAGCAGAGTGTCAGTGTAAGTCATAATAATATCAAACTTGTCATTAAAACTTGTGAATCTTGCAATAACTCACAAGAAATTGTATACAAATCTAATATGCTGAGGATAAGTTGCGAGGTACCCTGAACTACATTTATAATTTATGTTGAACATTGAGCCGTTCTAATTTACCTTATTTTAGTGTTAGTTTTTCCTTTTAAAGTGTGATATATTTGACTATTTTGACATGGTAATGTTGGATGACATGTTATTGCAGAGTGAGAGTGCTGCTCCCAAGAAAGAAGTTGTCGTACCGAGCAACGGAGGCAGTGAACTTTGTCATTTCTGTGCTAAACGTGTTTACCTGATGGAGAGGCAGACGGCTGAGGGCAGATACTTCCACAGGGGCTGCTTCAGGTGTCAATACTGCCACACAGGTCTAAGGCTTGGTAAGCAGTTTACTCCCTATACATCTCACTACAAATTTTGTTGAAATTTTTTGTTTACAAGCCTCAATATAGCTTCAGAATTTAAAAAAAATGATTTTAAATTTGGGCCAGTATTCATATAAATATGTCTAAGGATTATTGCTTTTCTATTTTCTCTAATAGCAAGCAAAAAAAGTGACCTAAAGTTTGTGAGTGTCACACAAATCTGTTTCAGAGGGGTCTTATATATACATACACACCCACACACATACACACACACACACACACACACACACACACACAGATATATATATAACTTTTGAACACTTACTCGTATTTAAATGAAACTTAGTACAAACATCAACCTTGTTCATGAAACCCTATTGTTTATGACACATGTTTGACATCACTAACCCACCTCTCAAACACTTAAAATAATTACCAATCTTGATATAGTGTTTAGATCGGGTTGAAATGTATTACCCATGTAGTCTATGTATAGTTAACAAAAATTCCTAGTTACATTTTAATGTCAGTATTATTTTCAGTTTTATTGATTTACATGCAAAACATTTTGTAAACAAGTCACGTTATTTGACTAATACATTTAACAATTGTGCCAGATATGGTGGCATTATGTCATCTTTATAAACTACTAATATGACAAACTGATATAGAACAAAAATCATGTGGCTGTGGTGTGGAGCAGCCTAAGCAAGATTTGGGGGTATCGATAGCTGGGTCCAAGGCTTCTTGTTTGAAATATCTGAAAATAAATTTGTGATAAGTTCTAATGCTGTTGGTTTTGTTGTAAAGTATAAACTAAAAAAAAATGATGCAAGAAATGACACATTTAATAGAAAATTGCCTGGCTTGCGGACCTCCGCACTAAAATTTTTTTGGATAATAAGACCATTAATGATTTGTTTTTTTCAGGAAACTATCTGTTTGACAGAGAAGGGCGCTATGGACGCAGATTTTACTGCATGCAACATTTTGGATTGGAAGGAAATATCAAAGACAAGAGAAGAGGGGATATGAAGAGCCCCCGCACCCCCCTCCCCACCACCACTCCCACCATTGAACAGGTCTTTTACACTTTGCATTCAAATAGTCTTTTTGTATTTAAAGTGACGTCCGATTTGTTTGAGAAAATAACTTTGCTATTTAGCCTGCTAGGAAAAACATGATAACATATAATATTGTAACTAATAATACTACTTTACTTTCCATGTACCTACCATGACTTTGCTAAAACTCACCACTTAAAGTGACAGATAAATGGTTAGACAAGTATACTGTGGCAAAGATACGAGTCAAAATAAAATCTACCTTATATTTACACCATGTGATGAATGTGGGGGGGGGGGGGCGTTGAATTAGTTTATAGAGATATGAAATCAATAGGAATGCTGAACAGAACATTTTTAGAGGACAAAGTGGACAAATCTCATGAGTATGAGTTGTTATAACTAAGTTATATTTTAATTACTTTTTCTCGTTGTATTAGTATATAGGAAATTGCACTGAGAGTTTAAAACAGGAATTTCACCTGAATTATTCATGTTAGAAGACCACCTGTGTTGTTTTTACCTAGTTGTAGGTGTGTGCGTGGGTTATCCCCATGTGTTTGTGCTAGTGAGTTGAAACTTGGTGCAAAAAATAATCTTTGGGTTAGTTATGCTTTTCGGAAATATTTTTTACTCAGAAATAATAATAATGACTCAGCAAAAATTTTGACCCAATCTCTTGGGATTTCCTTAACAGTTCAAATTGTGCTGTTTATATTCTTAAAGGGAACTTTTTCAAGTTAATTTGCGGCTTTAGTTTGTTTCTCACACCTGTTGCTTGGTGTCTGTAATAACACCAACAAGTTTTTATTGAAACATTTTGTCTTGATATGTGTGACTGAGGGTATTGATTATTTTACTTGAGACTGAGTGACACTCATTGCTATGTTATTATAAGACTGTATGTTATTACAACACTCATTCCTATTCATGACTATTCCTAAGACTCATCAGACAACTTTAAAACAGTGTTTCTAAAATAGTGCTCAAAATATCACCAATCTCAGCTCAATATGTTGCTAAAAACAATCTCAGCTCAATATGTTGCTCAAAATATCCTCCTCATTCCACATTTTATGAATTTTTGAAATAATTTTACTGTGAAAGGTCACTTTATTTTTTTACTTAAATTAAATTTTATTTAAAAAAAATGCTAATGAGATGGCTCGTTTGGGGGGGGGGCAACCTGGAGCATGTCCAAAATCTGTTTCTAAGGTCCCAAACCAATAATCAACCTTGGGGGGGGGGGGGGGGCACGAACCCTATTGAAAATTTAGATTGTGTGGCGTTATTACCTGGTTTTCTGAGTCAGCAAAATTTTCAAAAAAAATTGTTAAAATTCAAGGTTATTATTTTTTTACTTTGTTTTTATTATTTGTTTTTGGGGTGCTGAATGGAATAAATTTGGTCCAAAGTTGATACGACAACTTTAACAACTAAAAAGTTGAAAAAACTGAAAAATAACAGGAAACCAAAGGAATGGCCGTTAAAAATTATTTTCCAGTAGGGTGTTGTTTTATATATTTTTTGGGGGGTGCTGGGGTTGAAGAAAATCAGTCTGAAGTCAATTCAACAAATCCTTTATTGCAAAAAAGTACAATCATTTATAAATACAATATTCAAAAATAAATTTAAAAAAATCAATAAGATTACTCAGGGTTCTGGTGCAAAAGTGCTGAAATGGTGATATTTTAAAAGTTATCTATTAGAGGAAGCTCTGAGTCCTTGGTCCTTGCTAAAGTAGTATTGTCCTGACTTAGTTTTAATCCTAGTACTTAATATTTTTATTTAATACTTTTTAGCACTCAAAACAATTAATGACCATAATCAACTAATTATGTACAGAATAATATTTTTGAATCTGTAATTGAAAAAATAGGTTTTACTTAGCTTTTTTTAAGTAGTTAAAATTAACAAATTAGTAGATGGTGGTGTGGTTCAAACCTTTTCACTGATAATTTGTTGAACTCCTGTACAAAATATTTATTATTATCTTGTCTTTTATTAAACTTAAATTTATTGACCATGTGTTAAAAAAA
>JACMZG010001908.1:220259-300259 GCA_018340805.1 Microvelia longipes
GTTAATTCTATTTAGCATAGTACTGGTCAGAATAACTGCTTTTGGTTACTAGAGAGGTAGAGTGAGGCAGATGAAGCATTAAGACTATACAGATCCCTTAAGACTGGTCTGTAATACTGGAGTAGGTAACTATGTTGAGTGAAGTGGTTTTTTTTTAAAAAAAGTGAACATTTAAGTCGAAGTTAATAAGAATTAATAATGCAGTAGAAGTTTCAGGTGAGTCTGTAGTTATAGTCAGAAGTGGACTCTAAGTTAATATACGAGTGAACCTTGGTGTAAGGTCATGTTGATCGTCTTGGTGGATGTAGGTCCTGTTGATGTCTTGGTGGACTTAGGTCATGGTTGATGTCTTGTGTGTAAGGTCATGTGTGTCCTTGGTGGATGTAAGGTCATGTTGAATGGTCCCTTGGTGGATGTATAGGTCCATGGTTGGATGGTCCTTGGTGGATGTAAAGGTCTGTTGATGGTTCCTTGGTGGATTAGGTCAATGTTGATGGTCCTTGTGGATGTAAGGTCATGTTGATGGTCCTTGGTGGTGTAAGGTCATGTGAATGGTCTTTGGTGGATGTAGGTATTGTTGATGGGTCCTTGGGTGGACTGTAAGGTCATGTTGATGGTCCTTGGTAGGATGTAAGGTCATGTTGTGGTCCTTGGTGGATGTAAGGTCATGTTGTGGTCCTGATTCCTAATGGATTCCATGATTCCTAACTTGGATTATCTGAACTCTTAAGGCTTTACTAATTCTAGGATAGAATTGATACTGGAGTGGTAGGAATTGAATCAGTCAGTCCCTAGATTTGAGAAGGACACGATTTTATACATCGCACGACAGAATGTCAACCCTATACTCTAAGCCCTAGACCCTATACCTCTACCCCATCACCTATTTAACTCCAAAATTATGTTCAGTTATGTGAAAACTCATAACTGTTATTAGATGAAAAAAGTATAAATGGACAAGAGATAAGAGTGTTATGTTTACAAAGAAGAAGGCATGGTTTGTCCTTGAAACCACTACAAGCTCACCCCTCTTCTTACTGTGCGTCGTGTGTGTAGTATATTTGTATTTCTAATGGTAGTGTGAGTAACTTATTCTCACTCATCTTTTCCTCTAATACGTTTCTTTGGCCTCCTAATTGTGGCCGCCTATTTCATCGGAATCGCACCATTTGGAGGACACAAATTTTAAACCCCTAGGAAGAAATGCTAAATTAGATTTTTTTGAAGAAGAACCAATCAGTTTCTTTCTTAGCCTGATATGGAATTTTAAAATTTCTAGGGTTTATCTAAATAATTTGTTTTAGCATATGTAGAAAATTTTAAGTCTCTAAGTCAAATAGGGACGGAGTAATTAGGAGACCAAGAAACACATAGCATCAGTACACCCTTAAGGAACTTAAGTGCACAGCTGTCTAAAGTGTAATTAAATCCATATAGTCCAAGAGCCAGGCCTATAAAATGTGACTCATTTTGTACTACTTAAACCCAATTTTTTTAATATATACCGATAAAATTTCCTATAAATTGTCTAATTTATTATTATTTCAGATGAAGAAAGTGACAGTAAAGAGAGCGAAGCTGAAGAGATGAAGAAAGCCCGAGAACTCCGTAAGAAAGAAGTGCCGGTGGAACCGATTCGGCCTTCTAACTCTGAAACCGGCTCCGATACTGAGGTGACTCAAATAAAATCTCAAGCTAAACTTCCTCTTGCCCAAACAAAAAGAAAATTTGATAAGCTAGCCAAGTGCTGTTGCGTCATAAGTTAGCATCATCCAATCAGATCATCTCCCTCTATCTTTTATCATTTTTTAAATATAAATATTTTTCATTTTCTCTTTTTTTTCTTGATGAATTTCATGTGAAGTTGGATTATTTTGTAGAGTGGTTGAGGAGGGTGGAAGCAGATCTGTAGTTTTAGTTTTTAAATTATTTTGTAAGTCTGCATAATTATTTTTTTTTGTTTTTTCTGTTTCATTTCCGTGTTCCTTTAATTAATTCTGTAGATAAGTTTGGCTGTTAGAGGTCAACTGAGAAGTTAATAACAACATAGCAGAGTGTATATGTTGAGTAATGCTCAAGTCAGTATAGTACATTGTCTAACTATATTTATAATTTTGATTTTATAAAGTAAACAACGTTTCCTTTGACTGTTTACAAAGTACATAGGTGAATTTTTATTATAAATTGGCTCTATGAAATTCAAACTCTTTACTAAGCAATTTAAACAAACATAGTTGTTCTTAGTTAATAAAAAAAATCCCTAACCAAACAACATTTGTGATTTTTATGCATTTTTAAATTGTCCACAAAATACTTAAAATAATACAAGAAAGAAGTACAGGAGGACCATAAACAAAATGCAATTCCACTGGTAACACAAAAGCTGGTTTGCTGGTAACAACAAAACTTTTTTATCTTTATGTTGCTATCCTGACATACTTGGCATCCTAACTTGCCATTTTTATTATTTTTTAAATTCTTTTTTATTTTTTCTTTTCATTTTACTTATTTGAATATTTCCTTATGGTGTTTCTCTATTTAATGTCATTTATAGAAGTCTACCTATAGGAAACTAATGCTCGAATTTCTTTTGAAACTTTTAAGGCAATTAACAGCAGTACAAACCACTTTATTAAAAAAATGTCTTAAAAAGTTTATCAATAAAGCTTACTGGAAAAATTCCATATAAAATATGAAATATAAGCAAAAATTAATATTTCATAAACATGCAAGAGAAAAAAAAATGTATGTTTACACTAGAGTAATAGATGAAGTAATCCCTCTTTAAATGACTTGCATTATTTTATGTGCAAACACTACTGCATCAAACCTATTAGCTATCTCCATAATGTATACTAAACATATTTCCTATTAGAATCGTTAAAATGCAATTAGTCATACTGCAAAAATTAAATTAACAAATTTTATACTTTCATAATTAATAAGTAATAAAGCATTAATTAATCATTTAATTTAATACTTTAACAACCGGAAGTATTGCCAACTTGGTTATTTTTTTTTTTTTTTTTTTTTTTGGTTAGCTACCTTAGTTAATAGCATCAGTGAATTGGCTTTTAAGTTATCAGTAGCACTCCTCTGTATTATTATTCCAAGGCAAAATATTATTTAAACTATAGTATTCCTTTAAAATTACATTTGTGTGATACTTTTTATTAACATTATGGTATATTTAGTTACATAAATTTAATAAAATTTTGTAAATTAATTTAAAATATTTCTTTTAACAATAAAATTGTTTTATAATGCTAACTACTCTTTTAGATTAGGGTTTTATGATAAGTTAAATTTAAATTAAATAACTATCTTATTAACCAACAGACTGACTGTGCACAGGGGCTCAAACTATGTTAACTTCTTGATTGACCTCCAGAACCTGAAGTCAAGTTACCTGCTGAAGCTATTATACCTATTTATGAGCTGCTTAAACTTAACACAGTAAAATTAATCAAGGTGTGTTGATAGCAGGCAATTTTTCTGCAAGTGCAAGCTATAGATTTCACTATGAGCGCAAGTTACGCATTCAATCAAATAGAGAATTCAAATTCGGGGTTGAATTCTCTCTATTTTCTAGTTTTCGATGGGGTCACTTGTTTGTATGGCAAATTGACTTACTGCGTCATTCCCTTTATTCAAGATCCTTGAGGTATTCAATTGTTATTTTGTGACTTGTTTCAACATGTTTTATATTACAGTGGATGGCTCTTAATATGAACACTTTGTACAGCATCATTTTGACAACAATATCCAAACAAGAACTATAACAAAACAAATAATTAAAAAAGAAGAGTAACTAATTTCCTTTGTGCTTCATCCAACATACTTATATTAATATTTAATTAATAATAAATGAACTAATTAAAAAAATACGTTATCAAGTATCTTAAGCCTTTTTATTGTCTTCAAAGATTTCTTCATTAATAACATATTATTGTTATCCATAAAATATTCATTTAAAAACTTATTTATTTTGATTCTAAACGAAAAAATGACATTCAATGTTGCCTAGTTTTATAACTAGAAAACTTTTTGTCTGTAAAAAGGTATTGGCAATCCTGCCATTTTTTTGCTCAAATATGGCACTGGTCGATAACTACCAGATATACCATAATAACAAGCCTTTACTGTATTTGCATTTTTTTTGTTATTTTTACTATTATTGACCTATAGACCAGGTTAGGTCTGACATAAAAAACAAGGTTGCTTTCAGTAACCCACGTCTTAAGGTTATGAGTTTAACCATGTTAAAAGTACTTTTTTGATTCCTGGTTAATTTATGTCTAAATAAGGTCTAAAAAATGTTTTTTGTCAAAAAATGTGTGGAAATATGCTAAAAGTGATATTAGTGTGGTAAAATATAGACCATTACTTTGCCAGACGATAACAAACCTTGTCTTTTTTTAAATACATTTTCATCTATGTAAATGCGAGAATTACAAAAATGTAAACAACTTTTTGACGTACTGAAGGAAAAAGAATGGTTTTGTACTTAAATTTATCACAAAAGTATTGCCATTAAGAAGATAATATTTGCGGGTACGGGGTACCTGGGAACTTTTCCTCATGACATTGGATTCACTGCACTCATCCTCTCTATTTTGAACTTGCTTGGCTAGTCCTCAGAGTATACAATTTGTCAAATTCATATGGCAACACTGCAACACATCTTGACACTCTTTGCTCGTCCTCAGATAGTAAATACATTTTTTCATTCCAAGCAATCACCCATCCAAGCACTGACCATGCTCGATGCTGCTTAACTATTATAGTCCAATAAAAACCATAGTTATACTTGTCATATTAAAAAGAAACTTAGTTTGCTTATGTATTACGTAAAAGTATATATTTGTACAAAATTTCAAATTAATTGAATTATATTCCGATTTATTTTAATGTTTTAAAAAGTTGTACAAGTCACTTGATGAAAATTAAACTATGAGATGAAACTTGACACATATATGTTACTTGCATGCCAAATCTATATCCAGTGACATCATTTTTCCATGTTTTATGATTTTTTGAAATTTTTGATTAGTCATTATTGCAGTTTTATGACATCATAATTTTTTCCCCCTAATAGCACAACTACAGCGGTAGACTCTTTTTGGTACAAAGTTTCAACTCTCTAGCATAAATACTCTGAGAGCTACAATGATAACAGACACTAGTTTCACTTTTAGCATATTTTGACTCATTTTTATCAAATTGATGTCAAATTTTTGAACTAAAAACATTTGTAAACCTTATTTTGACATAAGTTAGCAAGGTAATAAAAAAAATGTTTTTGTAAATCATAACCTTAAGACGTGGGTTGACGCAGGTTAGTCCCTTGTGACGCAGGACTAACCTCGTCTATTTTAACTGTAAGGTTACCATTCATGTATTTTAAACCCATTTTGATGGTTTAAGTTGTGAAATAATGAACTGATAATCATAAGTATCTACTAAGTATGATACTTAGGATAATCATAAGTATTAACTACTGTTGTCAACACTGTAAAATCACCTGCTAGGTACTTGAAATATTAGCCTGAGTGAACAAGTCTCTTGTCCAACATGTTTGATGAATGCCTTGCCCCTGCAGTAAAACTTGCTACTATAAACACATGCTAAGTGTGAGAAATCCTTCTCATTGGTTTTATTTATCTCATTAGTGTTGCTTCCACTTTTCTTATGAAATTAGTAACAATATTTTGAATTACTTTAGACTTATTTGATATGTTGAGTGTTTCCTAAATCTTTTAGAACTCTTTTCTTGTGGTGCTTTCAATGAAAGTTATAGTGATTATACAACTTATACTTAAGTTTTTCTGTTTTTTTTTTTTTGTTATAGTCATTATTATATTGAATTTAAGTTTTGCACTTTCAAGTTCTTTTAATAAAATATCAGACATTTCTTGAAAAGTAAAACTTACTCTTAGGTTTATGACATAGGAATAAGTCTTACTCCATGTCATGCTATGTTTATGACATAGGAATTAGTCTTACTCCATGTCATGCTATGTTTATGACATAGGAATATGTCTTACTATGTTTATGACATAGGAATATGTCTTACTCTATGTCATACAATGTTTATGACATAGGAATAAGTCTTACTCTATGTCATCCTATGTTGTAGGATACTGCCCTTAAGGTTATTTCATGGAATTTGGGTAGGTGTGAGTATAGCAGACAATGGTTGTCTATGAGTCACATGCATGTAGTTGGATTATACTTTAAAATGAAAGGATGATAGCTCATGAAAATAATTAAGCAACTTAAATAAAAACATCTGATATAACTCTTTAATTCTACTGATTATATTTTTCTGATTAAAACTATATTTAATATGTTACAGGAAGTATTAAAAGTAAACAGATGTTACAAAAACCCCTGATTTGTTTTGAAATCAATCAATTGGCAAATTTTATTTAAAAATGCATAAAGACAGAGCCACAGACAGACTCTATCTACCTACCCCCCCCCCCCCCCCCCCCCGTAACGTAATGAATCTAACATTCTTGTGCAGTCTACACTGAGTTATTGCCCCTCCCCCCATGAGTTAACCAATCACATGTGTCATATTACACTCTGAAAATAGAAAGTTAAAACGGCTGAAGTCTCTAAGAATTAGGGAACTTTTCATTTCTCAAATCTGTCTCTATTTATTGTGTTAATTTATAAAAATGCAGACCATCCATTTTAAAACATTTTCATGTCACACAATCTGTATAAAAATAAATATTTATCTTGCTAGTAACATTTTAATTTATTTTTTATAATATACTCAAAGATTATGTATTGTTACTAAAGATGAATTATTTTAAAAATATCTCTACTGCCTGCGTAGTCTGACATTGTCCTCGGTACCTAGGATACCTAGTCAGGCAAACCTGGTCAGGCATACCTGGTCAGGCATACCTGGTCAGGCATACCTGGTCAGGCATACCTGACTTTTTTTCTTTTCTTCATTGACACCCTAGGAAAAGTATTGTTTGCATTCCTAGGAATCACTTCACTTGAATCAAGCAAAATAGCAGTTTTAAAGAGAGAGAGATTTGTATTAAGTTGTCTGTATGTGTGTGTATATGTTATGATGCTAGCTCTCAGTGTGTTATGCTAGCAAGCTTAACTTGGTGCAAAAATCAATTATCTCTAGTCTAGATGTGCTCTATGCTCTAGCTATGCTATCTGGATAATATTTTTCTATCACTAATGAGAGTAAACATTTAGAAAATTCATAACAAAGAATCAATGTCAATGTTGGTACTCATGTAGTGCTTATGTTGATACATATAACATCAACAAATGTCCCAATTTTCAACTAATTATCAGCATCAGTTCAATTTTTATCAAATGACTTGTAATACATTTTTTTTAAAAAATCCTTCAAAATATAAAAAAAACAATTGAGTTGAAATTTGATACAAAGTGTATCATTCTATGTAATAAATATGTGCATTAAGTGTCATTTCTATACAGATAGTATATACAGGGTGTGTCAAAAGTTCGGAAATGCCTTAATATCTCAGGCCCTGATTGAGATATCCTGATGCAGGGATCTTAATCAATTTAAAAAAACTATCTTTCCGTATGGTACATCTTATGGCCGCCATCTTGGTCTCCGCCATATTGGATTCAACTTTGAAATCTTATATTGGAAGGTTTATTTTTGATGGTAAATTTGAATCCACCCATTTCTTTAATGGGTCAAAACTGAACTGTTTTTCTCTTAATGATTTTTTCTAAACCTAATAGTTTAGGAGCAATTTGGCATCAAAGATCTGAAATTTTGTTTTATAAAAATGTAAACAAAACAATTATTTGACTGGTAAATAAACAAAAAAAAAATGTATAAAACAATGGCCAATGTTATTTAACAAGTACTTTTTTAGTTAACAAAAGGATTTTTTCAATCAAATCTGATAAATTTTACCTACAACAACAACGTATTCTTTTTCATTGATTAATGTTTTATTTATAACTTTATTTTTTTCATTAAATACACCAAAAAATTATTAAATATCTTACATAAATAACACTTTATACATGACTTATTTAACAACTGAACTAAAAAAACTACATAATTATCAAACATATGGCTTGAAATGGTGATCGTTTGATTCCTGACAAAGGAGAAGTCAGTCATAGAATATATATATATATATATATTATATATAATATATATATATATATATAATATATATATATATTATTTTTTTTTTTTTTTTTTTTGTGTGCACTTGGTACACAAATCATCAACCTGGTAGTTCAGTTAGTATTAAATTGTTTTATTAGAGTTACTTCCAATTCTATTGATTGATGTGTGTAAAACAATCATGTTTTTGACTACTACATTTAGAAATTGGCTTATATGATGACAGTATGGCACTTATACGAACAAGTAATATGACAAACTGTTATAAGACAGCAATGTGAAGCGCCCACTGGGAGACATGATGTCCTCAGTCCGACTGTTGAGTGGCCAAGAGGCTGAAAGAAATGATGGTTTTAGTTGTTGATGAGATTGTATTGTAATTGCTTATATGGTTTAGGTCTGGATTTTTATGAAATGACACATATTTGTAGTCTGTGAAAGGCTCTTTGCTACGTAGCTTCTATGCTTTGACATCTTGCTTATCTACTCCATAATCCATCTTATAGCTTTTAATTTATTTTGTTTCACTCTCTTGTTCTAGTTTGTAAAAAACTCTTGTTTTCTTTCTTTTTTTCAAGGCCGTTAAATTGTTTACTTATCACTTAAAAATAAAAATAACTTACACTCCTAATGAAGAATGACCAGAAAAGGAATAAAAGTAGACACTTTTTACATTTTTATTTATTTTTGTTTTATTTCTTATTGACAACCTTATTATTATTTTCTTAGCGGTAAGGAATATTAATTGCCTTATTGTGCGGTGCGACTGTGTTGTAATTGCTTGCAATATTTGTCCCTAATGAACTTTATGTTAACTTAATGTACCCTTATAACCTTTTAGTGTCATATTGTTATTCCAAAAAATATTTTGAATTTTTCTAAGCTTTGTCTGGAATTGCATATAAATAGTCACTAGTACTGACAATATGTCTGACATAAGTTATAGATCAACTTTTATTAAAAAATTAGCTTACATTTTTTGAGATTACCCTGAAAATATAAAGCAGATTTGTTCCTCTAACAAACAGATAGACCCTATTTTACAGTTTAGTCAAAAGTAACAATGTTGCATTTATAGGCCACGGTTA
Source organism: Microvelia longipes (assembly GCA_018340805.1). NCBI lineage: Eukaryota > Metazoa > Arthropoda > Insecta > Hemiptera > Veliidae > Microvelia > Microvelia longipes. Next base: position 229,506 of record JACMZG010001908.1, read on the forward strand.
AATTATCTACAGCCTCCTAGATTCTGAAACGAGTCTTGGTTTACAATAACCATTGTAAACAGAAACTAAAATACTCAGACCTGACTGAGCCACTTTTTCATCTATTTTATAATTATAATATGCTATTAAGGCAGTGAAGCGGCCCCATTTTTATTCATTTTATTATGAACATAGACCAATAATCTTGCAATCCTCTTTTATCTGAAGTTGACAGTTTACTTATTAACAACCTAGCAAGCAAAGTAAACATATTGTTTCAAATTACCTTATGGTTTCTAGAGAGCTAAGCGTATCTTTAACAATGCTTTTGTTTGTATTTTTGTTGTGAGTTCCTAATGCAGCCCAATACTAGTTTTTTTAACTAATTTTATTTATAAAGGGGTTTGTTTCTGAAAACTGTTGGAACCTCATTATTTGGTGCATCAGGTGTGTTCGCATTTCACTGCGACAGGTGTGTTTCCATTTCAATGTGACAAGTGTGTCAGCACACTTGTTGCTATCAAGGGATGACAACATAGTTTCCAACAGCTGGCATAAGATTCCAACAGTTTTTTGAAACTCACCCTAGATTTGTTAGTTTCCTTGTTGAAATGTTTTATATGTATATTTTTTTGTTCCATTAACAACCGACTTATTGAGTTTGTTTTTTTGTTTCTTTTGTATTTTAAATTAAGTCTATGAAAAAGATGACTTAATTATTGAAGATGAAATATTTGGTTTAAAATATTTAACATGCACTTAATTTTGTATTATTTTTGGTACAAAAATTAATTCTTTAATATTTTAGCATGCTATTATATTCTGTTCTTAAAGTTTATATTCTATTCTTGATATATTCTACAGTTGATATCTGTTGGTATTTATCAGTTTATAAAAATTCATTCAAAAATATCGTTAGTTGATACAGTATTTTTGTTGCCCTTGGCTGGTTGGTTAGACCTGTTCTTGACAGATCATACATGTTAAGCAGCATTGGGCTTAATTAGTATTATGGGGTGACCCATACAAATAGAAAATCCTGTTTCTTTGTTAGTTGATATATCTGCAAATGTAATAACTTAATGGGATCAAAACTGGTTTCCATCAGTACCACATATACCCGATCTGGATATATTGCCCAGCCCACTAACTACAAGGTGTTATATCACTCTCATAGATATGCTGCCAGAGTCGCTATCAGACACTGATAGCTGTATGATATGGTTAACTCATAACTAATAACATGAACTCATTAACCCCAACTTATGACCCAAAAAAAGTATTATAACAGTCCAGTTTCTTTATTAGTCGATAAATCAGCAAAAATTATGACTTGATGGCATCAAGCATTATGTTCAGTTTGCCTGTAGTGAGTATTTCTGAAGGAACCATAACAGCGTAATTACAGCTTGCGTTAGCTTAGAATTTAGTAGTGTAGGTTGCAGTTCTAGTATAAGATATTAATGCAATTTTTCTGTTAGGTTGGTTCTGATGAATATTCAGAATCTTCATCAGAAGAGAGTGAGGAGGAAGATAATTCTGCTACAGAAATATCAACTGATTCTGAGTTTGAACATGATGGTCCTACTCACACCATACCAGACATTGTAATAAGTGATGCAGTCCAGGTAACATTTAGTTAATATTAACTTTTACAGTGTTGGTAAACAAGATAGAGGTAACAAGAAGAGAGAGGCTCAATCATGGGCCTGCAGAGGGTGACATTTGAGGGCCCAAATAAAAATTAATTTACCACCTAAATGAGACCTCATTCGAGCACAATATAGTATTTTATCTCTTATGAGGTTGTTTATAATGTTGTAACTGAGACAGAAGCCCCAGTCAGAATTGTGCCACTTCTTCATTATTTATAAATAGAGCCCAATTAGAACTTAATATAGACTGTTTTAACATCGTCTAGGTATATGAACCTAGTAAGAACTGTTCCTTTTTATACTAATGGTTGGGGCCTCAAGTATCTTATTTCTTTTATTTCCAAATCACCACATTTTTCCAATAGTACTATTAGTAATAATAACATTTAAAAAAATGATACAATTTATAATGAGGGGACCGGTAGATTGCGAGGGCCCCTTATAATGTGTTGTGGGAGACCTGGAATGATGCAGCTGGACCTCTGCAGATGTGGATTCATTTCTATAAAGTGCATGTCAATGATTTACAACAAAGCTGTTTTATAATTACTATAAGGCAAAATTCACTTTGTAAATATATTTAATTACAACATTTACTTCCACATGTCCTTTAATTAGAGAGGTAAGCATAGTAATATAAGTAAATGTGACCCCCCCCCCCCAACTTTTTAATTAAATGTCATTTTTTCTCAGCTTTATATCTCAAAGGCATGAGTTATGTTGTAAAGTAGTTTAATTTAATGTAAAACCACAAACCTACCTCCCTCCGTGACCCCAAACCTACCTCCCTCCGTGACCCCAAACCTACCTCCCTCTGTGACCACAAACCTACCTCCCTGTGTGACCACAAACCTACCCTCCCTCCGTACCACACCACTAAACCTACCTCCCTCCGTGACCCCAAACTCCTACCACAAACCTACCTCCCTGTGACCCCAAACACCTACTCCTACTCCGTGACCACAAACCTACCTCCCTCCGTGACCATAAACCTACTTCCCTCTGTGACCACAAACTTCCTGACCTACCCCTCCGTGACCAAACCTACCTCCCTCGTACCACCTGTGACCACAAAACCTACCTCCCTGTTGACCACAACTACTCCCTCCCGTGACCACAAACCTACCTCCTCCGTGGACCCAAAAACCTACTCCCTCTGTGACAACAAACTTACTCCCCCGTGACCACAAACCTACCTCCCTCCGTAAACCTACCCCTCCAGCTCCGTACCTCCCTCCGTGACCCCAAACCTACCTCCTCCGTGACCCAACCTACCTCCCTCCGTGACCACAAACCTACCTCCCTCCGTGACCACAAACCTACCTCCCTCCGTGACCCCAAACCTACCTCCCTCCGTGACCACAAACCTACCTCCCTCCGTGACCACAAACCTACCTCCCTCCGTGACCAAACTACCTCCCTCCGTGAACCTACAAACCTACCTCCCTCCGTGACCACAAACTACCTCCTCTGTGACCACAAACTTACCTCCCTCCTCTGTGACCACAAACACTACTCCCTCGTGACCAACAAACCTACCTCCCTCCGTGACCACAAAACCTACTCTCCCTCCGTGACTCACCAACCTACCTCACCTCTGTGACCCAAACCTACCTCCTCTGTGACCACAAACCTACCTCCCTCTGTGACCACAAACTACCTCCCTCTGTGAACCACAAACCCACTCCCTCTCGTGACCCCAAACCTACTCCTCCGTGACCACAAACCTACCTCCTCCGGACCACAACCTACCTCCCTCCGTGACTACCACCAACCTACCCTCCGTGACCACAAACTCCTCCCTCTGTGACCACAAACTACCTCCCTCCGTGCCACACCAAACCTACCTCCCTCTGTGACCTCCCCTCCGTGACCACAAAACCTTACTCTCCCTCCGTGACCACAAACCTACCTCCTCCGTACCACAAACCTACCTCCCTCCGTGCCTACCTCCCCCTCCGTGACACAAACCTACCCCTCCCTCGTCCGTACCACAAACCTACTCCTCCCTCCGTGACCACAAACCTACCTCCCTCCGTGACCACAAACCTACCCCCTCCGTGGCCACAAACCCTACCTCCCTCTGTGACCACAAACTTACCTCCCTCCCGTGACCCAACTCTCCCTCCGTGACAACTACCTCCCTCCGGACCCAAACCTACCTCCCTCCGTGACCACAAACCTACCTCCCTCCGTGACCACAAACCTACCTCCCTCCGTGACCCACCTACCTCCCCCGTGACCACAACCTACCTCCCTCCGGACACCAAACCTACCGTCCCTCCGTGACCACAAACCTACTCCTCCTTGGTGACCACAAACCTACCTCCCTCTTGACCACAAACCTTACCCTCCTCCGTGACCACAGAACCTACCTCCCCTCCGTGAACCACAACTACCTCCCTCTGTGACCAAACCTAACCTCCCCCGTGACCAACAAACCTCTCCCTCCGTGACCACAAACCCTAACCCACAACCTACTCCCCCCGTGACCCACAACCTACCTCCCTCCGTACCACAAACCTACCTCCTCTGTGAAACCCTACTCCCTCCGTGACCACAAACCACTCCCTCCGTGACCACAAACTCTACCTCCCTCCGTGACCACAAACCTACCTCCCTCCTGTACACAAACCTACCTCCTCTGTGACACACCTACCTCCTCCGTGACCGTGACCTACCAACCCAAAACCTACCACAAACCTACCTCCCTCTGTGACCAAAACCTACCTCCCTCTGACCACAAAACCTCTACCTCCCTCGTGACCACAAACTACCTCCTCCGTGACCACAAACCTACCTCCTCGTGACACAAACCTACCTCCCTCTGTGACCACAAACCTACCTCCCTCTGTGACCACAAACCTACTCCCTCCGTGACCAAAACCTACCTCCCTCGTGACCACAACCTACCTCCCTCTGTGACCACAAACCTACCTCCCTCCGTGACCACAAACCTACCCTCCCTCTGTGACCACAAACCTACCTCCTCGTGAACCACAAACCTACCCCCCTCTGTGACACAAAACTACCTCCCTCTTGACCAAAACCTACCTCCCCTGACCACAAACTACTACCGTGACCACAAACCTACTACTCCCTCTGTGACCACCTAACCACAAAACCTCCTCCTGACCACAAACCTACCTCCCTCCGTGACCACAAACCTACCTCCCCTGTGACCACAAACCTACTCCCTCTGTGAACAAACACCTAAGCTCCCTCTGTGACACAAACCTACCTCCCTCTGTACCACAAACCTACTCCCTCCGTGACCACAAACCCACACGTGACCACAAACCTACCTCCCTCTGTGACTCCAACCTCATAAGCTCATTTTTTCTTTGAAAATTTGCTAAAACCAGAGTAAATTACAGTAAATATTGTTTGTATGTGGTTAAAATTAAAAAAAAGTTCTTTTTCGCTACTTAAAACAAAACTCTTAGATAATCTGTCTAAAAGACTTATTTAAATATTATTTATAGCTGGAGCTGTAGCAATACCACTTGTTGCTCAATTGTTCATTGGATATGCAATAATCATAAACAACTTTGAAATGATTGCGATTAATCTTTTCTTAACTAAATAGCTTATCAGAAATTTCCCTAAATTTGTAGTATTCTTAGGCTAAAATTTAGGGTTATTATGAGACTTCCATTACACAAATTAATTTCTAATGTTTCCACATCTTTAGACTAAAACAAAGATTATATTAAAATCACTGTGATACTACAAAATAAATTCAATCTCAAACACAAAGTGATGCATGTCTGACTTGGTTAGGTTGGTTACACTGTCTTCACTGTACTTATTCAGCCTCATCGGATAACCAGCTTTTACAAATTTTGCTATATTTTAGACTTATTTCAATTGTGGATTATGTAATATTTGTTTTTATTTTAGATCATAAACTTAACTTAGCTTTAATCCTTTACATTTGTAGGATTGAAGGTATTCCTTTTATAGTTGTAAAAACCATATGTTTTACTTGTTATCTGCAACTTGTTGAATGTTTCATTATGTTTTTGTGATACATTATTTACTTTTGTTGTAGGTCAAGAAGGGAGAACTTGACCAGCCCAAACAAGTACAACTTATCAATAGACCATTAAATGGAAAAATTGAACCTGTGACCAAAGATAAAGATATTCAACTCGAGCTCAGGAAAATAGAAGACTGGAAGCACTCTCCGCTCAAACCAATAAACAACGACAAACCTCTACTCAGCAAACTACAAAGTACAAATGACAACATGTTACTTAATAATAGACCCAAACCACTCGTCAACCCTAATAAGGGAGATTATTTAATTAATAGAACTCAGTCTACCGAAGGAATCGCTTCCAAGATTTCTTTAGAATTAAAAAAGAAATATTTGCTAGGATCCGACGGTAGTGTTGGTAGTGTCAAGAAATCCGGATCTACCTCAACTCTAGACACTAAATTTAAAAGTTTAATCGATCAAATTTCTGAAAATCAAAAAATGTTGAACCCTGCTCCGGAACCGAGTCCTACGATGCAAGCCATTTTGCAGGGAGCTGATAAAATCAAAACTTCACCTGTTGTATCTCCGCTACCTCACTTGTTATTTAAGAAACAGCTTCCGGCTTATCACGATTTTAAACATATTTGTGGTCTCAAGGAGGAAAAAGAAAATAAAGAGAATGAGGAGAAAAATAAAGTAAGAGAAGAAATAGATTCAGTCATCCCTAAAGAGAATGATATCGACAAGAAGACAGAAGATGAAAACGTGAGACCTAGAAGCCCTGTACACGAGACTTGCATTGTCGTGCCTAACTTCCCGAGGGCTGATCTGGCAGATGAGGATATAGAGACGGACTCGCTCTCTTCTTCATCAGAGGAATCTACCGATGAAGACAGCTTAGAGGAGCCGTCCAATGAAGCCAAAGTTCACTCTCCTCCTAAACTGGAAATCCACAACTCTAGAGGTGAACTAATGGATGAAGATGAAATCAATATCGATAACTTACCAAATGTTTGTGATAATGAGGCTATAAAGGACAAAGTGGATTTAGTGGGTAGCACCAGTGAGAGTAGAGATAGTCTGGGCAAGATGATATCTGTGCCTCGTAATGATAACGAAGGGGAGTTACTTAAGAAAGTGGCCACTCCAAGGGAACTATATGTCACTCCAGAACCTCCTCTCTCTCCAGAATCCAAAGAAGATTCGGACAGTTTTAAAGGAAGTATCACAGCTCAACTAACCGAAACTGAATTATCTGATTGGGCTCAAGATGAAGGGGGGTCAGAAGCCTTAGATGACTTTGAACTTACTTCTGATAGCCAATTTGTCAATTTCCGGAAACACCAAGGTCCTAAAAATAAAAGGAATGCTAGGGGAGTCGCTGCTAAGATCGCTAAAGCTGAAAATTTTGATGACGAATTTACTCACGTTTGTGGTAAGGTTGAGAAACCTGATACTTTACCTGTTATTAGTGTTTTGAATGATACTGATAATATTAGATTTGTAGATACGGGAGAGGAGGATGAGGTTAGCACTGATGAGGACGGTGGAGTCAAGAACAAAGCACTGATTAACAATGGATATATCCCCTTAGTGAGCCCTTCAGACGATGATGAACTACCGACACCTCTAGTTGAAGCTCAGAACTTTGATTATTTAGCTCCTTGTAAAGAAGACGAAGATTCTAAACACACAGAGTTCACCGATACTACAACTTCCGACGCAACCACTGTCAAGAACCATGTTGAAAAGTCTTCTTCCTCGTCCGCTTCTGAGTTTAAAGACAAACCCAAATTAGATGTTTCAGAAAGAGATTATGAAACCTACGTACAACGACTTCAAGGTAGAATTTCACCTTTTAGGAATGTAAGAGATTCAATAGGTATCATTAAGGATAAAAAGAAATATAAATTACCTCATTCAAAATCTTCCGACGATACCACACAGGAAGATTCTGTTTCAAAATCGAACGATAACGACAAAGCAACGATAAACGGTAAAGGTATTACCTCGCCTACGACATCGAGAAAATTACAACAGATCTCTAAGGAAAGATCTTTTCAGAAAGATCTGGTCCACGAGATGGTTATGAATAAAATATCTCAGAGTAGATCACCTGTGGAAAGGAACAAGAAAAGAAGTTCTAGGGGTAGCTGCAGTCCTCTCGGGGGCATACTAACATCTTCGTCTGTTAATTCTATAGCTTCTCAGAGTAGAGACGATTCTAATAAAACATCTCAACAGCTTTCTAAATCATCGACGTATTCTGTGGATAAGACTAAGAGAATAGAAGAGGAGTGGCATACACCTGTCTCTAGGCGTGTAGGCAGTGTGTCGGAGCGTGGCCCCGTCAGACCCAAATCTGTAGCTATCACATCCACTCCTCAGAACAACCTTCCATCCAACTCTGAAGCATTCTCGCTACCAGACATTTACAAAGCTGTTGAATCTGAATTCAAAACTCCGATAGGACTGCCTCCTTGTTCGATTCTGAGATCAGACTTGAGAGAATCAGCCAAAGCCAAGTACAAGATGATGAGCGATGAAGAACTGGGACTGAGTCCTGAAGAGAAACTCAAGAAGCTTAGAGACAGATTTAACAGATACCTATCCTCTTCCTTTGAAAAATTATCAACTCCATCCACTTCTTCGAAGGTAATTAGTAATTAAATAAATTGTTTTCAAATTATTATCCACAGTCCATTAAACTCTTCACTTAATACTGTATGTTACAAAATTTATTTTGTTTTAATTATTCAGCCACCATTGGGGCCATATTCAGGACAATAACTAACTTTACATGCAACTATCACAGACTACTTAAAACATTAAGAAGTACATAAAAAGGTTCTAAAAATCTAAAAACTTAAAAAACTATATCACAGTAAAGTAAATGAGATTCAATATCTTATTTAGATATTTAGAACCTTTTTCTGTGCTTTTTAATGTTTTTAAGTAGTGTGCAATAGTTTTATGGAAAGTTAGCCTATTTTAGTTGCCGTCAGGCAGGTGCACTTTATGTACGTTTTACGTGAACAAAAATGGCAATCGACTGTTGCGTCCGTTTCACTTTCCAGGCATTTTGGTATGCATTTATTGCACGTTTCTATAATTTTTGGTTTGTTTTAAACTTTAAATTAATAAAAAATAATTAAAAAATGAGGCCTCAATAAGAGATACGTGTTATCACTTTCACTCACTGTTATCACTGCTATGAAAGTATAAAATGCTATGTCTATTATACCAAGCCATAGCCTGAGATATGTCATGAACCTGTCAAAATGCAGTATTAGGGGGATTTAAAAAAAATAAATAAACATTTTTCAAGGCATGAAAGCATTGTGACTTTTTGATTTACATGCTGTGGTGTTTTAATTAATGCTTGAATGTGGAGTGGATTATATGTATATATTATATATATATATATATATATATATATATATATATATATATTATATATATATATATATATATATATATATATTAAATATATATATAATAATATATATATATATATATATATATATATATATATATATGTATATATATATATATAATATATATATATATATATATATATATATATATAATAATATATATATACCTGTAATGTAGCAGTAAATTTAAGGGGTTTTTCCATTATATATATATATATATATATATATATAATATATATATATATATATATATATATATATATATATATATATCACATTGGTCATAATGCATTCATGACCAACTACTCCATTGTCAGGAATCAATTTCAAGCAATATGTTTGATAATTATGTTTTTTTTAGTTCAGTAATATAGTAAGTAATCACGTACTATTTGTAAATAAGTCATGTATAAAGTGTTATTTAAGATATTTTAATTTTTTGGTGTATTTAATGAAAAAAATAAAGTTATAAATAAAACATTAATTTTTATAATATATATATATATATATAATATATATATATATAATATATATATGAACTGTTGTGTTTTTCAGACTGAAGACTTAGATAAGAGAGTGAGGAATGGGAAGGAGGCACCCGACAGGAAGCGCGGCATAATGCAAGCTGTGTCTGACTTCTTCCACAAGAAGTCTCCTTCTCCGCCCAAGACCCCTTCTAGTCACTCACCTACTAAACTTCTCAAATTCAAATCTTCTAAATCTAAAGTAAAAGCTATTCTTGTACTTGTGTTATTAATAGTTAATATACTTATTTGCATAAATGATAGTTTCTTGTACATGAATTTTGAAATTATGCTAAATTTGAATTGAATGATTTGCTAAATCATTCATAATGTGAGCAAAAATAAAATGTTAAACTTGTTTAATACTGTAGTATAACACAGGGTTAAAATCAGTTGACAGCATGGCAAAATAATGGGAGAGAGCCAATGATGTTACTCATACATTTCAAACCATGCCCACAGTTCCAAATCAGGCTAACCTCATTGGTTCATCAACTCTATTTTTCCATGCTGTCAATGTAATGCAATAGGGGGACCCTGGGGGTAAGATAAGTAGGTCTTAGATTAGCACTGGTGTGTGAGTGTGAGTCAGGGTTTTTAATGTTGTTGTGATGGCTCCCTGGTCCTACCCTAGAAACAGTTGGTAGGTGAGAGTGTCAGTGGGATGACAAATCAGTTCATGTCCAACCTCACAACCTCGGTTACATATTATTTCTATTTAAGTTTTAACTCATTTTCATTTCCTTGTATTAATTATTTGTGGCACATCAAAATGGCTGTTTCCTTTTGCTTTAATGTCACTCACCGCTGGTCCGCCCTTTAATTATTAATTATTCGTTAATATTACTGTACTTTGAGGGGCTCTTTTCCCCTTAATTATCCTTATTTGGGCCCAGTTCACCACATCAACTGATTTGAACTATGTGTTTTAACTATTACTTATAAAATGAATACATGGATATATGGAAGGATAGTTTAATTATTTAGGAGGTCTTTCTTCCAAACTCTCCAAAATATAAAAGCAAACATAATTTTATGGTTGCTATGTTTAAATTATCTAGGAGACGACTCATGTCATGATAATAATTATTGAGGATCTTAGTGCTTGTGGCTTGATGACTATTGGGGTTAAACTATCATAGGAGAAATCAAAACAAATAAATTTCCCTATAAATTATTTTTAATAAAGAGTAGGTTACTTACAGGGAGCATACTCAAACTCCAGGGCTCTGTAGACTAAAGCGGTAATTGCCAGATTCCCTTCATCATTTTTTCTTCAATTGGGATTGGAGTGTTCTTTTTTCTTCTTATATGGCAATATATTTAATTGCTATAGTTAAGAAAAAGATCACTTTAGCATAATATAGTATTTTATGCATAAATACAACAATCAGTGCAGACAAGCAACCAGTGCTTGCTTGTCTCAAATAATTAATAATAATAATTTATTTTAAAAAAAATTTACAGAGTAATATATAATATAATCATACAATGGATGATACAAATGGATAAACTAATTCATTTCATTGCAGTGAGCAGAAAAATATTATACTTATTTGGTTTTGAATTGTTTAGGAAAGTATAACGGAAGAGCCGCCCCCGATTCCACCACTACCTCAGTCTTACACACCCAGTCATGGTATGTTATATTACTCTACTCTAGTCTAACTTGTCCATCCTAATACTGACTCTGATATCTTAACACTAACCATGCTATAATGAAGCCTTTCACTATTTAATACCGCAGGTCTCTTTACAACTCTACACTTTGAGTTTTTCCCAAATTAAATATGACCGATTTGCTGTGACTATTTCAAGATAGTCGAGTTTGTAACTATGATCTTTTATATTTTTAGAGAAATTTTTCTTTATCTTCTTTACTTATAGAATTCAAATTCTTCTTTATCGTGTTTTAATTTTTTCTACTGTGGTAGAAAAGTACTTACTCTTTTCCCAAGGCAGAAAAAAGCGTTTGTAGGCTATAAAATTGCACTTATTTGATTTTATGAAACAATAACATCAGAATTCTACTTTATTCCTTAACAAATATCAATTGAGTCATGATAGTTAAAATTATCTATTAAATCACTGATGGAAAAATGACTTATCTGTTTGTGGTTGAGATATTTATATGTTACTTGTTGTCTAGGAGCCAGACCTGCAAAACCTGACTCATTTTCTTCTGCTTTTAGCCAATTTAAAAAATATATACTTTAAATGATAAGAAAAAAATACATAGTCTGCCTATCCAGAGTGGAGCCTTTACTATGATTGTGCCTGCTTTAAAACACATCTCTTTAAGTTATGCACACGGCCCACAGGGAACCACTTATTTCAAGCTATCTAAAAATTGGTTTATTTTTGTAAAGTTTGATGCTTGCGCAATCATGTGAAAGGCTCCACTCTGGATAGGCAGAGTAAGTTTTTTATTTATCGTTTAAGGTATATTTTCAAAATAATTTGGTTTAAAACAGTGAAAACAAGTCTCATTTTTTTAGGTCCAGCTCTTGGACTATAGAAGTTGGGGGGAGGGGGAGGCATGTCTTATCTCAGTATATTTGGCTTGAAACATTTTTTGGGGCTCTCAAGGATTCTGTGTAACCTTATTGTTACCTTTTATCTCTATGTCTAAATGTGTAGCGTGGTAAATAGATCTGATTAACCTGCCATAGAGTTAAGTCATATACATGATACAAATAATTATTTCATCTTAATAAAGGGCATCTGTGCATGAGTTTGGAAAAATTGATGAATTTTGGCATGTAATGGATAGTTGATTGGTTCTAATGTTGGTATTACCTTGTTCCATATTATCAGCGTCAAGTTAGTTGGATACGTCGTATGGCTGCTGAGAAGTTCATGTCAGAACTTTCTTAATCTCCATTTTTATTTTGTATTTTAATGACAGACTCTCTTACTTGACTTTGGATCCAAGTGGTCATTTTGCACCAAGCATGCCTTGTGTATTTCAAAACCTGAGGGTACCGGGTACCTCAGAACTTTTCCTCTCCACATCGGATTCTCTACACTCATCATCACAACTTGAGGCCTGCTTCCCTCGTTCTTAGACATTAATGACATCTGTTTTTACCCAGAGGTCACCTATCCAGGCACTGACCTCACTTATAATGCCTAATTTAACTCAATTTGATGTGAGTAATAAAATATGTCTCTCCACTCATGTCAATAATTTATTTAAAATAAAACATAACTAGATTTCAACCAACTAAGATTGAAAAGTCTTATACTAGCAATATAAGTAATTTATGTATTTTTTTTTCCTTGTAATGTATTTTCACCCGGTTTCATTAAATTTAAAGTTGTTCTCATTTCTCTTCCAAACATTGGTTTGAATGGAGATTCGCCTGTGGTTGCTGAAGGACCATTTCTTAACTGTGTTGCAAGCTTCTCCTCAACAGTTCCTGCCTCCATGGTTTTTAACAGTTTTTTTTATTGTCTGGACAGCTCTTTCTGCAAGACCATTTGATTTTGGGTGATGCGGTGCTATTGTTCTTTGAGTAATACCGTTGTTATGAAGAAAATCTTGGAACATCCTTAATGTATATTGCGGGCCATTATCAGAAACTAGTAAATAGGGTAAACCAAACGTGCTAAACAGCTGTTTTAATTTTGTAATGCACCACTGTGAGGTAGTTACTTTAGTTGGAAAAACTTCTATCGACTTCGATTCTGCATCAACTGGATCCGTTGCCACGGTCCTGACGGAGGTAACCATGGATGATTATCTTCCCGGGCCGGATTGTTCTGCTTTTCACAGCATTGTCTACAAGCTTTTACTAGGTTGTCAATATCTTTGTCTATTCCTTTCCCATAGCAAAATCTTCTAGCTAACTGTTTCATTTTTACCATTCCGAGGTGTCCTAAATGCAGTTCTCTTAGTACAATGTTTTGAAGGGTTTGAGGTATTACGACTCTACAACCTCTCATAATACATCCATCCTGCAGAGTAATCTCGCCGTCCGTAAGTCCTAGTCCTTGTAAACTTTCTCCTCGTTCTAATTTTACCTTTATATTTCTTAACGTACCTTCTTTCTCCGTCTCTTCATTTATTCTTTTTGCTGTTACCGGTATAATTTCTAATTGATTTATTTGGAATTGTTCTGCTTTGTCTTTAGCATCTAGTTTCTTTGGTTTATCCACTGGGAACCTGGGCAGAAAATCGGCATGTTTAAGTTCTGAAGATTTTTTATATTCTATTTCATAATCAAACCCCGACAAAAATAATGCGTAATGAATTAGTCTTGTGGCTGACAGTGGAGTTAATGCTGTGTGTGGTCTTAAAATAGCTATCAGTGGCTTGTGTTCAGTTTGTATAATAAATTTTCGTCCATAACAATAAGTGAAAAATTTCTTAAGTCTCCAGTGTATCCCTAAAGCTTCTTTGTCTATCTGGCTGTATTTCATTTCACTTTAGTGAGTGATCGCGAAGCCAAAGCAACCGGTTTTTCTTTCCCATAATCATCTCGTATTGATAATACCGCGCCGATCCCCACTGGTGAGGCGTCTGTTGCTAAAACTAAAATTTTTTCCGGTCATAATGTGCTAAAACTCTCTTGCTTGTGATTTCTTTCTTTACTCTCTTAAAACTTTCCTCTGTTTTCTCAGTCACTCAATTTAATGTTTTTCTGTAGAAGTCTGTTTAACGGATGTAATATTGTTGCTAAATTTGGTATTAATCTGTTGTAAATAGTTGGCTAGTCCTAGAAATGTCTCAGTTCGTTTAAATTTTCTGGTCTTTTGCATCCACAATTCTCTTACTTTGTCTGCTGCAGTCCGTATTCCTGTCTCGTCTATAACGTGTCCTAAAAATTTTATAGATTTTTCAAAAAAGTTACACTTATCCTTATTCAATTTTAAATCATAAGCTCTTAATTGTCGAAAAACTATTTGTAGTCTCTTTATAACTTCTTCTTTGGTTGCTCCATGAACAATAATATCATCCAAGAAAATTCTGGCGCGTGGTCCGCATGTCGGCGAATTTCCTTTGGATGCGTGTTTCCGTGCTTAACAACAATCCTGGTTGGAATGATAATTTTTATAGTTTTTTACATTGTATAAGTTTACAGCTACTAAATAAATAATTCCGGCGCGGTGGTCCGCTGTCGGGCGAATTTCATTTAGAATGCGTGTTTCCGTGCTAAACAACCCATTTCTTGAACCATGCCCATAGCGTGGTTCCGGTTCATGCTTTAGAACCTGAGCAGTTACTCAATTGTCAAGCACTGCTCGTAACTCATTTTGTCTGTATTTCCCAAAGGAAATGCGCTAAAACCATTTTTAAAGATATCTGACTAAGCTTAAAGATAATTAACTAAGCTTTAAACTAGTGCAAATAATAGTGTGTACTTCTAATTTTAGAGGCATAGTTTGTATAACCAACTGGATGATTATGCGCATTTCCTTTAAAATACAGACAAATTGTCTGTATTGTCGTGCAATACAGACAATTGAGTAACTTTGTCAGTTATTGTCAGTGCTTGACAATTGAGTAACTGCTTAGGTTCTAAAGCATGAACCGGAACCACGCAATGGTTTTTTCGACTTTTTGGTAACTTAAAGTGGTCGTATCATTCGATTCAGCGCCTAAAAATACATAGAAAACGACACCCTACTCGAAATTTATTTTTTATCAACCTAAATTGTGGTTTTTAGTAATTTACAATGGTTTTTTGACTTTTTGGTAACTTAGAGTGGTCGTATCGACCTTGGACCGGTTTCATTTGATTCAGCGTCTCAAAAAACATATATGTTAACCTTTTTTGCGGCAAAAAATGTTAAGTCAGAATTTTGCAGATTTTTTGAAAATTTCAAAAAAATACTATGACATATAATGAACTAATCACAAAGTGACTACTGAACCCAAAACAATAAAGTGACATATCAAAGATCTTCACCAATGCCTAACATAACAAATAAAAAAAATATTGCAAAATGCTAAAATCAAAAATCTAAAACAAGTTAAAAATATAACAAGTTTAAGACAAGGCTCAAGACCTAGCTTGCTGTCACCTCACCAGGATGCTTTATCTTTTTATGCATTTTCTTGTATTTGTCTTGTTATATTTTTAACTTTTTTTTTATATTAGCATTTTGTAATTTCTTTTATTTATTTGTTTAATAGGCACAGATAATGACCTTTAGTTGATTAAAAGCCAATTATGCTTTTTTTTAAATAAATGATTGACATGAGTGGAGATACTTATTTTATTACTCTGATTATGATGATCACCTCTAGCGCTAATTTTTTTAATTCAATTTGATTTTTTTTATTTATAGAAATTTTTTAAAAACATATAAGTGCTGTTTAATAAAAGTGTGACTGATGGTAATGATGAGATACAATTTTGTACCTTAGTTGCCCTTATATGTGACTACATGTATACTGACTGTCACCTCAATCAAAACTATTTTTGCACTTTTTTGATATTTTTGCTGATTTATTATTGCCGAGTTATGACGTTACAAAACATTATTTTCTAGACAGCACAACTAGACGAGGTTCATTTTTGTAACAAGCTTCAACTCTCTAGCATAAATACACTACAAAGTAGAATGTTAAAAAATACACAGTTTTGGATTTTTAGTACAAACACAAGACTTTCCCTGTACATGTACAGGATAAATACAGAAAAGTGAAAAAATAAAACATATCAAGCTGTAGATAAAAAAATAATTGTAGACAAACATAATGATTAGGGGAGGGGGGGTTGGTAAGCAGCATCTAGATGCTAACATATTATTGTCAGATTCTATACTTACACTGGGAGTATTTATTATGACTCTTACTGGGAAAATGAGAAGCAACTTTCCATCAGTTTATTCTCAAGTCAGGCATAATGTTATCTCATTATTTAATAATTTTACCATTAAAGTGTCACCTCTAGGAATTGTATGCCATGTAGTGAGAAATGTTTGAGGAGGTTAGGTATGTATGTCAGTGATTGAGAGATGTATGAGGAGGGTTAGGTAAGTGTATGGTCTGTCAGTGACTGAGATGTATGAGGAGGGTTAGGTATGTATGTCAGTGACTGGTGAGAGATGTATGAGGAGGGTTAGGTAAGATGTCAGTGACTGTGAGAGATGTATGAGGAGGTTAGTATATGGTTATGTCTCAGTGACTGGTGAGAGATGTATGAGGAGGGTTAGGTATAGTGACTGGTGAGAGATTATGAGGAGGTTAGATGTCTGTCAGTGACTGTGAGAGATGTATGAGGAGGGTTAGCATGTCTGTCAGTGACTGGTGAGAGATGTATGAGGAGGGTTAGGTATGTCTGTCAGTGACTGGTGAGAGATGTATGAGGAGGGTTAGGTATGTCTGTCAGTGACTGGTGAGAGATGTATGAGGGTTTAGTATGTCTGTCAGATGGTGAGATGTATGAGGAGGTTAGGTATGTATTCAGTGACTGTACTGTCAGTGACTGGTGAGAGATTATGAGGAGGGTTGGGTATGTCTGTCAGTGACGAGAGGTTAGCAAGTAAAACAAAATGTTATAGATGATAGTTACTCAGAAGATGACTCCAAACTGGTGACTGACGACCACCTGACTCAACCCAAGAAGTATAAGCTGAGTCAGCGATTACTCCGACAGGCTCAGAACAAGAGGTAAGCATGACTTTCCATTCACATGACTTGTGCAATCTAATCATCATTTTACTGCACAAAACTTTTAATAATGTAAAAGTGGAACTCCTTCTTGGTGTAGATTATATGATAGGTTGCAAGATGTGAGGGAGGCAATCTCATGTATTTATTTATTCTGCCTTCTGCACCAATTGACTTTCTTATTTTTTTATGTTTACTTGGTTTTTAACACATGAAACCTGTAAACTGTTTATACGAGGTCTGTCCCTTAAATATGTATAAAATAATTATTTAGATCTAAGCAGGAATTGGAGAGACGAGACAGTGAGCTTCCCCCTTCACTAACAGCCCAAGCAAGCCTGAGCTAAGTGGACAGCGCCTCATGAGTCATCAGTCAGTATCTACAGTCAGTTGGTCCGACCTCTTTCTTAATAACTCGTCGGCATGGAAATCTCTCTTACCGATCAGCAGCGTATCAATATCAAATTTCTTAATAAACTAGCCAAGAACGTTCAAGAAATTCATGAAGCATTAGTGATAGTGAACGGAGAAGATGCTTTGAAGGAACCAATTGTCCACAAGTGGTTAAAGCGGTTTTGAAAAGGACGAGAAGACTTCAAGGATGACCCACGCCCCGGACGCCCCACCACTTTGTCTTCTGACAAAAATGTGGATCGTGTTCACCCGATTTGGCACCGTGTGATTTTTTTTGTTCCCTAAATGTAAAATGTTGCTTCGGGAGCGCCATTTGGGGACGTGGATGACTAAAAAGGAGCGACAACGAGGCAGCTAAAGGGGCTTAAAGTAGAGGTATTTGAAGGATGTTTTCAACAATGGAAACGGTGTTGGACCAAGTGCGTTTTATCAGGGGGGGGGTACTTTGAGGGGGTCAAAATGTTATTTGATAGTTAATTGTAAAATAGAATGTTTATGATTATTTTATACGTATTTATGAGACAGACCTCGTAGAGCTACCAAGTTTTGATATTGTTTCACTTATAGTTATAAATTAAATCTATCAGCACTATCACTTGCCACAATAATAATCTGATAAGAATGTCATCGAATGATTTGCTTGAACTACTAAATATTCATTCTCAGTCCTCATTCTGCATGCATTGACAACTTGCAGGGTAAAGCAATGGGCCCCTCAAGTAATAATATCTCTATGGTATTGAGTATGTATTACTTCCCTCCCTCTTAAAAAGAGAGGGAAGCATTACATTAGCAATAAAACCTAACACCAACTTTTCTTATTAAATGTTGACGTTTCCACTCCTACAGATCCCACAAATTGAAAAAAACATTGATGTCTTCATGTATGTCTTCATGTATGGATGAGGACGTCTCTTGTACACATGCTACTGTTCACATGGCTCACACAGTCTTAATTAAACTAGGCTTAAAAATTAAATATTAGATTTGAAAATGAACTAATTAGATTCTTGAGTAACAAAATATCATTCAAAATGATATTTTGATTATGAAAATATTATTTTGATTATGACGATGATATTTTGATAATCAAAATGATATTAGATATAAATAATTAATGAGGCTGAAGACCTCTTGTTTTTAATTAAAAGAGGCATTGCATCAATCACATCTCAGTTCTCAACATATATATGAATGCATGAGCTCATATTTTGTAAGCACTATTATATTATATGCTTTTATAAATCATTAGTTATTTGGACGGAGATTTTGTGGTATAGACTCACCATTATGTGATGTTTAATTACAAAAACGCTCTAGAAATAAAAACAATTAATATATTGTCACCCACTATAGTATAAAAAAAATATAACTGAGTGGTTTGGACTTTACTTCATCGTCAGACTTTATCATACTGAGTCTGTAAAGAGCTCTGATGATGCCGTAAAGGCAAAACCTGTCAATTATAATTTTTGTTATATTATTGTTGTTGACAATATATTAATTGTTTTTAATTCCAGTCTGTTTTTTTTATTAAACATCATGATGCTCTGCTCCTGTAACTTTTAAACCTAAAGCTAGGGAATCCTTGTTCCATGATTGACAATATTAATACTTATATTTGTATTTAATTATTAAAATTTATGTTAAATTGCAAATTTGGCGGTATCTGAATAAAAATTGTGACTGAAGTAAAGCAAACTATACCTCAGTCAAAATATGATGAGCTAAGTAAATGCCCTGAAGTAAAGTATTAGCAGCAAAATCAGCTGTCAAATGACTTTACAGCTGATGTTTACTAGATTAATTAACCTGGTAGTGGTTTAATATAATTTATAATACGTTCTAATTTTAACTGATGCATTGAATTATATATTAATCAGTGACAGTTTATTCGGAGTATATTTTACTTTTGAAAAATATGTAAATTTAGTTGCTATCTTTTTCAAAAAGAAAATAAATTGTAAATTGGTTGATTTTTGACGCTTTGGGGCTGCTTCCACCTCTTTACCTTTTATTTATGTTTTAAAAGGTGTTAGTCTAACAGCCAGGTGCAAAAAAATCTGACTGTCGAACCTCAAATTTTAATCTACTAAATTCACTTACTTTGGTTGCCTGATAAAGCATCAGGTTGTCTGCCATTCCAGGTCTAAGAATTATGGCCCCCTGAATTTCAGAAAATTAGCTTCAAATTTGGTTTTCTATACTTGAGGTAGACCTATTGATTTCATCAACAAATAAAGGGATTTTTTTAAGTTGATTTAATTTGTGACAAACAATTTTTTTTACTATCAAAATTGGTTTTATTGACCCTGAGATATTACTATTCAAATATCACTGACAATACAAGGAAAATTTCTAATTTACATCCTAAAACACTCTATACTATAACATTTGAAACACACAACACATGTTTTTCCATGCTATCCTGTCTAAGGTACTTGCAGACTTAAAACTTAACAAGTATATTCTATCAAACTGACGTATTATACTAAAAAATGTTTTTTAATAAAATTCTATGTTTTTACCTATATTTCAGCATTATATGTCAAACATTTAATCATCATGTACAAGAGCTGTGCTATTCTCTTTCTTTAGAACAACTCTGTATTACCTGCAGTTTAATAGAATATGCTTGATTTTTTAATTCTGTCTGTCTCTTAAACATGATAATATGGAAAAATATGCATTTGGATTTTTTTGTGTGGTTAAGGTTGTAAATTAGTGATAATGTATTTTAAAGACACTATAGGGAATACGTATAAAAAACACACTCCTTACTCCATAAACTAGATTATATTTCGCCCCCTAGTCAACGGGGTATATTCATGTCTAAAAACATACAAATATGAAGAAGAATTAAAAACAAAGATTTTTTTTGTATAAAAAAGTAAACACTAATTTCACATATGATAATTCATTTATAAAATAATATGATTAAACTTACAATAAAATTAAAGTTGTAAAATATTTATAATTAAAATCAGAGAGTAATATTCTCCGTCGTCATTAAAAGTCAAAAATAAAAGCCCTAAAACGAAAAAAAAAACCTGTAATAAGGGTAATATTAGAAAATAAGTTGATTTTTTTTTAATTTAAATATAGTTTAGTATATGGAGTAAGGAGTGTGTTTTTTATATGTATTCCCTATAGTGTCTTTAAAATACATTATTATGGATAAAGGGAACAAAAAGAATGTGAATAAATTAGTGATGTTTTTTGTATTTTGGCTAAAACAAAAATGTTTTAACTACCAATTTTGATGGTTTAAACATTGATTTAATGAATTAATTAAGATTTAAATATTAATTATTGAATTACAATTTAATAAACTTAAAAACGAGCCCTTTAATTTTTTTTATGAGATTAATAGGAACACCGATATTATATCTAATAACGGTGGTGGTTATTAGAAATTAATAACAGATATTATTATTAATGTTTTAACCATCAATTGCTGGTTAAAACATTTTCCTTTTAGAATAGTCTGAGACTATTTCCCGCACTTTTAAGGGGCTGTGGGCCAAATTTTTCTGATCTAATTAAGGGGCAGACCCCTTTATCAGGGGGCCAAAGAAAGTCAAGTAGGTTATTGGCACTTGACTTATATATTTTTTATGTCTAGTTTTTAAGCTATGTGTCAATGTGCATTGTTACAGCAGTATACAGTGTATAGAAGCTATGTGTCAATGTGCATTGTTACAGCAGTATACTAGCAATGTGCATATACAGTGTGTCATGTGCATGCAGTTACAGTGTATAGAAGCTATGTCAGTGTGCATTGTTTATATACAGTGTGTAGAAGCTATGTGTCAATTGCAGCAGTATGTTCAGTGTGCATGTTATAGTGTCTATGTGTCATGCATTGTTATGTGTCTATCAGTGTACAGACACTATGTGTCAGTGTGCATTGAGCAGTATTGAAGCTATGTGTCAATGTGCATTGTTACAGCAGTATACAGTGTATAGTGTGCATTGTTACAGCAGTATACAGTGTATAGTATGTGTCAATGTGCCATTGTTAGAAGCTATGTGTCATTGCATTGTTACAGTGTGTGTAGAAGCTATGTGTCACATTGCAGTTATACAGTATAGAGCTATGTGTCAGTGCATTGTTACAGCAGTATACAGTGTATAGAAGCTATGTGTCATGTGCATTGTTACAGCAGTCAGTGTATAGAAGCTATGTTGTCAATGTGCATTGTTACAGCAGTATACAGTGTATAGAAGCTATTGTCAATGTGCATTGTTTACAGCAGTATACAGTTTATAGAAGCTATGTGTCAATGTGATTGTTACAGCAGTATACAGTGTATAGAAGCTATGTGTCATGTGCATTGTACAGTATACATATGTATGTGTCAGTGTGCATGTTACAGCAGTTACAGTGTATAGAATGTGTCAGTGTGCATGCAGCATACAGTGTATAGAAGTATGTGTCAATGTGCATTGTTACAGTTACAGTGTATAGAGCTATGTGTCAATGTGCATTGTTACAGCAGTATACAGTGTATAGAAGCTATGTGTCAATGTGCATTGTTACAGCAGTATACAGTGTATAGAGCTGTGTGTCAGTGTGCATTTGTTACAGCAGTATACAGTGTATAGAAGCTATGTGTCAATGTGCATTGTTACAGCAGTATACAGTGTATAGAAGCTATGTGTCAATGTGCATTGTTACAGCAGTATACAGTGTATAGAAGCTATGTGTCAATGTGCATTGTTACAGCAGTATACAGTGTATAGAAGCTATGTGTCAAGTGCATTGTACAGCAGTATACAGTCTATAGAAGCTATGTGTCAATGTGCATTGTTACAGCAGTATACAGTGTATAGAAGCTATGTGTCCATGTGCATTGTTACAGCAGTATACAGTGTATAGAGCTATGTGTCAGTGCATTGTTACAGCAGTATACAGTGTATGTATGTGTCAGTGTGCATTGTTACAGCGTATACAGTGTATAGTATGTGTCAGGTGCATTTATACAGCAGTTACAGTCTATGTGTCAGTGTGCATTGTTACAGCAGTATACAGTGTATAGAAGCTATGTGTCAATGTGCATTGTTACAGCAGTATACAGTGTATAGAAGCTATGTGTCAATGTGCATTGTTACAGCAGTATACAGTGTATAGAAGCTATGTGTCAATGTGCATTGTTACAGCAGTATACAGTGTATAGAAGCTATGTGTCAGTGTGCATTGTTACAGCAGTATACAGTGTATAGAAGCTATGTGTCAATGTGCATTGTTACAGCAGATACAGTGTATAGAGCTATGTGTCAATGTGCATTGTTACAGCCTGTGTATAGAAGACCTGCACCACTACTGTACCATGTGTTATTTTAATTCTTACAAAGATAATTCTGTTCATTTTAATTAACTGCTCTATCCATGTAGTGGTTTTGTTTAATGTCAAAATTATTTTAATATTTAACTGAAACTAATGTAACTTAATTGCTGATGAATACCTGTAATTTAAAATAATTAGTAACAAAAATCATTAAACAATTAATAATTAATCACGACTAACTAAGAATAACTTTGGTTGGTGTCGTCTGATCTGATTATTCATGATAGAACCAGGAATTTACACTGGTGATGACAGAATAAAGGCTTTAGGGCCTTGTTAATCCAGACCATCTGATCCTCTGGCCTTTATCAAAGTGTCTGCTTCCCAAGTAGAACCAAACTACATTATCCAAAATCAAATAAAGCTTCTTTGTGGCTGCTAGAATCCTAACTTTGTAGTGGGAATTTGGACACTTGAGCAAAACACAGTGGAAAATGGAGCATATGGTCGATAGGCTTTGTCCATTACACTACTCTAGTTTTGTTTATCAATCTGGTGTTTTTTTCAAATTTTTGAGATGTAAATTTGTTTTCATCCTCACAAGCAAATATTATACAATTTAAACAAATCACAAGGTTTGGATAAAAACATGTTTTTATGAACTCAAATACCTGTTTCAAATAGAAGTTATTGGGATCCTTGCAGTGCTGACAGGACGCAGCCCAAGCAAAAAAAGCAGCTTTATGATAGAACATGTTGAAAGAATTTACTATGTTACCCTTCTGTGGTTAAACAAAGTAACCAGAGTGTTGTGTAGTCACGTCAATACTAAATTATTGCTTCCCTGTCTTCTAGAGTGGGAGGGGGAAGCATAGTCATCACAATCTATGTCTAATTAGAAAAACTCAATTCTGAATTTTCAAAACATTTTGAGAAAACTAGGTTTGCAAAATATTACAAGAAGTTGGTAATACAATAATATCCATAGTTTAAGTTGCTATCTGTTGTAAAACTGCAGAAAAGTGCCTTACAGATTTGGGCTTCTAGCTCTAGTTTGATTGAGGTGTTGCCCTCTCCCTGTTATTCCTTCTAGTAAGATTCTGTATGTGTGTGCAGGCTCAGGATGGCTCAGGAGATGCAGAGAGAACTGGAGGAAGTTGAAGTGAAGCAGAGAGAGCTAGAGGCCAGGGGTGTTGCTGTAGAGAAGGCCATAAGGGGAGAGCAACCGCAGGGTGCGTATATCTGGCCTTGGGCCAGGCTTTGGCCTTGCTATGATTGATTGTGATATCAATGTGTAATGATGGTCTTCCCCTTGTTATAAGTTAGGTGTTGTTTACTGAAAGCCCTTGTCTTGCCACGGCATTGTGTAATCTAGGCCTCCACCTGACTATGGATCGGGTGTTGTGTATTGCACCTCAGTATGCTTTGCCTTAGGAACCTAGTTAGTGTCTTGACAGACCTCTGTCAGTTTAACAAACATCTTAAAACTTTAGGTATAAACTGAGACATGTGTGGGTAATACAACCTCTTGAAGAGAAGGATACCTTTCCAAGAGATTCCTGGTAGAGCAAAAGGGCTCAAGTGTGTGGGCAATTTGCCTGGGTTTTGCCTCCCCACCCTATTACTACTACTACTTGGTGTTACGCAGGCATTTATCCCTCTTACTAAATTTTGAAAATATTTCAGGTCATGCCTACAAAATATTGTGTAGAAAGATATGAATATTAAAACAGTTGGAATGGCACAAGAGCTTGGTACAGGTTTCTCAAAATGTACTACGATTAGTCCTTGATTTTAGGGGTAGCTATTCCTTTGATAGGATGTAATTGCAAGACTTAGCTCATTATTTGACCTTTAATGAAAGTAACATGTTTAAGGTGTTAAAAAACCTGAAAGTTGAGAGAGACCACCTGGCTATTTCATAAACTGTTGCTTTTAAATTTTGAAAGCAACTAAAATAGAATCAAGTAGTGAATTTACTAATTCTTTTCAGGCTGTTAAAACTTTTGCCATTTGTAAAAAAAGAAAGTTTTGTGCAGAAGGGTCAAAGTCCAGCATTGAGGAAAAACATGCTGCCATTTCACCTGTCAATGAAGAAGCCTATTTTTCCATCACATCTACCATCTTTAAGTTTGTTTTTTTTGTAGAAACTGGATAAAGATTTTAGTTTATGTAACTGGATTCGCTTGCTGGTCCTTTTTCACTATAAATTACATTATTCCTATATTGCTGTGAATTGTATTAAATTTAGTTGAGTTTTCAGCACACGGATTGTAAGATATAGCTGTAATTTTTTAGTTGTTAAAAATAGTGGGGCCTATCTGGGTGCTGTATTGCTAGTTTCATTACATGTGGTGCTTAGAAACATGTGTACTGGTTCATAATTCCTCTCAGTCTTTAAAAGGTTTAGTTTTATCTAGGTATCTGTCTTTATTTCAGCTCTAGTAATATCACTGGGGATTTAGAAGAAAAACAATGAAAATACCTTTTTTTGTTTGTTGCAGGTGGTAGGAGTGATAAAGAGGCTCTGATGTCGGAGTTATTTGCTTTGATGAGAGAAAGCTGTAGATTAAAAACTCGGGAGAAAGAGTTAAACATCAATGCCCAACAGCTGGAGTTGGACGACCGGCACGCTCGACTTCAATACCAGTTCAAACTACTTGTTGCATCTCAAGGTAACATTATTCCTTCATTTCATACTACATTTCATATTTGCAAATCATAAATATTAACAATTTTATGATGTCAGGTCAAATATTTTTCAAAAATATTAAATTTAACCTTGTGGGAAAACGGTTGGAGAACATTTACTATAACATTTGTTTATATTACTATCACCAGTAGTACTATCACCTAGTTCTTTGGGGGACACTTTATATGAAACACCCTGTAATCTAAATATATATATATATATATATATTATATATATATATATATATATATATATATATATATATATTATATATATATATATAATAAGTTGAAAATGTTGGTTGCTTATAAAATAACTCAAAAACTACTTAAAGGGTCTAGACCAATCATATATCAGAAGTAGTAATAAACTATGTCAGATCTTGATCAGTGCTAAAATAACAACAAGGGGTTAGTGTAATAAAATCTTTTTGAGTGCTTAAAGCTCAGAATCTAATTGATAGATCTTGACTAAACTTTAAACTAAGAATGCTCCTAGGTCTGAATAGTCACCTTTTAAGTCTTATCGGGACCTGTTTGAAAATAATACGGGTATAGTGCAACACTAAATATTAAGTGCTTATAGATTGCAATCTAATCCATGGATCTTGACTAAACTCTACACTTAAACGACTCATAGGCCATATTGACCGCATTATGTGTCTCAAAGAAATTCCTTCACAAATAACAATAGGGGATCTCAAATAATACTATTCTGTGATCTAAAATAATAGGCGTTTATTGAATTGTTTAATTCATGGCCTATTTTGTTGTGATTATTATTGTATTCACTACAATATTTTTTTTTCTCTTGAATAAAATTGGCTGTTTAAATAGATCTATTTGCAATTAAAGAGGTTTTATTGATGGTACTCAAACCAACCATACTGAAAGACACAAAGCATCATAACGTCAGATGACTTACTCGCACACCTGACCTCAGAGTCACGACACTGACTCAGGTACACACTTCCATGTATAAACCCTTTTCTACTACCTTCCTTATCTTCAGAGAGCTCGTCGTGCTCATGGAGACTAAAAGTTATTCTCTGATATAAATCTATTAGTTGAGAGCTTGAGTGTTGCCCCGCCTGCTGGTGATGGCATTAAGCCAAAATAGGTTGAGAGATATCGACGTTAGCTGATTAATCTATTTGTTTTTTTATTTATTCTATTTGTTTTGTGTTTTAGAAAAAAGTGCAGATGATGTGGCTCTGGAAGGTGAACTACTTCGAGAAATGTTAGAAATAGTTGAAAAGAAAGAATATCTGGCGAGTGAGCTGGAAGAGGAGAGAATAAGGTTGAAATTGACTTCACTGCAAAACAGCAAAGATAGAGTTGCACTTGCTTCCCGCTCTCACTCACACTCACACTCATTCATCACTCTGTCCTTGTCAACTATTCTCTTGACTATCGCCTATCTCTTCCTTTACCACTTCCTCATATCTCACTACACCATGCATGTTCTAGATTTCAACTAAACTTTGCCGTGCTTGTAACTTGCCTGGGGGCTTTGCTTTTTGTAGTTAAATTTTCTTGCCTTTTTCAGAACTCTGAAATAGTATTAATGTTTGCATGCTTTTTTGGGTTTTTATTTATTTTCATATTTTCATATTTTTCAGCTCACAAGAACTTATTTAACTTTTCTTTTTGTTTTTAATCATTTATTGGGCTCTACCCAAGAACACTCATCTATGTTAGTTTGACATAAATGCATTAGAAATGTGGGGCACCATCTCTACCAATAGTTTAGTTCCCTTTTTACTCTATGTAATTCTTCTTTTTTCTTCTCTTGATATCTAAAGAGTAAACATTTGAAAATTATTATATTCTACACACCCCCTCCCCAACCAAAGTCACTATGTCAATTCAACATAATTATGATGTCAAATTGTAAACATACATTTTTGTAAGCCTTCGACTTACAAAAAGCAATGAAGAGGTTCTGAAGTTTATACATCCAATGACCTTAATAAGTTTGTACCCACCCAACACATGTTAATCCACGGTTTAACTTAAATTTTACATCTTATTTAATTTAAAAGTTAAAATTTGTCTAAAGGAATTATAATTTTTTTATTATAATAGTTCATGGATGACCATAAACTATGGTTATGTTGTGACGTCACCCAAGTACCTGTAGGCATAGAGATATATACTATAGGGAATATAGCTTATCTCAATACATTGAGATGCTTGAAACATCTTTTTATTTGATTATAATCAAAGGTGGTCAGGTTACTTTTTCCATGTTTCAAAACAACCTTCAACCTATAGGGCCCCTCTAGTAATAATATCTCTATGACTGTAGCTATTTTTTTTTCTTTCCAAAGTTGCCTGCTGCTTCTATTCATGTCTGATGGTATAGCACCAAGAGTATAGTGAGTTACAATTATTGATAGTATTTAATTATAATTTTAAAAATATAATATATGGCAGTCATTAATAAATAAGAATATTTGTTACTATATGACTGAGATTATGAGACAGATTTTGTATTTGATGTTATTAAATATTTGTTACTATATGACTGAGATATATGAACAGATTTGTATTTTGATGTGTTAAATATTTGTTACTATATGACTGAGATATATGAGACAGGATTTGTATTTTGATGTGTTAAATATTTGTTACTATATGACTGAGATATATGAGACAGATTTGTATTTTGATGTGTTAAAATATTTGTTACTATATGACTGAGATATATGAGACAGATTTGTATTTTGATGTGTTAAAATATTTGTTACTATATGACTGAGATATATGAGACAGATTTGTATTTTGATGTGTTAAATATTTGTTACTATATGACTGAATATATGAACAGATTTGTTTTTGATGTGTTAAAATATTGTTACTATATGACTGAGATATATGAGACAGATTTGTATTTGATGTGTTAAATATTTGTTGATATGACTTTGAGACAGATTTGTATTTTGATGTGTTAAAATATTTGCTTCACTTTGCAATTTTGTGCCATTGTATAAATGAGAATTGTTCTTTTTCTTTTTTGTTATTTTTCTTTCAAACCTTCAGTAATTTTTTGCAAAAAAATGCATTTTATAATTTTTTAGATGCACTTCAAATTGACATATAATGAGCAATCAAGGTTGTTTTTATAGATGAGTGTTTTTGGGTTAAATTACCATAGTGGGTAATAGGAGCAAAATTAATGATGGGGTCGGGTCCAAACCCATTACTTAGCCTAGGAGCATGCTTTTTACTTTCTTAGGACGTTGGTTGGTTGTGACGATGTAACAACCTTCACTCACGCATCTGGCATGAGTCATGCACTTTGGTCTTGTATTGTTTTTATTTTCTAATTTATTTGTAAATTATTTATATATTTGTAAAAGTAAATTATTTGTTATAGTAACATTATTGATTATTTTTTACTTTGTGGATAAATTTGAATTAAATTAATGGAACGGCCTAAAGTTATGATTATGTATGTAACAACTTCATTGCTTTGAATTTCTCCCTCTCGGTAATAAGTAGCAAATTTCTAGTCACCAATCCTATAAGCTCGGTAAATATTGTGGAGTTAACAGTACAAGCTGGTCGCTGGTCAACAAGGGAAATAATTATAGTGCTGGGTGGCCACCACAGTCAAATGAACAAGTTTAGTACAACTCACAGCTAAAATCAGTGGACATCAAGGGAAATAGTGTTGAGGAATCAATCAGTTTGGCCTGATTTGAAATTTAGGGTGTGGTTTACATCCAGAACTAGCCTTATTGTTCAACTGTCATTATTTTCCTATGCTGTCAACTGATTTTAGCCGTGTGTCATATCCCGTCTTTTTATTAACTGCACTGTTCTCTATTAATGTTATATTTATATTGAGGACCAGGCTCACTTTATATATTTAAAAACTTAAGTTGGTTTTTTACATTTCAAATAATGCATTGTGAAATGGGTTATTATAGAAAATAAATACAGTTAAATGTTATAGCTTGTGCCGTGAGCACACCACACGCTCAACTTAAACAAATAAGAGCAGTTCAATCAAACTTTTACATACATTGGTATTTCTGTATGTATCAATGTACATTAACACCTGTTACCTTATTCATTTTTTTTTTTTGACACTTGAGGGAAATATGAATTACTCTTACATTACTATATTTCAACTCCTCCACGAGTCATATTCATGTCTAAAATAAAAACTTCTACTAAGGAAAAATATTAATTTTGTAATGTGAGAAACAATGAAAACACTAAAAACACCTGTTAGCTTTTTGAACGGAAATAATTTAATCATAATTATGTTTTAACAATTATTGTTAAAAATACTGCTGTACATAATAATATCGGTTGCTTAGCAATTTAAACTACGGAAACTAGCTAATTCTGTTAAATTCTGACATAAATAGTTGATATTTTAGCCACCAAACTGGCCACTCAGCGTCAGCGTCAGTCTCACCTGTTGACTACCCTCTCTGCGACACTCTTGATTCAAATTCTGTATTATAATGTTTCTTAATTTATTTATATTTAATGTAAATGAAATGCAATTCAGTTTCATTTTGATAGTTGCATAAAATTCTTGATGTAGAATGTTTTGACAAAAAAACTTTATTTGTCACTAACACTATTTCACAGCCTTTTCATTATTCATAAACTTCCCTTTGTTTTAATCTTTTTTTTATTTATTTTTTTTTTTATTATCTTTATTGAATTATTAATTAATTAATTTTTTCATCCTTCTCATTGATTTCATTCTCTTTAATTATTTTAACTTGTTTGAATGGGCAATATTTCTACTATTGATTAACATTTATCTTTGCTTTTAGCGAATTTCCTTTGAAAATTTGCCTAATGGGAAGGCGTCATGGCGGAATTCGAACCTCGGACCACGACACAAATCGTTTCAGAGGTCCCTTATGACGAAAAAATACTTTTTGAACTTTATATATATAATATATATATAATATATATATATATATATATATATATATATATGATATATATATATATATACAATATATATAATATATATAATATATATAATATATATATAATATATATATATATATATATATATGTATTTCTAGACACTTTCTTGTAAACACTCTATCTTTCGAATGGATTAATATTTTTTAAACCAAACTTGGTACAAAAATCAACCTTCGGGAGGACACGAACCCTATGAAAACCAGGTTTTCGTGACGTCATTTAACCCGGTTTGCTGAGTCAGCGAAATTTTCAAAAAATCGGAAAAAATTCAGGGTTAATATTTTTGCACAAAAAGGTCAATATTTATGTCTTTTGAGACGCTGAATCGAATGAAACCGGTCCGAAGTCGATACGACCACTATAAGTGACCTAAAAATCGAAAAAACCATTCTAAATTCCCGAAAACCAAAATTTAGGTTGATAAAAAATAAATTTCGAGTAGGGTGTCGTTTTCAATGTAATTTTGGGCGCGAAATCGAATGAAACCAGTCCGAAGTCGATACGCCCACTTTAAGTTACCAAAAGTCGAAAAAACCACAAAAATGATAGAAAACCAAAATTACGGTCGTTAAAAAATTAAATTTCGAGTAGGGTGTCGTTTTCAATGTTTTTTGGGCCTCTGAGATGAATGCCAGTGGTCCGGAGTCCAATACAACCACTCAAACTCAGGGTACCTGGGTTCACATCCTGGAAGGGTCGATCATTTTTTATCGTTTTTTTACCTAATATAAGTTTACAACTAGGAAATAATTCTGGCGCGGTAGTCCACATGTCGGGCGAATTTCCTTTGATGCGTGTTTCCGTGCTTTTTATATAAGTTTACAACTACTAAATAAATAATTCCGGCGCGGTGGTCCGCTGTCGGGCGAATTTCATTTAGAATACGTGTTTCCGTGCTAAACAACCATTTTCTTGCTTATGCAAGAACCATGCCCATTGCGTGGTTCTAGAACCTAAGCAGTTACTCAATTGTCAAGCACTGCTCGTAACTCATTTTGTCTGTATTTTCCAAAGGAAATGCGCAAAACTATCCAGTTGGTTGCACAAAACTATGCCTCTAAAATTAGAAGTACGCTCTATTATTTGCACTAGTTTAAAGCTTAGTTACTTAGTCAGTTATCTTTAAAGGGTTTAGGGGTATTTCCTTTGGAAAATACAGACAAAATGAGTTACGAGCAGTGCTTGACAATTGAGTAACTGCTTAGGTTCTAGAACCACGCAATGGGCATGGTTCTTGCATAAGCAAGAAAATGGTTGTTTAGCACGGAAACACGTATTCTAAATGAAATTCGCCCGACAGCGGACCACCGCGCCGGAATTATTTATTTAGTAGTTGTAAACTTATATAAAAAGCACGGAAACACGCATCAAAGGAAATTCGCCCGACATGCGGACTACCGCGCCAGAATTATTTTTCTATTTATTAATTTTAAGTTTTATGTATGATGTTTATTAAATAAAAATGTACATTGTTCATATATATATATTTGTAAATGTATTCTTGGTATTTATCACAGGGAATTTAAGTTAGGAAGTCACTGGAAGTTAAATTAAGGTCTAGAGCTAGTTGTTGAGATTTATTGAAGAAATTAACTTGAGATGGAGCTATACTTATTACTATCCATCTCATAGAAACAAGTCTTACTCAATCTTTAGTAGATTTCCTCAATACTGCCCGTTTATATGATTTTCTAATTTATTTTTACTCTGTCATGGAGCTCTGAGCACGTATGCAACAAGACTTACTTTAATTGAAACATGACCTACATTTAAAGTGCTTTGTAATGTCAGGGTGGTAGAGCAAACCCCTGTCATAATGTCAGGGTGGTAGAGCAAACCTCTGTCATGTCAGAGGGGTAGAGCAACTATTTTAACTTGTATTATATTTATGTGGATTGACATTATGTGCTTCAACATTTCTTTTATAGTTTTACCATAATGTGTACATATATCTATCACCTGGGGGATGTGCAAGAGCCTTAGCTCCTGGCTGCTTTGCGGGCCTCTGAGAACAAGTTACTTGTGTATCTGTTGTTATGTATTTTTGTTATTAAGTGCCATTCTTTCATGTTTTTAACTCATTTTTGTCATGTGGTTCTCTTGCCAGCCTCTTCACTTTTAGGGTTCACTAGGGGTTGTCTGCTTGTTTCATCCAGGCCCCTTGAGGGCCAGTAATTTTACTCTCAAGGTTCAATACCTTCATCATGCTAATGACCATGTGTGTGATTGATTTCATATATATATATAATATATATATATATATATATTATATAATATATATATATATATATATATTTATATATATATATACATATATATACATATAATACATATATATATATATATATATATATAATAATATATATATATATAATATAATATTTATAATGTTGGTT
This sequence comes from Microvelia longipes, assembly GCA_018340805.1. Taxonomy (NCBI): domain Eukaryota; kingdom Metazoa; phylum Arthropoda; class Insecta; order Hemiptera; family Veliidae; genus Microvelia; species Microvelia longipes. Next base: position 262,470 of record JACMZG010001908.1, read on the forward strand.
TAATAGTATGATTGTGCTCATTGTGTCCAATTACATAGGAGAACTATAGTGTGGGTTAAATCTTCTTTCTACAATGGGACTATTAGCTGTTTTACTTGAAATAACAGGTAACCAACTTTAAGAAGAAAAAATACATGAAGGGGTACCTTGCCTAAAAATACTTTAATTGTAGAAGGCCCCTGAATTAAACCTACAGGCATTAAGTAAAGTCACTGCATACAATTGAACTTACTAGTTTATCAAGGACACTCTATAACAAGGTTAGGTTTTTGAGAACTCTTAATGAGTATTAAAGGCAGGTAGACTATCCTCATAACTGCCACCCTGTAACTAAGACCCTCTCTAGCAGTAGAGGTCTCACTTGGTTATAATCAGAGACTATAGATACTTAAACAGTAAGACTGTCGACTCAATGGTGGGAAAATTTGGATTCCTATCGAGAACCTACTTTTCAACTTAGTAGGCGTCGCTTAATTTCCTGCTTTTTGCCTACATTCCATTTGAAATTAACTTCTTATACTTTCTAGTCTCACTTCTAAATAGCCGAAGCGTATTGCGTGGTCTTTGTCGTCTTTAAACTTCCACAGAACCCTTCTGATAGCAAATAAGTTTACATTTTATTCAATTTATTTAGTGTATAATTGGCTAAATTATACACGTGCTAAGAAGATAGATTTTGGCATTTAATGCAGCCTGAAACAATTTAAAAAACGTTTTTACTAAAGTGATGTAGAAATTCATAACAGTAGGGGTGGGGGCGCGGGACACAGTGGTCTAACTCCCCCGAAATAAGCTGCTTTAGATGGACCTGCCCTAAGTTCACCCTTCTCCGCTAGTGGCAGGTCGGTTCACCTTGTACCCATATATAAAATAATTATTTCTTCAATTCCAAGATTAAAATTATTTAAAAGGGTCTTTAACAATTTTAAAAATTGTATTAATTATTTTAAAGGTATAATTTTCATAAAATGTTATAAAAATATAAACGCTGTGTTAATTTTAAGTAGATCTGATATTGTGATAACCATGATTTGTAGACAAACATCAAAATGTTTGTAAACAAACATCGAACCGGGAAATTATAAATTTAATTTACGTCTTCGTTGTCTCATTATAACACACCTTTCGTAACACACGTTATCCTATTTTCTAAAAAAAATTATCTTATAAGCTACTAAAAAAGAAAAAAAGTCAATGAATAAGATAAAAATTGTCTTGTTTACATTTTAATAAAACATAAATAGAAGTATCGATTTAAACTGATAACAATAGTGATAAAGAACAAAGGTGAAAACTAGCGCTCGATGCGGTAGTTGATGCAACTAATCTCAGTTTTTTTCGGAGCCACCCAAAACCAGGGAGTTAGACCACTGTCCCCCGCCCCGACCCCAACTGTATGAATTTCTACATCACTTTAGTTTTTACTTTTTTTTTAAATTTAGATGCCCACATGTGATTACCTAGATTATATCGATTAAATTATTAAATAATTAAATTAAATGTAAACTTACCAGCCATCAGTAGCATTATGTTGAATTTGAAAAACTTTTTTTCTGAATTTTTGTAATACAGAACATGACAATGGCGAACCATTTTTATTAGGTTAAAATAATAAGGAACGAAAAAAAAATTATTAGCACAATAAATGCAGCTGTCATAACCAATAGCTGCCATGGTTTACATAAATTCAAAGTTTAAAAATATAATCGGTAATTTTTGAAAAGCTTTAGAGTTAGTTCATGAGTAGTCCACACAGGCCCGCTGCAGCACTGATTTCTAGTAGGTTGCGATAATCGAATCCAAACTTTTCCTCATTTAAGTTAACACCTCTGGTTACAATTACTAGACTACACTTGGTTATAAGCATCTGATTTTGAATGCCTTGTTCCTAGTTGAGAGAAGATTTAACCAAAATATAACTGTATTATATATAAAAACATTTAACTGTACAACATAACATATGTGACTAAAAAAATACTCTGACAAACCAGTTGACATACATGCTAGGGTTGCTACTAACTCCCCTGCCCCCCATCTTCCCCCACTCCACACCATATTATTGTTTATTTTGGGGTAAGAATTTTTTCTATTTAATTTTTATATTAAGATGAACATAAAGTCTGTACAAAGACTTGTAAATATATGGAAAAAACAATGGCTTTATTTTGTCAACTGCTTTAGATATAAACTAAAACTCTGTTGTCTCTTTAGATATAAACTAAAACTCGTGTCGTCTCTTTAGATATAAACTAAAGCTCTGTCATCTCTTTATGTTTAAACTGAAACTCTGTTGTCTCTTTAGATATAAACTAACTTGTGTCGTCTGTTTAGATATAATCTAAAACTCTGTCATCTCTTTATGTTTAAACTCAAACTCTGTAGTAAAGTGATGTAGAAATTCATACAGTAGGGGTCGGGGCGGGGGACACAGTAGTCTAACTCCCTGGTTTTAGGTGGTTCCGAAAAAAACAGGGATTAGTAGCATCAACTACCGCACCGAGCGCTAGTTTTCACCTTGTAACGCTTATCACTATTGTTATCAGTTTTAAATCAAGACTTCTATTTATGTTTATAAAAAATGTAAACAAGACAATTTTTATCTTATTCATTGACTTTTTTCTTTTTTAGTAGCTTATAAGATAATTTTTTTAGAAAATAGGATAACGTGTGTTACGAAAGGTGTGTTATAATGAGACAACGAAGACGTAAATTAAATTTATAATTTCCCGGTTTTATGTTTGTTTACAAACATTTTTGATGTTTGTCTACAAATCATGGTTGTCACGATATCATGTCTACTTAAAATTAACACAGCGTTTATATTTTTATAAAAGCGTTTATGAAAATTATACCTTTAAAATAATTAATACAATTTTTAACATTGTTAAAGACCCTTTTAAATAATTTTAATCTTGGAATTGAAGAAATAATTATTTTATATATGGGGTACAAGGTGAACCGACCTGCCACTAGCGGAGAAAGGGTGAACTTAGGGCAGGTCCATCTAAAGCAGCTTATTTCGGGGGAGTTCGACCACTGTGTCCCGGGCCCCCACCCCTACTGTATGAATTTCTACATCACATTCACATAAACTAACTCGTGTCGTCTCTTTATGTTTAAACTGAAACTCTGTTGTCTCTTTTTAGTCCAAGACCTGAAAAAATGTGACTCATTTTGTACTACTCCAAACCACATTTTTCTGAAAATATACCTTAAATTACGAAGAAAAAACATAGTCTGCCTATCCAGAGTAAAGCTATGATTGTGCATGCTTAAAATTTTACAAAATTGCACAAATTGTAATTTTCTTGAAATAAGTGGTTCCCTGTGGGTCTTGTGCAAAACATGGAATGATTTTTTTTTAAAATAATAAAATGTCCTATAAAACGAGTGTCTAACCATCAAAATTGGATGACTATAACCAAAGTTATAGCTCTTTCAAAATCACCAAAAAATTGTGTTTTATGTGGAATTTATGCAAAGTCGGCGAACTTTTCTGAAGAAATATTGGCTTTTTGTTCATTTTTTTGGTCATTTAGCAAATGCTAAAACTTTGGACATAGCCGATTTTGATGAAAAACAATCTTTTTATAGGATACTCAATCAGCTTTAAAAAATGTTCTTTTCATTTATTGTCCATGACCCACAGAGAACCACTTATTGCAAGAAAACTGGAATCTCTGCCATTTTCTCATATTTTGAATGAGCCAATTCATATGAAGGGCTCCACTCTGGATAGGCAGACTATTCTTTTCTTCATAATTTAAGGTAAATTTTCAGAAAAATTTGGTTTGAAGTAGTACAAAATGAGTGACATTTTTTTGGTCTGGCTCTTGGACTTTGTTTAAACTGAAACTCTTGTCGTCTCAATACCGATTTTGTTTTCTAGAATAGTTAAGGCTTTGTTAATTTTTCTGAAATGTGTTCTAATAATTGTGAAGAGTCCCTTAGGTCTCAGACTCTTTAAGATTACAGACTCACTTTGTTTCCTGGTATTCCAAACCTTCAGAGTTTTTTATGTTGTCGGAACTTACATTAAGTTTTTTACTCGAGTAGTTCATTTCAATTCTGATTTCTTTTTAATTTATAAATTTCCTTTATTTTTAAAAACTACGTTATACATTATTAAATATGGCTTACAGAATTGAGTGTCACATTAGAGGATTGCAAAATCCTGTGCTGTGTGGCACTTAATTAAATCTAGGTATTGACGTGTTAATAGTATATTATATTACCAGGCTGGAAAATGAATCTTTTTTTACCAAAGCATCTATATTTACTGGCAAGGGAAGCAAGTCAGTATAAGGAGCTGAGGTAAAACATTCATTTTTCTGTCTTAATCAAACTTCCTAACCAAACAAAATATATATTATATATTTACAATTTACCTACAGTTTTTGTTTAATTTATTAATTAATTTAGTTATTTCTTAAAAAATAGAGTTATTTTACTGAATCTTAAATGTTTTAGGCAGTCCCATTTGAATTTTAAGTTTTAATTCAATGTTTTTTACCTCACTAATCGTTTAAAGTAAGAAGTTATTGCTTGTAGTTTGAGTAATTCTATGGTGTCTAATCTCTGAGTAAATCTATCTAGTTATGGTGTTAATCTCCACTATCTTTTGTAAGAAATCACTGAGACAATTGCTAGTTTTAAATGATTTTTGTTCAAATTAAGTTTTTACATATATCAGCTTTTAGTAGGATTTGATTTTGGGCGATATATGGCGTTGTTGCGATGGTTACAACCAGAGCTCTATTAATAAATTGTGTACGCTTTCGCGGTTATTGTCATGAAGATTTAGGTCTTCCGGTGGTGACCGTGTCATTGTAGATGAAGAATCCAACATTTCACTTCCACTGTGGAGCCATCTTCAGGGATATAGGACATCATGGATAAAAACACAATGGGGGCATCTTCAGGGATGTAGGACATCATGGATAAAAACACAATGGGGGCATCTTCAGGGATGTAGGCATCATGGATAAAAACACAATGGGGGCATCTCAGGATGTAGGACATGGATAAAAACACATGGGGGCATCTTCAGGGATGTAGGACATCAGTGATAAAAACAAAATGCTCTGCAAAACTAAAACTAAAGATGAAGTTAGCCCAATTTATACCTGTCTCTGACCTTGTCTTTGTGGACAAAGATTATGATTATGCCTTGAGAAGGCAAAGCAGGGTCCAAAGGTTTGAACTCTTATGCCTCTCAAAGTGGAAGCAAAACATTGGATTCTTCATGTACATTGACGCAGCCACCAAACAACAGCAAGTTTGTAAGCCAAACAGGAAGCATATTATGTGCACAAAGCATTTTAAATCATGAACATTTCAAACATTATTTCTTTTTAAATTGCTTAAATAGAGTTATTAAAATTGACAGATTATTATTTTAATCTGCATTACTCGGTCTTTTAAGAGGAAAAAAAGTGCAGCTTAGAGTAAGATTATTTTTGCCCGAGATTTGTTTCAAAGCAAAGTGTAGTGCAGTTTGTAGTACAAACTTGGATGCACCCCAACATAGTTCTTACTCTAAGTTACTCTAGTGTACACTGGAGTTACATGCTGAACAAACCTTATAGTTTAGAATTGAAAGCAAACCGTTAGGAACTTATCTTTACAGAACAGTTGGCATTTAATTTAATTGAAAAATTCCACTTCACAAGTGACACTTTCTTTTGTTTTAAATTTTAAAGAGATACTTTTTGGTCTTTTTATGATATTAGCTGTGATCTGAATGAGAGGGGGGGGGGTCTCTGAGCATCCCTTAACCTGTTTGAAAACAATACATGAAAATACAGATTTAATTCCTGATGACGATACAGTTTTTAATTACTTTTTTCCTAAGTATTCAACGAAAATGTTGTTTTCTTTTGCCAGTGAAAAACTTGATTATTATTTTTTAAATGAATTGATTGCTATTATTATTGACTAATAAATGTCATTATTTGTTGATAGAGGAGAAGAAGAGTACAAGAACCTGGAAGAACAAGCTCTCAAACAGAACAACAAGTACCTTCCTTCCTTTCAAACCAACGGCTCAAATCAAACATAAATATTTTTAACTTAAATATGAGCTTCAAATAAAATAACCGACCCAAACCTTAAATAATGCTTCAAATGCAATTTTAAATGAATTTTTTATATTTTTGATGAAATTTTATTTTTAATTACTTTGGACTGATTAAACTTATGAAATACTAAATAATTAGACTTACGAGAGATTCGTCGTGTTTATTGAGAAATTATATTTTTTTGTAAAAAAGGAGTTTTAGAAATTGTCAGCTTGTATTATTTTTATTTGTAAAATAGTTATGAAATTGAATCAATGTGCTGATTTTAATTGTAATACATGTTGCACAAGAATCAAATTATTAAATGTTTTTCTTTCCATTATTTTATATGTCTAATTGCCTAATTATTAACAAATAATGAATTTTAAAGTTTTTTTTTTTAATTTTGCTTTTTGATGTTAATTATTAATTGAAAAAAATAAATTTGCTATCGAATTTTTTTTTTTTTAAATAATTTAAAAAAATAAGATTTGTTATTATTTGCTCATTTTAATTTTATGGGAGAATCTGATGAGATCAAATATTTTAAATATCTTTACCGAGATGTTGACAAATAAAGAGATTGACAAATATTGTTATGAAATATTGAAATTGCAATTATTGAAAACAAGTATTTCTGAGACACTTGATTGGCAAAAGTTTTTTCAAACCAGCTAAGTGTTAATTACCACTAGCCAAGATTATTGCAATTAATTAAATGTCTAGCCTGGACATTGGTTTAATACAGGATAAATTTGAGGGGCCCGTTTCACAAAAGTCTTTTAATTCCAAAAATTGTATAATACAACTTGTAATGATAAATGTACAAGTGTTACCAAGGATACACTTGTACTGTACATTTGTAGAATTTTGCTATTTAATAAACATTTTCTTGTCTATTAAAATTACTTGTAAAATTTCTACTCAGGTAAGTCCGAACCTAGGTAGACTGAGTTACAAGTTCATTTTACTAATATAAAACTTAGTTCACAAACGTTTAGTTTATTAGTAATCTAGTGATCAATATGAGTTTGTAAAATGGTGTTTATAAATATTACTTCTCGTATTTTAGAAATAATTGCATTAAATAATTTACTCATATGAATGATACTGGGTTTTAATAGTATTTTGACACATTGCAAATCTTGTAGGTTACATAATATGTAATGATATTTGTGAAACGCTTAATTTTGACACTTGTAGTTACAAGTTGTTTTTGTACAATAGTTTGTAAGATTTGTAGGGAAATTTGACATAAATATGCTCGTTTCCTAGGAGATCTAAGATAAAACTTGTAACCCAAATGTATGTTTTTTTAATAAAATTGTATAAAACCCGCTATTAATTACCAGTCTACACTTGTATATTAGTGAAATAAATTTCTTATTATTATTAATAAACTTGTAGCTTCTCACTAGTTGTGTGCAAGACTTGTACTTTGGTGAAAAAAACAACTATCAAACACCCTCTTGGTCAATCTTGGTCAATCTTTAATTCATCAGCCTGTATTATTTTTATTAAATTGTTGATGTTTTTTATTATTATTTTTTCAAAAATTGATTTTATTAGAAGCTAAATGGATTTAAACTTTGTTATTATGTTTATCGTTGTCTATTTTATAATGATTTGAAGTTTCTATTTTGTAGAAACTTAAATATTTACTATTAAGTAAAATACAAGTATTTCAAGAAGATTATTTTTAATTAGTATTACAGATTTGTTTAAATGAAATTATTGTTTCAAATTTCTCTAGAAATAATGTAAATTATTTTACTTGAAAAATAATTGGATGATTGTAATTGTTTTGTATGATTTATTTTTCTTGTTTTCCTCGACTGCTGTCGAGTAATTTGTGGCTCATATAATATCTGGCTACGCTTGATGTCTAATAGTTTGTGAAAAATTGTTATACTAGATGTGGCTTATCTTTTTTAAATGACAACCCTGTCTGTACAAATGACATTTTGTCAGAAACAGAGTGGGACAAGACATTATGTCGAGCCATCAATGATGACGAATGTCAAATGATGGAACAGTTCCTAGATGTAGCATTGCTTTTTGCTTGTTACATTTCCTTGGTGTTTCTCACACAATTATATTAAAGACTTACATATCTGTCACTCAATTGTATTTATATAATGAATTCACAACCCTGATGGGCCGAAAGGCCAGCAACAGACTTTTCATTCATGAATTCACAAATCTGAATACTTCAGATGTATTCTAAATCAACTTTTTTTTTTACTTTTTAAAACTAAATTTAGCTTCTTTATTTAATTTAATAAAAATTAGTAAAATTTTCCAAAATAAATTTACAAATAAGCATCCAACTTTGTTCAGTCTTAGCCGTACGTACTCGTCTATTAGGGTAAATTATTTTTATGATTTATGTCACTTGCAAGTTTGAAAGCATAAGTTTATTGAGCCTCTTTTTTAATTATTAATTTTATTGTTTTTTTTAATATAAGAAGTTTGTAGATTGTAATATTTGTACTAGCTGAGCGCCTGTGATAGTATTACCAGAATAAAAACTCCTTCAGTGTATTTCATGTATAAAAATCATTGTAAGATTTCATTATAATTAATGCTTTATAAATATAAAATATATTTTTCTTTGTTCTAGTGATTGGTTGTTTTGTTTTTGTAAATCATCCCATAGCAAATTTAGTTTGAGAGTCTTCTGTCATGTTGACTGAAGATATACAGGAGCCTGTTCACTCTATAGCAGTGGTTTGCAGCCGCTAGTCCGTAGAACAATTTCAGATGGTTAAATGAAATCATGTGGAATTGTTCGGATAATAAGTAGAGTTTAGACTTAAGAAGCCCTCATTGCATTCTTGCTACATAAAAAAATAAACATAGTGCCAACTAGGATCAGGGTATAAGATATCCTTCCCAACTACCACCTCATCCTTTAGTGCATGTATAAATGCATAAACACCTCTTGTTAACCAGATGCTATAGAGTGGGGTTTCGTAAAGTGTCTTCCTCAGAATTCACGGGGTCCCTGAAAAGATTTTAGGAATCTCTGAGATTATGGACAATGTATTATAACAAATATGTAAACATTAATCTATTAACTTGAATGCTATTAGAATTAAAAATTATAATATTTGTCAGTATTAGTTTCATTTTAGTGATCCAGGATCACTAAAATGAAACTAATCATTTTAGGATCACTGATCCTTTTATTAAAGAATAAATAAGCTTCTGAAATTGCTTGTAGATAACAAAATGTTTTACCAAAATATATGAATATATTATCAACCAAGATTTTATTAGTAAACATAAACACCTACTTCTTGTTGTTTGTAAGCTAGTAAACATAAACACATCAATAAACATAATAGATTTTTTTCAAGTAACCATCTCGATATATATATATATATTATATAATATATATATATATATATATATATGCATGCTATTATGCTATTTTTGTTGGAATAAGTGCTCCTCCAAATATAAATAAATGAGTAAAGAATGTCATTATTACCCTGAGCATTATGTTGGTTCCTGAGGCAAAAGCCAAGGGAACCAAAGGATTTAAATTCCTCGGCTTAGCCTCAGGGTTAATTTGTCTAACTCCTGAGGCGAAGCCGAGGAAGTTATAGCTATTTACTCCCGAGGCGAAGCCGCGGGAGGAAATTATTGCGAGGGAATAATGGCATTTTACTCCCAAGGTGCATACAAGATTTTATCTCCAGACGTCGGCATTGAAAATAAAGTAAGAATGTCTTTTTTTCAAGATTTTTCAACTGAAAATTATCTTACCTTTATCATAAGAAACTCGTCGTTTGATGAATTATGCAAAAAGTCTTCAACTAGATTCTTAGTAAAAACATTCGCTTTCTTTGCAACATAACCTTCGTTTTTTTCTTTTTAATAATGCTATTAGTGATGCATAGCTTTTGATATTAAAATTTTCTCTCACAAGCAAAGATGATTTGATCATTGAATACAGCAACCACAGACTTGATGCTTGTTTTGTTTTTCATTCATTATTAAAATAAACAAGCGATGCATTTTCACTTACTTGTTGTATATTATGATCATGACACCAACTTTTAAAATTGTTACATGCTTTGTCATATAACTTTTTCGATTTTGTTGGTAACAAGTTTTCTTTTACCAAGTTTGCTTCAATAGTAATGTCAGGAGGTGTATTGTTAAAAATATTAGAGCAGTTATAAGTAATATTTGATCTAACTATAAAAGTTTAAGACAGGTTAAACAGTTAAAGCTAAGGTTTTAAACTAAAAAAAAACTTTGATTTAATGATATTTTGTCGAAAAAAAAACAATGAGTATGCAAATCTTAAAATGATTTTAAAAAATCAGGATAGCCAACTTAATTTTTTTACTTTTAAATAAAGAACTAGTTTTATTTTTTTAAATTATTTATTCTTATATTATTATTAGCATTACACTAGTTCTACTTAAAATTATTGATAATGTTATATTCTTTTTTTTATACATCTTATTCTTGTATATCTTCTTATTTATAGGTATCTTAGTTTTCAAATAAAAAATTATATACTACTCAGTTTGTCAATTATTAAGTTAAGTTGGCAACTGTTACTTTTTACTCCCAAGGGAGTGAAAAGTGATTCTTTACTCTCTTAAATCTAGTCATTAAATTTCATATTATATACCGTCTGGAGATAAAAATATTTTTGAATGTATTACAAATTACAAAGAATAAGAGATTAAAATAATAATATAATAATGAACTAAAAATAATTTACATAATATACAAAAAAACATGCATTATGAACATAAGTATAAATTTAAAGTGATTATACATTATTATTACAATAAATAGTTTTTTAAAAAACAAAATGAGCAAAAAAAATTTGACTACACCATCAAAAAGAAAAAAAAAAAAGAAGAAAACCTTTTACACAAAAGAAAGTACCCTAAGTTTAATTTTTATGAGGGGGGAATTCAGGTACACGTTATATACTGATATTAAAAAAGCTAGGTTTGTCGTAATTTTATGTCAACAAATATAATACTCAGTAATTAAATTTTTTCTATACTTTATACGTTATAAATATACAAGGTAGAAGATATGTGATAGTTTCATGCAACAAATATAATACTCCACTATATAAGACTATGTTACAATCATATTTGTTGCATAATAATACTGATTCTATGCTATATATTGTAAATACATAAGCTAGAACTAGAAAATTTGTGATTCCAGGAGAACACTTCCTACTACTAGTATTTTTGCAAAATCCTTTTTTTAAGTGAGGGGGAGACCTACATTCATATATATATATATATATATATATATATATATATATATATATATATATATATATATATAATATATATATATATATATATATATGTACGTTTTACATACGTACATATGAAATATAATTGTATATATACATTATATACAAAGGAAATTCGCCGGACATGCGGACCAAGACATTAATGACCATATAACCAAGACATTATAAAGACATTAATGTTGATGCCTTAATGGCCCAACTTGAACTTCAGAAACTAGAGGTTAGAAGAAAGAAATTTGATTTAATTTTTCTTTACAAACTTATAAATAACTTTATCGATTGTCCAGACCTATTATTACAAATAAATTTTAATATACCTCCATATACAACTAGAAAAAATAGATTTTTTGAATTGGAATACCATTGTACTAAATATGCTCAAAACAACCTATTAAGAATGATGAAGCTTGCTAACAATAATACAAATATTGAACTTTATGGCTCATTTACAAGTTTTCTAAATTCTCTGCCACATAACCTGTAACTTAAAATCTTTTATTATGTCCTGTTGATCAACTCACATTTTAGTGAACCTGTTATAATATTTAATCTATCTAATTTATTCTACTATTTTTACTACTATTTTGTGTGTGTATGTATGTATAAATATGTGTATGTATTTATAAATATGTGTGTATGTATGTGTGTATGTATGTATGTATAAATATGTGTGTGTGTGTATTTATATACAGTTTATATTTGTTACCCCATTTATTCATATCTTTACTTTTATTTTTACTCATTCTTCGTTCTTTTTACTGATTATTTATTACTTAACTTTCTAGCTATCATTATTACATCATCTCTCTATAATTATTTTAATGATTCCTTGTTTCTTCCCCTATTTGCCATTTATGTATAGCTATTTTCTACCTTCCAAATAACTTCACCTGCTTATCTTTATTTAGATTTTGCTTATTTGTTAGATATTACATCTTCTTTTGTTCTTATACTTCCTTCCTTTTATTATTCTTGTTTTAATTTATTTATAGTTACTATGTTTTATTTCCCTGTTTTTATTCCATACCTATCTTATTCATCCTTCTGTCATATATTATTCTTACATTATTGTTGTATTTGTAACTTATTGCTTTTACCATATTTATACTTAAATTATCTTTATTGACCTACATGATTTTTTTTTTTTAAATTTTGAAAATTGACTTTATTTTTTTTTTATTAATAAATGAAAATTTCTTTCTTGTAATGTAGCCATTTAGTCCATTTCTATAATATAATATTTTCTTTCATTAATTTCTGTACACTTTTTTCATTCTTAATATTTTGTTCTTCTAATTTTTTTAAATCTTTTATATTACTGTTTTAAAATTTTTCTCTTGATGATTAACACATGTATACATATTTTATTGTGAAATTTTTAATAACTTCATACAATAATACTACTTTTATTTATTCTGTTATTGTCCTTTATTTATTTTAAACTGTTAAATTAATGTTAATTTGCTTTTAAGCATAACTAAAAAAAAAAAATAAAAAAATTCCTTTTGTTATTATTATTGTTCTTCAATACTTGGTTTTTTTTGTTGTTTTTTGTGTATTTATTATATATTTTATTTCTTGTTTAACTTTGGTAAATTGTAAATTTTTTAACTTGATAATTCTTTAAAAAATTTTTGTAATTTACTTATTGGATGTAAGTCCGTAATAAAAATATTCTTATTCTTACCACCGTGCCAGAATTTTTTATTCTAGCTACCTTCTAAAGGAAAAATGAGCTTATGAAATTAGGGTCATGGAGGGGGTACGTTGTTTTTAGCGAATTTCGGTAATATTGTGGCAGTTTATCACTTACAAAAATAAGTAATATGAAAACCTAATACAGGACTAAACAATGGGATGCAAGAAGCAGCCTTATTTTAAAACAGCTGTCGACCACAGGCTTTAAAAGAAACAAAACTTTTAAAGATTTGCGGATCTTTTCTTAGCTTAATGATAAAAATATAAGTGGTTGGCTAAACTGTAAAATATAAAAAAAAAATAAAATAAAAATACAGAACAGCCTTAGAATAATACTATATATAGAAGGAGCACAGGACCGTAAACACAATGTAATTCCACTGATAACACGAAAGGCGGTTGACTGGTGCAACTAAGTAATGCTGCCAACCTGACAACAAAACATTATTTTAAATATTTGTCATAAATATCTATTAATGAAGAAAGATCGTAAAGAACAAATATAATAACTTAAAACACCTGCTGAATATTTAATAAAACTGGTCTTAGATGGCAAAAGGGTGGCGGAATACAAGAATCTACATTTAGTTGACGACGACTACTTATTATATATAATTTTAATAAATACGTTAAACTACAATTTAAAATGCTTTAAATATTGTAATGCACCGATATTTATATAAGTATTTTATGAATAATCAATCATTAATTAATAATAGAACATAATAATTCAGCAACCGGAAGTATTGCCAACTTTTTTTTTTAGAAAATTGTATATTGTTAGGGTGGCAGCATTACTTAGTTGCACCAGTCAACCGACTTTCGTGTTATCAGTAGTGCTCCTTCTATATAAAGTATTATTCTAAGAGAACAGCTGATTTTTGTTGATCAATCATCCGCGTATCAAAAATTTTAAATTAACTTTTTGTAAATGTATTTGTGCCGAGTATTGAGTATTTTGTTTTGTGATTAGCTGGATTATCAGTTTGTTTGAGTGAAATGAACTATGAGTGAACTGGTTTGTTTTGTTTGTGACAGCTGCACTACCGTGAATACGAGTGATAAAATCTTATGTAAACTAACCAAGACAAGCGGTGTTTCGTTTCCTAATATTATCAGTACGCTTATCAGCGACGATTTCGTGTTGATAGTGAGCGAAGAGGACGTTGTGTGCGAACGATGCGTGAGCCTGGTCAACAGATTAGATCAACTCCAGCAGAGAGTCGAGTCCGTCAAGTTCAGCTTGTCCACCTTTTTGTCTAAGAAATATAATATTTTATTTAACCAAGTAAGTCATATTTTGTGAGAACCAAAGTTTCTTTAGGTCATTTGACAGTCCTAAGATTCGCGAGGGGGAATTCTGTTGGTATGTATTGTACCAATAAAAAGTCCTGTGAACTCCAAGGCATAGGTGGGCAGCTATGGTACCCACCCACATTTTGGAGGGCTCATTTAATTGTAACAGTTCTACATTATATTAATGCAAGGATACTTTGGGACTTTTCCTGGTTAAAGTATGATAAGAGACCCACCCGCAAAATCAAAAGTAATAAATAAAATTGTATAACTTTAATTAAGGGGGGTTCATAAGGGTAATATGAAAAACTACAAAAGTGATGTAAGAATGAGGGGTCAGTGGTAGAGACAGTAATCCGACTCCCACCCTTTCTCCTATGGGTGAGATGAAACACCTTTCAATCAAGGGGGAATCTAGTACAACTGCTATGTCGCAAGTCAGTGCTAGTTCCTCCATCCTGCTTTGTTGATTTATATCCATTGCTAGGCAATGGTTAACAAAGATGCCATTTTTAACATATAAACCAAATGAAGAAAAGCCGCTTGAACAGGTTGTTATAGTTGGTGAAAATTAAAATGATGGAGGGATATGTAGAGCTGCAATGTGGATATTCAGAGAAACTTAAAGTAACAGAATTTGCTGAGGGCCGTGTGAAGGGTGGGAGTTGGAACACTGTCTCTACACAAACTCCTCATCTTTATACTACTTTAAGCACTTACCCTTATTATCATAGAGATTTATACTAGAGGGGGCATAGCCTTTCTCAATACATTAAGAGACCTGAAACATCTATTTGGGGCTCTCAGAGGCTCTGTTTAACCTCATTGAAACCTCCTTCAAGACTGATTTAAGGTTATTATAAGTCAATTGATTTTGTACTGATTATTTGATTGTATTTATAATCGAAGGTGGCCAAGTTAATTTTTTCGATGTTTCACAATTTAACCTTAAGTAAAATTATCTCTATACTTATTATTAGATTATTCTCCCGTATATATGCCCTACTCAAAGCCCCAAAGCCTTTTTACAAACTTGAATAAGGATTAAAGCATGCATTATATTCTTCAAAGGTGTAGCATTATAATACTGTAACAACATTGTTGATACGACGATAACAGCTTTAAGACTATTGCAGAGAAGATTGGGTACCTAGGAACTTTTCCTCCTTTTATCGCATTGGCTAAGCACATCCTCATAAATTGAGACTCTTTGCATGTCCTCAGAATATGAAAAATTACCAATTTATAATTTAGTATATTTTTAGACCACATTTTTAGACTCGCTTTTCATGCCCTAGGACTGGTTAGATCAGTTTTAATACTAGTGATCTAATGATGCGTAAAATGATGAGTTTTAATACTAATGATGGTTAACATGATTTATCCGACATACCCATAGATATAATAGTCATAATGAAATGAAGCTTAGTACACTTAGTTATTGAATAAAGGAATACATTTGTGCCGATAGAGCAAACATAAGACGTAAAAACACCGCCGTATATTACAATATTCACTAGAGCAACACTCATAAGAGTTTATTCTATACTGTCAACAAGATAATACTGAGTATTTGCCCATTTTTTTTATTGCATTATCTTTAAATACATCATATAAGAAAACATATATACTTTTGATGATACAGCAAAAAAAAAAACGGAAAATATATTTAAACATGTTCTTTCGGCGGAAAAACGGCCTGGACTGCTTGTGTAACGTCAAACGTAAGAATACCACCGTGTAATACAATATTCACTAGAGTAACACTCATAAAAGTTTATTCTATACTGTCAACAAGATAATACTGACAGCTGTAGTCATCACGTTCCTTAGACATCGTATTACCTGGAACACGGAATTGTTTTGTTTCAGTTCTTCTTTACACTCTATTGAACTGTAAGCAACCATTGTCCATACGATATTTCTATCTAAAACTCCCATATGTACCTTAAACGGCCCAACCTTTTGAGCGTTCCTTCCCCCCCCCCTTTCTTCCTATTTCCCCTCTCCTTTTCTTATTTCAACTATTTAAAATTAAATATTTTTTTAGAGCTTAATATATTTTTTTAAACAATTTAATCATTTTATGAGCAAAACAAATATTTGGAAAAACGCAAATACTCTATTTACTACTCAATGTATTATTTTTCGATTTTAAATAACCTATACAGACCAATTTTTACTTAAAAATTTAAACTAATGCTGATAATGAGATAAAACTGGAGTAATTTGTTGATCCTATAAAGGACTGACTACTCCATTATGTACAGTTAAATTTATTATTGCTCATTAATCATTTAGGCGTAACGCCCCTATGGCGCCCTACCAACACTTAACTCTAGATTCAAATTAAATCCCACATTTTTTCTTGCATATTTCGATACTATGACCAAAGTAATTACATTTTGCTTTTTGATCGCTAATAGTTTGCTCTTTAGGAAGGGGCAAAACCTTAAGAGGGCCACAAAAAATCAAATATGAAAAATAAGGACAAACTATTAGTGTTGGAGAAAAATTTCTGAGTATAAATCATAATTTATTTGACCTAAGACCTCAAGTCACCTATATATTCATTTTTGTGGCACCCTTTTACAGTTTTGCCCCTGCCTAGAGTGCAAACTATTTGTAGTAGAAAAAAATATTAACTATTTCGGTAATCAAATTGAAATATGCAAGAAAAATATTTGGTCCATTTTCAAATTTCAAATAGGTGTTGTAGGGAGAGAGAAACAAAGGTGGAGTGAAAGAGTGGAAACAAATTTAACACAAAGAAAACACAGAAAGGACTCGTTCAGGTAACACACTACATAAATCCCATTGCCATCATATAAATCTATACATATAAAGATACAAGTATAAATAACACACAGAAAGTGAAGAATTAGACACTACCCGATGATCAGCTATCAGTAAGCACTTCAAAGCGGAGAAGTTAAGAGCTTTGGAAACTAAAGCTAAAAATGAATGTGAAGCTGAAGACGGTGATAAAGCTAGGCTCTGACCCATGACATTGTGACCGGGCGTAGAGGGTAAAGGATCTTTTCAGAAATGCTAGAACAGATCCTTGCTGTCGCCAGAGAATCACAGCTTTCATGAATATAAGTCTGTTGCGGTTAATTCTTGAAGACCCCAGATTACCCAAAGATCGACTATTGTAGAAGAATGTAAGGTCTTCATCGAATCTGAGGATTTAAGTGAAATTTATTGGATGCAGTCATAGAAGACGATAACACAAAACGCAAACAAAAGTGTATAGATGACGAACAAAAAGGTGAATGATTATAAAAAGAGCGAAGAAGCAAGACAGGTGGTGATAAAATAGAGTGCACACACACAAATGATATATTATATATATATATATATATATATATATATTATATATATATATATATATATATATATATATATATAATATATATATATATTATATTATTTATATATATATAGCTATTTTTGTTGGAATAAGTGCTCTCCAAATTTAATAAATATGTAAATGTTTATTATTTTCTTTACAAGGATAATAGTTTATTACTGCACCAAGGGAGTAAAGAATGTCATTATTACCCTGAGCATTATGTTGGTTCCTGAGGCAAACCGAGGGAACCAAAGGATTTAAATTTCCCGGCTTCGCCTCAGGATTTATTTGTTTAACTCCTGAGGCGAAGCCGAGGGAGTTATAGCTATTTACTCCCGAGGCGAAGCCGAGGGAGGAAATTATGCGAGGGAATAATGCATTTTACTCCAAGGTGCATACAAGATTTTATCTCCAGACGTCGTGATATATAATATATAATAATATAATTTATATAAATATATAATATATATAATATATATATATATTATATGTATATATATATATATATATAATATATTATAATATATATATATATATATATATATATAATATATATATATATATATATATATTATATATATATACATACATATATACATATATATATAAATATATATATATATATATAAATATATATAATAATATTATATTATATTATATATATTTATATATATGTGTGTGTGTTTAGACATTCTTGTAAACCATATCTTCAACCGATTAAATTTTTAAATCAAGCCAGGATTAAAAATTAACCTTGGGGATGACACTAGGTTATTGTAACGTCATTATTTCTCTTTGCTGAGTCATCTAACTGTTTTCGGATATTGGCAAAATTAAGGGTTCAAATTTTTGTTTGGAAAAAGGTATTTATTTTGCTTTTTGGAACGTAGAATTGAATAAATCTGGTCTAAAGTCAATAGGATCTCTCTTAGTGACTGAAAATTCCGTTAGGTGTAAAAATCCAAGACCGGAATTTGGTCTCATCATCTGTTTTAGATGTTATTAAAACCTACATGTGTTGCCATGTGTACGTTAGAGAGTTGAGACTAGGTACAAAAATCAAGTCTGAGGTTGAGCTAGACAACACTAAGCTACTAGGCTGTATTATTAGGCCTCTTTCATGTATTGAGGACGAGCAAAGCAGTCAGCATGAGCTTACTCAATCCAATAAATGTGAGGAAAAGTTGCCTTACCATTTTTTAAGCCGAATTTCATAATGAAAAATGACGCTTATGAGGTTGTTCGGATGACGGAATTGAGGGTGGGGAGTGGAGCGGAATCGGTTCTAATTGGCTTCCTGATACAAAAAAATATGTCCGAAAAAAGTTATATATATATGTATATAATATATAACATATATATATATATATTATATATTATATATATATTATGTATGTAAGAGTTTCTACCTTTCGTATGGCGAACGTAACTCTTCGAAGGCGTTCTCAATTGAAACGAACTTTGCAAATCGCGAGATTGGAGGAGGTTAAGATGCCTATTGTTTATAAAAACATTATGACGTCATCAATACAAGTTAGACGTCATGAAAAAAAAAATTTTGAAACTTGAAAATGGCTTTAAAACAAGGTATTTTCGTGTTTAGTAACAGCTAGCTGAATCGATTAAGACCAATTTCAGCTGAATCGAACCATCACAAATGGCGCAACAGTATACATTAATATATATATGTTGTATATATGTATACGTCCATGTCAAAGGACTCGTACGATATCTGTTGGGTTCAGTAGTGTTAGAGGGTGGGGATATAGTATAATTGAAGGGCCCCTACCTCTTGCTCCATCCTGGTAAGCCTGCTGTCCTAGAGAGAAGGAGAAAAATGGCTTCACTAAACCCGGCGAGCAAAGCAGGCCGTAAAGCGGAAGAACTCGAAGTAGTCTTATATATTGGCGAATTCATTCTAAAACGAATTGCGACCGGTTTCAGCTCATCAGACAATCCTAAGCATAGATAAAAATATTAACATAGATGGTTTACTCCCGAGTGTAGTAGGAACACTCAATTGACAAGTTTGTGTTTATGATTTAAGTTGGAGGCCTCATCACTAGAGTCTTGAATAGCGCTAGTAGTAAAAATATATTTGCTCTATTCTCTACTAGATTGTGCTGTAGTATTTTTTTTTAAATACAAATAGTTGCCAATCGTTAGTAAAATAAAATAAAAGTAAACAAAGATTCTATGGTATGCTGTAGTATTCGCGTGTATTTTTGTTTTTTCAAACTTGGGGCCTCATCACGCGAAGCAGCAACATTGTAGTAAGAGTGAGAAATTTTTTTTTTTCACTTTTTACCAATTTATACGAAATTCTTATAGAGCTTTCTTGGGATCACTCTTCCATCGACTCCTTATCATTCTAGCGCTGAAAAAGCGGATAGAAAGACTTGATTACCCTCAACAGCTCGTGATTGGTTGAATAAAAATAAATAAATAAAAGTGTCAAAAATAAAAAGTATCTGACAGTTTCACGCTGTCACCACTAGACTGTCTACTTAAGCCTCCTGCATCCCATCAACTATTTTTTTAAATCTTTTGTGAGCATCTATGTTATTTGTTTATCTATGATGGTATTTTTATTAAAAACAAAAATCATGAATAAATTTTGTTTATAACGCTTGTTATTTTTAATTTTATGATACTAATATAAGTATTAATAATCTTAACTAATAATGCGTTGCATAAGAACTCACGTTAAACGAATACATCAAATAAAATTATTTATTTAAAGCAAGCGAAGATAGTCTATCGAAACATTCGGACGCTATACATAANTATATAATGTAAAAAAGGCTCGCTTCGCTCGCGAGATTGCGTATATTTATATTAATAAATTGTAAAAAAGGCTCGCTTCGCTTCTTAAGATTTCGTAGATTTATATTCATGCATGGTAAAAGAAGGCTTGCTTCGCTCGCTAGATTGCTTAATATTATAATAAAATATATAGTAAAAAAAGCTCGCTTCGCTCGCTAGATTGTGTAGATTTATATTAATGCAAAGTAAAAAGGCTCGCTTCGCTCGCTTAATTGGGTATATTTATAATGATAAATATATATATTTATAATGATAGATTCTTTAAAGAAGGCTCGCTTCGCTCGCTACATTGCTTAATACAAATTTAAAATAAAGGCTCGCTTCGCTCGCTAGATTGCGTATATTTATATTAATGCATAGTAAAAAAGGCTCGCTTCGCTCGCTAAATTGCTTTTATTTATAATAGTACAAATTTAAAAATAGGCTCGCTTCGCTCGCTAGATTGCTTATATTTATAATAAAAATATAATGTAAAAAAGGCTCGCTTCGCTCGCGAGATTGCTTATATTTATATTAATAAAATGTAAAAAAGGCTCGCTTCGCTTCTTAGATTTCGTAGATTTATATTCATGCATGGAAAAGAAGGCTTGCTTCGCTCGCTAGATTGCTTATATTTATAATAAAATATATTGTAAAATAGGCTCGCTTCGCTCGCTAAATTGCGTAAATTTATATTTATGCAAGTAAAAAGGCTCGCTTCGCTCGCTAGATTGCGTATATTTATAATAAAACATAGTAAGGAATCGCTTCGCTCGCTAGATTGCTTATATTTAATATTAATGCATAGTAAAAAAGGCTCGCTTCGCTCGCTAGATTGCTTATATTTAATATTAATGCGTAAAAAAGCTCGCTTTGCTCGCTTGATTGCGTATATTTATTATAATAAATAATAAAAAAGGCTCGCTTCGCTCGCTAAATTGCGTATATTTATATTCATGCATAATAAAAAAGGCTCGCTTCGCTCGCTTAATTGGGTATATTTATAATGATAAATATATATATTTATAATGATACATTCTTAAAGAAGGCTCGCTTCGCTCGCTACATTGCTTAATACAATTTAAAAAAAAGCTCGCTTCGCTCGCTACATTGCGTAGATTTATATTCATGCATAGTAAAGAAGGCTCGCTTCGCTCGCTAGATTGCTTATATTTATAATAAAATATATTGTAATAGGCTCGCTTCGCTCGCTAGATTGCGTTGATTTATATTGATGCAAGTAAAAAAGGCTCGCTTCGCTCGCTAGATTGCTTATATTTATTATTAATGCATAGTAAAAAAGGCTCGCTTCGCTCGCTAGATTGCTTATATGTAATATTAATGCATGGTAAAAAAGGCTCGCTTCGCTCGCTAGATTGCTTATATATAATATTAATGCATAGTAAACAAGGCTCGCTTCGCTCGCTAGATTGCGTAGATTTATATTGATGCAAAAAAAAGGCCGCTTCGCTCGCTAGATTGCGTATATTTATAATAATACATAGTAAAGAAGGCTCGCTTCGCTCGCTAGATTGCTTATATTTATAATAATACAAAGTAAAAAAGGCTCGCTTC
The DNA here is from genome assembly GCA_018340805.1 of Microvelia longipes. Taxonomy (NCBI): domain Eukaryota; kingdom Metazoa; phylum Arthropoda; class Insecta; order Hemiptera; family Veliidae; genus Microvelia; species Microvelia longipes. Next base: position 284,566 of record JACMZG010001908.1, read on the forward strand.
GCTCGCTTGATTGCTATATTTATAATAATACAAAGTAAAAAAGGCTCGCTTCGCTCGCTAGAATCCTTATATCTATAATAATACATGTAAAAAAGGCTCGCTTCGCTCGCTAGGTTGCGTATATTTATCATAATACAACGATATATTACTCGAGTTATTCCTTTAAATTTAAATTTTTTGAGTTCATTATTTTAACTGCCATTTTTAAATTATTCAACGAAAATTTGAAATGTCGACCATGAAAATATATTTACTTTTTCTACTCTTTATGAGCTTTAAAACGATATACAACACGATTTTATCGCTCAAAATTGTTTTATCCGGTCCGCCATATTGGCCGCCATTTTGAAAATATTTTTCGTAATATTACCAAAAACTGTACAGCTCTGACATATAGTTAATTTTTTTTATAAAAGTACCTAAAGTATATTACAATAGATCTTTATCTTGTAAATTCTTATAAAATTAGTAAAATTAATTATTATATTAAATTATGGCCGCCATGTTGAATTTTTCGGAATTTAGTATATAACATTTTTTGTTCTACTAATCAAGAGCTTTACAACGATATATTACTCGAGTTATTCCTTTAACTTTAAATTTTTGAGTTCATTATTTTAGCCGCCATTTTTAAATTATTCAAAAAATTTTAAAATGTTGACCATGAAACATATATTTTCTTTTTCTACTCTTTAAGAGCTTTAAAACGATATACAACACGATTTTTTCGCTCAAATTTTTTTTTATCCGGTCCGCCATATTGGCTGCCATTTTGAAAATATTTTTCGGAATATTACTAAAAACTATACAGCTCTGACACATAATTAGTTTTACCTGTATACAAAATTTTATCAAAATCGGTCAATTTTTACGGCAGTTATCGCGACACGTACAAACAAACACACAAACACACAAACATACAAACATACAAACAAACATACGCGCCGTCCCAATCTTCTGAAATGTAAGAACTCACTTACGTTCGTTCAATTAGTAAAATCAAATTTGTGAGAAAGCCTCTCAGGCCCGCGAAGCGGGCTGTGTGGAGAGGCTGAGAAAATTCGCTAGGTACATGGCAAAATGCCATGTAACAAGAACAATAATGAAACAACACATCATACAAAACAACAACAATGTGGCCGCGAAGGCCCGTATTATTGTTATATATTTACACTATAAGTTTATAACTATAAAAATTCTGGCTTGGAGGTCCAGGAGCTGGGTGAATTTCCTTGCTTGAAAATACTTGCTTACCAGTCTAGTTCATGCTGAGAATTTCGGTCTAAGCTACATAACCTGACCAGTACCATTGCGACTTGTTACTCGTTTTTATTTTATTTTTTATTTTTATTTATAAAATTTTTACAAATACGAGCCCTCAACAGCATTGCCACAAGCGAGGCGCTCTATAAGATTTTATACAAAAAAACAATAAGTAGTTATAAAAAAAATAACAATTAAGTAGATAATTTAAAACATAAATAAATAAGAAAAGGTTACAAAGTAAATGATTAAAGCAGCATTAAAAGTTAAAAAAGGAGCATTAAAATTTAAAAAATTTGAGTTGGAAAAAAATAATATTGAGAGTCAGTTACTAATTATAAAATGTGCATATGACATAAAAAACCTATACTAAGAAACAATATAATTGAAAAAAATTAATAAAAACCTACGGTAACAAAGACTAGACATGAACAAGATGATAAAAAAAAGAAAAAAAAGTTGACTAGAGAGAAAATGAGATCAGTTAAACATTTGGTATTAAAATTATAAAAACGCAAAAAGAATAAACATTAAAAGCATTTGAATTAAAATAATTAAATAAATAAAACTTTCTATATAAAAAAAGGCATACAATACAAGATTACTGACTTTGGCGAAGGGAAAAGATAGAGCGAAGGGAAGAAATATCATGGATCTGGTTGATGTTTGAAAGGACGGGATTTAGGGAAGAAACGCAGCGGACAAAAGGATTTAATGGAGAGAGATGACGGATGTAGAGGGTTCGGCCGACTCGTCTTCCTGGAGGAAGAACCACGACTTGACTCACCTCTTCACATCTGTAGCAGCCTGCAAGAGTCTTAGCTAGAAAAAGAGCCTCAAAAGCTGAACGCCTCTCGGAAAGAATCTCGAGACCTAACCTCCTGCATAGTGACTCGTACTTATAGAAGCACCTACGATATAGATACCTACAGTAAACTGCTCTGATGAATCTTCTTTGGACGCGTTCGATTTCCGCAGATCGACCTTGAGTTAAGATATTCCAGATAGGTACAGCATACTCAAGACAAGGACGGACGAGAGATTTATAGAGAGTGAGTATAACGTCAAGAGAAAGACCACGTGAGATAGACAAGATGAGACCAAGAGCACGTTTTGCTTTAGCAATAATAGCAGTCACATGAGACTCGAAACGAAGTTTGTCATCAACCAGCACACCTAAATCACGAACAGAAGAAACAGTAGACAGAGGAAAACCATTAATAAAATAGGAAGAAGGAGGATCGTTAAGAGAGGAGCGAGAATAGGAAATATGATAGGATTTATCTGGATTCAGCTCCATGTTGTTGTTAGTAGCCCAGTCGTGCACAGCATCGATGTCACTCTGAAGAGCTCGTGGTGCTGCAGCATCATTCTTTTTTACAACTTTCCAGATTTTATACTCGTCAGCATAAGAAAGATCATCACTAGACTGATTTGAAGGAAGATCGTTGATAAAAAGATTGAATATCAGAGGTCCTTATAATTTCTGTATCCTTATAAGTTCCTTAATTATCTGTTATAAATACATTACTATTATCAGAGCCACGTATTGACTTTAAATGTTTCCAAAAATATTGAGGATTACTCTTAAGTGAATTATTAAGTTTTTCATTATGATAAAGATTATCCTCAATAATACTTTCATGCGCAAGTTTTCTATAAATACACTGAAGATTTTTATAAAGTTGTTTACCAGACTTACTATGACGGTTGAAATAAAAATTATTTTTCTTAATTAAATTAATAGTATTACTAGAGAACCATGCAGGGAATTTACTATTACTTGGCCGATAAGTAGGTACATAAGAAGTTATAGCATTATTTATAGCTTCAGACAGGTGACTGACTGCAACGTTAACATCAGGTTCTTCGTAAATTGATGACCAGTCGAAATTTTTAAGATGGCGGTATAAAGAAAAATAATCTCCTTTAGCAAAGTTGTAAATGAGATGAGCAGGTGGTTGAGAGATCGGAACGCTCCACCACAAATTGCGGGGAAAATAAAAATTACTGAGACATGATGAATTGAACCATGTCTCAGTTAATAACAAAACATCAGTGTTAGATATACAAGTAGAGTTGAAAAAAGTGTCTCTTTTAGTCCGTAAACCACGGACGTTTTGATATTGAACGTGTAAATCCATCATGTTGAAGAATCACCGGTCACAGATGAAATAGATTTAGATGGTGAAGATTTTTTATAAAAAAAAATTCATACCAGGCTTCAAAGTACCTCTGAATTCTTTAATTAGGAGACCAGAAGGCCAGATGTCTGGTTTTAAAAGATCGTCAAGAGCTGATTTTTTAACGGAAATGTGAAAAGAGGCGTAGTTGTTAGTTCGAGTAGAAAGACGTGTGACTTTAGCATCCGATATATTGGCTTCTTCAGTCAAAAGTTATTGATATCATCAACAGAGGTATTGTAGTCAAAACGAGTAGCAAAGAGTCCAACTCTACGCTCTACGGTCGTGATTTTGGATTTAATTTTATTATTTGAGCCGGTGATCAAAAGACGAGGTTTCTGTGGTACAAGCTGGTTAATTGGTCTGTTAGGAACAGAATTAATAGCAGAGCGTAGCAGTATAGATGATTCAGGTCCATTATTTTCTACAGCTAAAGATGGGATGCAAGAAGACTCTGAGTCGGTCGGCTGGACCTGGCTAGGTACAGGCTCATACGCAGTACAAGTATGGCTTGCGGGTTTAGCATAACTTTGCTGATTAAGGTTAGCTATACTCGCGTAACTGTGGTTACAACTATCATGGCAAGAATTATTCTTTAGAGCTGTATTTAATTGAAATTTTAAATGAGCATTCTCAGTAGACAGAGATTTCACTTTATCAGATAAAGATTTTATTTCTGAAAAAATTTCTTAAAAAGGTCAGTATGATTCGAAACTTTCTTGAGAATCATTTCCAATAGAATTCTATCAGGCATGGATTCCGGGAGATCGAGACCAAGAGAAGGGTTAGAAAGCTCTGTGGTAGGTTTAATAGAGTTAGAACCGAGAGGGGTTATAGGTGTGTCATCATCTTTATTAGCTAAACACTTCTGGCATTTCCAAGAGGTAATGATGAATTCATTACTCGGTTTCTTCCCCCCACCGCGGCCATGCATAATGGCCAGGGGAATGTATTAAACAGCCGATATTAAAATAATAATAATATAGATATTATTGTAGATAATGAAACAATTTAAAAACACTCTAAAAATAAAAATAATCACATAGATGTTTATTCTACGAGAGCAGAACTGATATGTTTTTGTTAATTTTACAATTGAAATGAGCTAATTTTTAAAAAAAATTAGCATGAACTGAGTTTTTTTAAGAGGTGCAAGTACTGTCAATTTGAGAACAGTGACCATAGTTCTATATAAACTACAGGATAAATATAAGTAATACCCACTCTGTTCTTAGTACTAGGTTAATTTTCTTACTTAGTTTATTCAGAAATATATTCCGTTTGAAAAATAACGTATATATCCTCCAGAAATACATACACTCAAAGATATGTATATATGTATGTATAAAAGTATACACACACACATCTATATATATTATATATATATATATATATATATATATATATAATATATATATATATATATATATATATATATATATATATATATATATATATATATATATTATATATTATTATTTATTTATTTATTTATTACAGCTCTGAGAAATTGACTTGAACTTGACTTAGATGTAAAACAGATCGTGTAAACAGAGGTTGAATATGTTATACTGTTGATTATTCTAAATACTTTTGTTGTTAACTTATCATGGCTTGTCATTATTTTCAGGTATCAAATGGAGACATTGAAAAAAGGAAGTCAATAGATCATGTCAGCAAGAATATTGGTAAAAATGAAATTGAGGATGCCGGTAATGAACCTTTTATAGATGCTTCTAATTCCAACAGGGTAAATAAAGATAAAACACCTAACGAAGATATATCTCAAGAAAGTAAGTGTGACGACTTGGTTTCTAAATTAGATGTAGAGGTTCAGGGAATCAATGGAGTCAGTATGGAGGTGTCTATCGACGGTAGGGAACAGGATGAAAGCAATCTGACCAGCGATGTATTTCTTAACGAGAATGCCGATAGTCAGTGTTCTTACTTCATGTGCGATCTCTGTCAGGCTCTAGTCAAAACAGAAGAAGAATTCGAGTTGCATGTTTGTGAGAAGAATGATAGTGACTTGACACTTTCCGACATGCTTGCTGAAAGCCAAGATACTGAAATCGACGAGAAAGGAGATAATGTAATAGAAATAACAATAGTCGATAGTAGAGAATCAAAAGGAGATAAAAATATATTTTTAAAATGTTACATTTGTAATAAAGTCAAAACCAATAGAACGGATTTAGCACTTCACGTGCTTAGCCATTATCCTATTAAGAATAACGGAATATGTTGTCCTGTTTGTAATGCTGACTTCACAACACTGCTGGATTTTATGAATCATTATGATGGTCACGTTACCTGCAAACAGAGTTCTCATAAACAGAGCAAGTTAAATGCTATTTATAATGAAAGTGATGTCAGAGATTCTTTTACTTGTCGAATCTGTAAAAACGTCAGTAGTAGTAAAGAAGATTTAAACAGACATCTGAAGTTGTCTCATAACATGTACCCGTGTTTGTATTGTGAAAAGGCATTCCCGTCAGATCTTAAAATAAAAGAGCATTTAATACTTCATGAAGCCAAGGTTGGTAAAGATCAGTGTGAGTATTGTTTGGTGAAATTTAACAAGGCCGGTGAATTAGAGAGTCATATCGATAAAAATCACAGTAATATAAAACAGAGTAAAGCCTGTCCTGTCTGTAGGAAACAGTGTCTTTCTAGTTTTGCTGTTAAAAAGCACGTTGTTAAACGACACCTTATTCCTGTACTGCAGCAGGAAGTCAGAGAGAACTATTCCCACGGCTCCGATATAGTAAGAGATATGAAAAGTTTAGGTGCTTCGGAAGAATTGCTCCAAAGCATGACTGATGTCAATAAATCTGGTACTGCTGATTCTAGCCTGAAACAGTTTAAAATGATAGTCAACGTCGAAGCGAGTGATATCAATTTTTGTCTATTATGTGGTTTTACAACTAAAAGTAAGAATAATTTAGACAGGCACAGAGAAAAACACAGTTCTAAAACTATCCCTTGTCCTCTTAATTGCAAGTCGTTGAGTTGCGACTCTGAAGAATTGGTGAGTCATTTATCAGAGTGTCACGATTTTAAAACGAGCGAGTCCTGTTGTCCCCACTGCTTGAGCGTACCGGCCGAGGACATTAACTTGCACATGAAAGCACTTCATAGTAAGTTTTACACTCACTTGACTTGCTTTGTTTGCAAGGATACGTTCTTTACGAGAGATCATTTAAAAGATCACTTCAGCGTTACTCATTTGATATCTTCTGAACAGAATTTGCAAGAGAAAGAAGACGTAGAAATGGATGAGAATAGTATGGATGTTGACAACCCTAAGGATAGAAAAGAAATTAATGAGGACAAGGAGTTAGACACTGCGCTCGAGACCATAGCTCGTTTGTCTCCTCAGTCGACTGACCAACCTCTCCCTCCTCAACAAACCGACACTCAGAGTGTCGATGTAACTTTAGAAGACATTTGTATCTATTGTAGGAAAGAGTGCTCGTCTCAAGAAGATCTCCTAAAGCACATGTCTAAACATTCTTCTGTCTCGGAAGATATCGACTGCCCTTTCTGCTCTGAGCTATTACACGACCAAGAACATCTAAGACATCATATGGTCGGAGAACATCCTATCAATGTTCATAACTATTGCTTGGCCTGTAGCAAATCCTTTCCCAGCAGAATTGCGTTCATGAAACATTTAAGTCAAAAGTGTTCTAACAGAACTTGCGTGTTGTGTAGTAAAATGTTTGCCAGTATCAAAGCCTTCTTACAACACCTGGCTTACGGCCATAGGAAGACAATGAACTGCATGTTTTGTAAGAAACTATGTAAAAGTTTAAAACATTTGAAATATCATGAAAATATTCACATTAGGTATAAAGGCGCTACTTTTAAATGTGACGAGTGTGGTAAAATATTTACTACTCCAGGAAGTTTGAGATCGCATTCAATCAGTCACACTGGTAACTATCCGTTTGTGTGCGAGTTCTGTGGCAGAGGATTTATTAGTAATTATGGTCTGAACGAGCACAGAGTGACTCATACAGGGGACGTTAGATACTGCTGCGAGCTCTGTGGCAAAAGTTTCAAACTCTACGATACTTACCACAAGCACCGGAACCAGCACGATGATCCCTTCCCAGCCAAATGTAGCGTATGCGGTAAAAAATTTCGCAACTCTTCTCGAGTCGCCGAACACAAGCGTAAAGTCCACACCGGAGAGAAACCATACGCTTGCCCCTATTGCCCTATGAAGTTCAACGTTTCCTCGTCTTATCGCATGCATTTATGTCAACACACACAGATATTTCCGTACAATTGTGAGATCTGTCCCAAGGGTTTTACTAGTCGGTTCAAATTTGGCAACCACATGGCTCAGAAACATAATGACACCTCCATTATAAAGTCTTCACCCTTAATGAAGAACGATGTTGCCACAACGTAGATCAATATATAATAAATAAAAAGAATCCCTTTTAATGTTGAAACATTTTAAGACCTCATAGAAGTAAACCAAACTCAAAATATGAATTGGACATTGGTCTTCAGATATAGATCATTTCAAGTTTGAGGGAATTTTATGTATGTTTTGGCAGGTCTTGCCAGCAAATCGAAGTACTGTGGTAGGATACCCTTGGTTTCCTACCAGAAACAGGTCTTTCTTACTCTGAAGGATTGTTTTATGCCAATAGTTGCCAACCAGTGACTGGTCTTGCTCAAACTGAAGTATGTCCTATGCCAGTGGTTGTTAACTAAAGATCTGCTGATCAGTAGTCCATAAGAGGATTTCATGGGTCTCATCATCCATGGAATCTGCTTATTCTCTGACAATTTGATTCTATATTTGACTGTATATAACTGTCTTGCATTTATTTTATTTTGTCTCCTAGCTTCTAAATTGTTTAATCAAATGAAAGCAGCGTACTTACGTCTTAGTAGAGCTAAGATGTAAGTTTACTTTTAGGTTAAAGACCCAACTGCCAAATCTTTTTCATTCGATTATTAAAAGGAGTTTCATATGTTGAAAAAAGCTACTAGTAATGCTCCTCCTTGCTTCGACTTTTTTTTACTCTATTCATAATAAAAAAAAAATCACTAAAATCGACATCTTCTAATAATTAAATTATAATCAAGGTGGTTGGCAAACGACACTACATATTTCTTTGCCGGGTCACTTTACCAATAAAGTTTATTCGGCTTCAAGAAAAATTGTGAAACATGGACAGTTCTCTAGAACTTGACTTGAGTAAGGTCAGCTATAAACAAAGAGACTAAAACTATTAGAGGGAGTACAGGACCCGTTTAACACAGTGATAAGGGGTCTGGAAGTGAGACAGTTTCCATAGGTGCCCTAACTGTACTTACCCCCACTATAGTCTCCCTAGAGAGAGACGAACTACTCCCCACTCCCCTACAACTTCTATTGGAGCACATATTTATACACCCAAAAAGACTAAAACTATGACGTCACCAATTTACCGTTAGGGCACCTAGCTACCCAAGGAATGATAAGAGCTGTTGTATCCTCCCTCTAATAGTTTTAGTCTCTTTGGCTATAAATCACTAATAGCTGTGTATGTCAATAACCGTGTTTTGACGTAGGTCTCTCTGTCTGTATAGTGTTGTTTTACTGTCAGCCTTCGATAACTTGAGACTATTTTATGGTTTATTTTTAGAATTTTAGAAATATTACAACTGTTGTCCTCAACAAGTAGCGCATGCTTACAATCATTCCATTAATGGAGCAGGGCCTAAATTTAGAGGCAAACTTACCTACCAATAGTTTCCTAATGTTTAGTTTATTGAGAAGGTTATAAATGAATAATAAAAATTAATATCTTTTCTTTTTTAATTGTTATATTTTAATTGAATTAGCAAACACCCAAGGTAATTAAAATCATGACAAACACCGAATGAATGAATAATTTATTGTTTAAAAACCATACAAAGATATATACAATTAAATCTATATACAATGTATAATGGCATACAATCGTCAAAATAGTAAGTCATTAAAAAAACAATATTTAACAAAATGTTTTTAAATTAAGAAATTCCTCAATAAAGTAACATGGATTATTTATTAGAAAATCCTTCACTTTTGTGCAGAACAAGTTCATCTCTAACTCTTTGGTTTCTTTTTCTAATAAGTTGAAAAATTTGATGCCCAACACATTGCTTCCAGTTCTAGATCTTGTTAGTCGATGAGATGGTATCATGAGGTCGTCTTTATTCCTGGTTTCGTATTCATGTTGCTGGTTGTTTTTCATTATATTTTCTTTATTAATCTTTATAAACTTGAGACAATGAAAAACATATAAGTTATAAAAAGTAAGTATCTTAAGTTTTTGAACAGAGGTTTACACATAGCTAATCTCTTTGCTCCTGCTATAATACGAATTACTTTTTTCTGCTTCAATAAGAGCTCAGATGATTCGGCATGTCCGTACAATATAATTCCATAAGATATATATGATTCAAACAGACCATGATAGGCTTGTTTGAGATCATGTTGACTCATGACTTGTTTGAGTTTTTTAAACAAAGATACTTGTGAGGAGAGTTTCTTCTCTACAAACTGTATGTGACTCTTCCAACTTAACTGACTGTCGAGGATTATTCCTAGAAATTTGATGGTAGTCTCAGAACTTTTTTCTTTCAGTGAGAAGAGCATTTCTTGGGTTTTATTTGAGTTTAGCTGGAATCCATTAGCAGCAAACCATTGTTTAGCTGCATTCATTTGACTATGGAGTACTGATGACACTTGTTGTTCTGATTTACCTCTACATATTAACATAACCGAACCGAACGACAAGCACAGAAATAAATTGAGGAGCAAACTCTACTTATCCTTGTCATATAACCTGAGATTTACGCCTTTTTGTGTTATAACCATAGGAAGGTAAGTTTGCTGCTGTTTCTCTATCTCATATCCATGGGGTCAGAAAAGTGTCCTGTCGCGTCATCCTCTCTATTTAAGCTCCTTGGTATTTACATATGATTGTTTTCTCTTACGTGAGTGATGAATGGTTTGCTTGTTTTTGGATTTTTTTCTTGTTTTTTTTTATTCATACAATTTTAAAACGTTTTGTTACTGTTCATTGTCATAAAAGGTCCAAATGTAATGCGAGCATTATCATTAGTTTCCATAGGTAGACTTTTAATGAGATAAAAATAAATAGAGAAACAGTGGTAGAGGTAAAATATTCAACTAAGCGTACATTTTTTAGTATTATTTTATACCAGAATGCAATAAAAATATTAATAGGCTAAGACGCCAACTATGTTAGGATGGTAACATAAAAACAAAACAATTGTTTTGTTGTTAGGGTGGTATCCCTACTTAAGACTAGAGACTATATAGCGAAAATACTACTAGAGGGAGGACTCGGGTCGAAAGCACAGTAATTAGGGGTCCGGTAATGTGACTATGTCCCTTAGGTAACGGTAAATACTTCTAGTAATATAGACTTGACACTCCTCAGCTCCTAACCCCACTATATTGGGGCTCAAACTTCTGAAAATATACCTTAAATTATGAAGAAAAAAGTTCCTATCCAGATTGGAGCCCTTCATATGATTGCGCATGCTCAAAATTTTAGAAAATCACACAAATTTCAGTTTTATTGAAATATGTGGGGTCGTGTGCAAAACATGAAGAGATCATTTTTTCAGCTGATAAAATTTCCAGTAAAAGAAGGGTTTAATCATCTAAATCGGATAACTGTTACCAAAGTTACAAGCTCTTTCAAAAACTCTAAAAATATGTTAATTTATGCAGTGAGCGAATTTCTTTAGAAAAATAATGGCTTTTTGTGCTTTTTTTGGTCATTTATCATGTCATAACTTCAGTTGTATTTATCTGACTTTGACCAAAAATTACTCGTTTTATAGAAATTGTATCAGCTTTAAAAACAGTTCTCTTCATGTTTTGCACACGACCTACAGGGAACCACTTATTACAAGAAAACTGGAATTTGTGCGATTTTGAGCGAGCGTATTCATATGAAGGGCTCCACTCTGTATAGGCAGACTATGCTTTTCCTACATATACGGGTTTCGTGTTATCAGTAGAATTCCATTGTATGCTCCTAACTTTACTATAAACTATTAATATTACTATTAACCAGGTCTAAAGATCGTCAGGTTTAAGGTAATTTATGTTGGTGCTTTTAATTTTGATTCTGTTTATTGTTTATTTTTGTAGTATAATGGTGAAATAATTGAGAAATATTTTATATCTTCACTTTAAATGAATAGATGCATGTGAAGTTTGTAGGTGCATTGCAATTATATGTTGTTATATAAAATTGTTATTATTATTAACTTTCGTCTTTTAAAGTCGTTTAATTTGTACAGAGTTAACTCCTTATAAAACTATTTGTAATTATTGAAGCCATTTTTTAATAAATATATATGCTGTAAAGATGATTACATTGTAATGTACTTTTGATTGTTTTATTAAATAACCTAATTATACTTTAAATTAAAATAATGTGCTACAGGGTAACTCGAAACTTATACTCACCTTATACGCTATGCTCGCAGAGTGTTAGTATTCTTTATTCTATGGTGTTTACTAAAAAGACTGGGTACCAGTCGTTGGCGTTCTAAAATGGCGCGCGTACAATTTTTATGCAAAAATAATTAATTGCAGTTCTCCGAGTGTAGAAGGGTTTAAGTAACTTTGCACTTAACTCAAGTATACAAGATTCTAGGGCTTAGAATAATACTATATATAGAAGGAGCACAGGGCCGTAAACACAATGTAATTCCACTGATAACACGAAAGCCGGTTGACTGGTGCAACTAAGTAATGTTGCCAACCTGACAACAAAACATTATTCTAAATATGTCTTTAATATCTATTAATAAAGAAAGATCGTAAAGAACAAATATAATAACTTTAAACACCTGCTGAGTATTTAATAAAACCGGTTTTAGATGGCAAAAGGGTGGCGGAATACAAGAATCTACATTTAGTTGACGAGGACTACTTATTATATATAATTTTAATAAATACGTTAAACTACAATTTAAAATGCTTTAAATATTGTAATGTACCGATATTTATATTAGTATTTTATGAATAATCAATCAAAAATAATAGAACATAATAATTCAGCAACCGGAAGTATTGCCAACTTTTTTTTTTAGAAAATTGTATATTGTTAGGGTGGCAGCATTACTTAGTTGCACCAGTGAATCGACTTTCGTGTTATCAGTAGTGCTCCTTCTATATATAGTATTATTCTAAGTTCTAGGGATTCTATCGGAAGGATCATGGGAAGGATATTTTAAAATGTGGTACCGCATCGTGGTCTCGACACTTTTCGTTGTATCGACAGGACATAACCTCGACACTTTACCTAAATCATGTGTCGATGTTACGTCGTGTCGATACAACGCATAATCCTGCCAGAGTGAAAATATCAAAAATATCTACGACACCACAAACCCTCGACAGTATTATAGTTGTCGATGTTACGTAGAAAAGCCACGAGTTCGAGTTACCCCCACCATGCCCTAGACGCTACGATGAAAACAGATATGCACACACATACAGACTGACAACTTTGGGAAACCACTCAACAGTTCCCAAAAACATCTGAAACAGATAATTCAGGTGAAATGTCGGTTTCGGATTTTTGCATATTCAATTCTTTTTATATGCCTACTGTATAAATGAGATAATAGTTATTTATGCACCAAGGGAGTAAAGAATGTCATTATTCCCCTGAGCATTATGTTGGTTCCTGAGGCAAAAGCCGAGGGAACCAAAGGATTTAAATTCCTCGGCTTCGCCTCAGGATTTATTTGTTTAACTCCTGAGGCGAAGCCGAGGGAGTTATAGCTATGTACTCCCGAGGCAAAGCCGAGGGAGGAAATTATTGCGAGGGAATAATGGAATTTTACTCCCAAGGTGCATACAAGATTTTATCTCCAGACGTCGACATTGAAAATAAAGTAAGAATGTCTTTTTTCAAGATTTTTCAACTGAAAATTATCTTACCTCTATCATAAGAAACTCGTCGTTTGGTGAATTATGCAAAAATCTTCAACTTGGTTCTTAGTAAAAACATTCGCTTTCTTTGCAACATAACCTTTGTTTTTTTCTTTTTGATAATGTTATTAGTGATGCATAGCTTTTGATATTAAAATTTTCTCTCACAAGCAAAGATGATTTGATCATTAAATACAGCGACCACAGACTTGACGCTTGTTTTGTTTTTCATTCATTATTAAAATAAACAAGCAATGCATTTTCACTTACTTGTTGTAAATTATGATCATGACACCAACTATTAAAATTGTTACTTGCTTTGTCACACAACTTTTTCGATTTTGTTGGTAACAAGTTTTCTTTTACCAAGTTCGCTTCAATAGCAATGTCAGGAGGTGTATTGTTAAAAAGTTCGTCAATATCGCACACAATATTATCTGACATAATTGAAATATTAGAGTAGAATATTAGAACAGTTATAAGTTCTAAAGTTTTAATCTAATTATAAAAGTTTAAGACAGGTTAAACAGTTAAAGCTAAGGTTTTAAACTAAAAAAAAACTTTGATTTAATGATATTTTGTCGAAAAAAACAATGAGTATGCAAATCTTAAAATTATTTTAAAAAATCAGGATAGCCAACTTAATTTTTTTTACTTTTAAATAAAGAACTAGTTTTTATTTTTTAAATTATTTATTCTTATATTATTATTAGCATTACACTAGTTCTACTTAAAATTATTGATAATGTTATATTCTTTTTTTTATACATCTTATTCTTGTATATCTTCTTATTTAAAGGTATCTTAGTTTTCAAATAAAAATAATTATATACTACTCAGTCTGTCAATTATTAAGTTAAGTTGGCAACTGTTACTTTTTACTCCCAAGGAAGTGAAAAGTACTTTTTACTCCCTTGGAAGTGAAAAGTGATTCTTTACTCTCTTAAATCTAGTCATTAAATTTCGTATTATATACCGTCTGGAGATAAAAGTCTTTATTACAAAAAATTCAGGGAGGGTAAATACAGGGTTACAACATGGTACAATAGTAAATAGAAGTAAGAATTTGAAGTATTAATTTTAACTGGAACGCGTATTTACAGCACGCACCAAGTTTCGTAACCAAATATTATAACGTTTGTAGCAATAGTAAATCTGTTATAAATATAGATTTGATTTATTTTTGTTTACTTCTAAATTAGTATTTATTTTTAATATGTTAAATGATTATTATTAAATTGTTAGCATATTGTTGCTGCTATGAAATGAAGCTGGTCAGCAGCTTCTATAACGGAGCAAAAGATAATATCCCTGCTGACTTGGAATATTACAGGTTAAGGTCTCTCAGACCTCTTTATTATCCGGTGAGTTAATCAATTCCTAGAATTTGTTTTGAAATGTAGTAAATTGTTACCTACCTATAGATTGTGATAAAGAGAAAATAGGTACTTCTTTAGATTAAACGTCTTCTTTGCATTTATTATTCATATATAACCATCATATTATCACCAATATGTAAGAAATTTATAAGGTGATTCGTGATTCAATTCGATGTAAAAAACCAAGGATCTTGAATAAAGGGGATGACGCATGCCCATTACGTGGTTCTGGTTCATGTTTTAGAACCTAAGCAGTTACTCAATTGTCAAGCACTGCTCATAACTCATTTTGTCTGTATTTTCCAAAGGAAATGCGCATAATCATCCAGTTGTTTAACAAAACTATGCCTCTAAAATTAGAAGTACGCACTATTATTTGCACTAGTTTAAAGCTTAGTTACTTATCTTTAAGCTTAGTCAGTTATCTTTAAAGGTTTTAGCGCATTTCCTTTGGAAAATACAGTCAAAATGAGTTACGAGCAGTGCTTGACAATTGAGTAACTGCTTAGGTTCTAAAACATGAACCAGAACCACGTAATGGGCATGGTTCTTGCATAAGCAAGAAATGGGTTGTTTAGCACGGAAACACGCATTCTAAATGAAATTCGCCCGACAGCGGACTACCGCGCCGGAATTATTTATTTAGTAGTTGTAAACTTATATAATGTAAAAAGCACGGAAACACGCATCCAAAGGAAATTCGCCTAACATGCGGACCACCGCGCCAGAATTATTTTTCTAGTGGTAAAAAAACGATAAAAAATATTGTCCCTACTAGGATTTGAACCCAGGTACTCTGGTTTTGAGTGCTCGCATCCAAAGGAAATTCGCCCGACATGCGGACCACCGCGCCAGAATTATTTTCTAGTTGTAAACTTATATTAAGT
>JACMZG010001908.1:302759-386516 GCA_018340805.1 Microvelia longipes
CAAACTATAGCTCTATTATAAAGGAGTGTACACCTCTAGATTTTATTTTAATGTGACAATAGTTATAATACTAACATTAAAGGTATCAAATTTTAGTTTCTAGGTGGATAAGATGTGTATAATGTGAAAGTTCGAATTGAATTTGGGCCTTTTAAAAGGATTTTGGGGAAGCAAAGAAAAATATATGTTTGATAGTTTATTTTAATGTTATTATTTTTTTTTATATTAATATATGGTATAATTGGGATATTTACTTAGTTTGAGGGATCTATCTGAGGTCTAAGAGGCGAAATCGTGACGTTTTATTTGAGAATACTAATCCGGATGTACATAAATACTAATCCTACACTTCAGGCAGACTGAACCCGAGTTTTTTGGTAAAAATGAAAATGTACTCGATTTAAATCTAAAGAGACTAAAAATATAGTTTAAGTCTCTTTGAAAGGGACCCTTCGTTTAATTCGAAGAGACAAATACTATAGTTTTAGTCTCTTTGGTTCAATTTAACAACTCGATTGACGTAATAGCTTTTTGCCGCGAATCTTACTTTTTTTAATTGGTTTTAAAAAATTGAACAATTAATATTTTCATATTTTTTCTTACCTCGATTAACCTAACAAAACAAAAAAACTATAGGTTAAAATTTATGTATCTCCCTCATTAAAGTCTGCTGACATTAAGCGTGTTAGATTTTAAAAGTTAAAACACAAAATTTCTATGCTTCTCTAATACTTTTAGAGTCTATAAGTTGTCACATGCCCATCTATTTTCCTTCAAATAGTGGCGACACTTTTTTGCCTTTATGCTCCCCCTGTGGTGACACCGCAAATACAAGAGTCTTAACGATACTAACCGACAGCTTACCTTAGCTCCCCTAACTTGGGGAACCCTAGAGTGCCTGTATAATCATATTATACAGGCACTCTAGGGAACCCTAGCCACCCCACTTTATCAGTAATAACTTGTGATTTTCAGACTAATCCAAGACTAATAAAAAGAAATTTTGGATTTTTTTCTATTAAATCAAAATGTAAAACAACAAAAACCCCAATAACATCTGATGATAAATCCAGTTTAAAGAACTCAGCTATAAATGAAAAATCTGCGCAAGAAGAAACGGACAAACAAAATGTTACCGGAATAGAAAACAATTCAAGAAATTCTAAGGAAATCAAACAGCAACATAATGCTGATCCAAGTAGACACAGCAAATATGACCATATATTTCCTTCCAAATATTATTTACCGAGTTATAAAAACTATAAATCGTTAGTGGGTATCAGTGGTTTTCCAAATATCTATGCTGCATTTAAGAACACAGAACTATCACAATGTAAATCATTAAAAAACAC
The DNA here is from genome assembly GCA_018340805.1 of Microvelia longipes. NCBI lineage: Eukaryota > Metazoa > Arthropoda > Insecta > Hemiptera > Veliidae > Microvelia > Microvelia longipes. Next base: position 304,112 of record JACMZG010001908.1, read on the forward strand.
AGGACTCTCTTACTGTAAACCATTTAATAGTCTCAGTTCAAGTTTTAAAGAAAGTATGGATGGTATCATTGGAAATAAGGAAGTTAAGTCATTCAAGTTTCCCTGGAGAAGTGACGATGCCCTGCTTTCAGATGACAAGGCTAATTTTAATAATAGACATTACATTGGTATCAATAATATTTATACTGATTATGAAGATACGGCAAAAGCAAATGATAAATATCATTGGATCGATAATAATCATGGTGAAAAAGGAGAATTCGATAATACGTTTTATAAGTTCAATAAAAACTATGATGACGTGACAAAATTAGGAAATAAGTTCAATAAAAACTATGATGACGTGACAAAATTAGGAAATAAGTTCAATAAAAAACTATGATGACGTGACAAAATTAAGAAATAAGTTCAATAAAAACTATGATGACGTGACAAAATTAGGAAATAAGTTCAATAAAAACTATGATGACGTGACAAAATTAGAAATAGTTCAATAAAAACTATGATGACGTGACAAAATTAAGAAATAAGTTCAATAAAACTATGATGACGTGACAAATTAGGAAATAAGTTCAATAAAAACTATGATGATGAGACAAAATTAGATGACAATGACTGGGAAAAACTTAATTTTGATGACACAGGACAGTCAGAGGATTCGAATTATTGGGTCAGTAATAATAACCAGAGTAAGAAACAAATATCAGAGGAGAAAAATCAGGTTGACATTAATGATAACAAGAAACCACAAAATAAGTATCATCAGCTCAATCAAATTTTTAATGATAAGGTAAACTCAAAGGCTAAGTCTTATCAAACCTGTGACAAATATATTGATACAAATAATTTTAGAAAAATTGCAAGTTTTAAAAAACAGATCAATGGTTCATTAAGAATTTTGAACAGACCAATAAAACCTTTAATAAACCATCATAAAGATAGTTTCAAGGATATTTTTACTCAGTCGGACAGGGAGGGGTTTCCGGGACCTATTGAAGGCGTACAACATGTTTACTACGACGAACCAATTAAAGATATTAAAATATTCAATATTGATAGCAATCAATTAAAATATTCTTATCCGTGGGAAATTAAAAATAAAAATGACTCTGGACCGCAATACAAAGAATTGTTGGATGAAGAAAGAAGTGAAAGCACCCCTCACCTCACTCTGGTGCAGAATGCTATTAAACAATTAAACCAGTATTTACTCAAGCAAAATTATCACAATTTAAAAAAAATCGATACTAAATCAATTGAAGATTACATCAGTTTTATCCATTCATTGCAAAATTCTATTAAAAGACCGTAACTCACAAATGTTTTTATTTTATTCTTTCTATAACCAACTTAACATATATATATATATATATATATATATATATATATATATAATATATATAATATATATATATATATATATATATATATATATATATATATATATTATTTTATATATATAATATATATTATATATATATATATATATATATATATATTTTTTATATCACAAAATATATAGACATGAACAGATAAAAACAAAATTTAATAAAATGGGATACGAGGAACCTCAACAATTGTCCTCACGACATAGTTTTTGCTTGACATATTCTCACTACTTGGGACTTGCTTAAGCTCATCCATGATGTAATATACAGATCACCAAGTTCATGCTGCAACTCGTTTTGCATGTCCTCAGGTAGTAATTACATTTTTATTCCTGGTACTCACACCACCAGGTACTGACATTGCTCGATGATGCTTAACTTCCAACAAAACCCATAGATATACTCGGTGCGACGAAACGATACTTATTTGTTCCGTAAAAGGACACACTTGTACTACATTTTAACTCTTTAATTTATTGTTTGTTTTTAAAAAAAACGTATACAAGTCATTTGATAAAAATTAACCTATTACTAATAATAAGATGAAATTTGGCACATATGTTGGTCTTATATGACTACATGCGTGCCAAATTCCAAATTAATCAAAAAATTTCTCCGCGTTACATGCATTTTGGAAATTTTTGCTGACTCGTTATTGTTGGTTGCAGAAATCATAAATAATTGTTTTCCAGATAGGACAACTAGAACTAAAGATCAATTTTTGTACCAAGTTTTAACCTTTTTAGTATGAATACAGACATGCAGGATGATAACAGACATACACACCACACACACACATAAAGGCAATTTTTCTAAAAACGATTCAGGAGGTTTTAAAAACACAAAAAACGGATGATTTAGTTACAATCCTGGATTCAGATTTTTAAATAAATAATTAACAAACTAAAACTTCGGTTTAGACTTACACAGTTTTTGTTGGCTTGATTTAGAATTGAGGGCGTGGTTTAACATCCAAGACTAACCTCATTGGGTCCCTTGTATTACTTTTCCACACTGTCAACTGATTTTAGTCGTGTGTCGTATTATAATGCTGTTGGATTAAGGAAAAATAGCAACCCTGAATGTCTTTAAATATGAAAATTTAATAAATGATTTGTGTCAAACCAAATAAGGTATATTTACTCTTGGCTCATTATTTCTAATGTGAACACTTAAGCTTCAATTTTGAGTTGAAATGTCCAATTTTTACACTTTGGTTATTTGCTGCTTTTGGATTTTTCGACGATCAAGTCAGTAATGATGAAAAAACCACTATGGTGGATACATTGAATGATGATGAACGTTAGAGGTGGAAGAAAAAAAAAGAGTGATACTTAGTGCTAAAGATCTTGAATATATTACTGAGAGAACTTTAGTTCATTTTATTTCACCAAATTCAAAAATGATTTTCAGCAGGTTTAATATCAAAACTAGTTTTTTAAATTTACCACCAGAAACATGGTCTGAAAATCAAGCCTTCATCAAAGGAAAATAAGTTTTGAGCAAACGGTCAGTTGCAAACGACTTAGCAGAAAGAGTCGTGCAACTTAATCAAGACTATCACAAGAATGATGAAGAAAATCCAGATATTCTAAATGTTTTAAACCGTTCATATAGCCTGGGGTTAATCTGAAATTAGTTCCCTTATCTAATATTACTACATAAATTACGAATGCAAGGCTAGCCTTTACATACTGCAAGATACAAACCATGATCTATATATGTTAAACAATAGGTAGTAATTAAAATTAAACTATAATACTAGCATGTGGTATATATAAATATAATTACATATAGTTAATTTTGCTGCTAATAGAAAAAAAAATATATTTTTAAGGGTAATTTTATATATTTCACCAGTTATTTCTGATATAAACTATCAGAAATATATAGTAGTATGGTAGTATAGTATATATATATATAATATATATATATATATATATAATATATATATATATATATATATATATATATATATATATATATATATATATATATATATATATATATATATATAAACTTAATGTTTATCAATTATTTATTTAATTAATTCTATATTTGTTCTCATTATTTTGTTTGGTTACACATTAGTTACCTGTATGCACTAGATAGTGTAAATATGTAATTTATTGTAAATACATATATAAAACAACAATATCATTAATATATATTACAAAACATTTAAAATAACTTATGTGTCTCGATGTCAAATATAACAAACTTTTATATATTACACACACACATACACACATATTATATATTATTATTACTATTATTATTTGCTTTTGTGAATACTCTGATACAGAAAGTCTCATGTCAGTAATTTATTAGTGACTTCTAAACTATTGCTGCACATAATATGTCCTCAAAGGAGACGGCCTCATTAGTGATTTATTTTTTAAAATTTTTATAGTAATTAAAAAATAAAACAACAATATGAAATTAAAATCTACATAAGAACAACCTGATCAGAATAAAAACAAAAACTAATCTATCTTTTCCTTAGAATAATACTATATATAGAAGGAGCATAGAACCGTAAACACAATGTAATTCCACTGATAACATGAAAGCCGGTTCACTGGTGGTCTTAAGTAGGGGTACCACTCTAACAACGAAACAATATTTTATGAATGTGTTATAAATATCTACTAATGAAAACAGATCTTAAGTAACAAATAAAATAATGTAAAAACCTTGCTAAGTACTTAATAAAATTGGTCTGGGGAATATGAGAATCTACATTTAGTTGAAGAGGACTACTTTTAACATAATTTTAATTAAAAACATTAAAATACCATTTAAAATGCTTAAAAAATTGTAATGCACTGATATTTTATTAGTATTTTATGAATAATTGATCATTAATTAATAACAGAACATAATAATTCATAATAATCAGTTATGCTCCTTCTATGAAACAATGAAATAGCTTATTATGCTAGTTTAAATCAGTGCTGCCACATTGAACTTTTGAGTGAAACCATTTTTTTCTCAAAGTCCTCAATAAGGTTGTTCATACCTTTCATTTTATTCTCACCAAATTAATTAAAACTTAAATCTCATTAAAATTAATAAAACCAAAACTAAATACAAAATAAAATAGAGGTAGCAAATTAATTCTTTGGAATTAAACTCTTTGAAAACATGACAATTTTTTAGAAGTATTAAAGAGCAATAAAAAGCAGAATAGGCTACATTGTTAAGTTGCTTGACTGGCTCTGCCTTGCCACCCTATTACTACTAATACAGGTACAGGTATTGCTTTATATGGGAGAGAGGGGGCTTAACTCACTCAAATATAAGTATCCCAGTTCTAATCGATTCATAAGGGCAGGGGTGATTTCAACATCATAGGATTTACAGGACTGTAGAGTAGAGTAAAAAAACAACTAGTCTATTGTTTAGTTTAAAAATACCTAGGGTCACTAGAATTTTGTGGATTGACCATTTAGAGAAGCCGCTGCCAACCCCTCATGTGAAAAGAGAAAGAAATCTCTACCACCATAACCACTGTAGGGAAATAACCTTCTTCCCAGCAATAGTTTACGTTGTTAGTGGTTCTTCTTGAGTTTACATAGTTTTGAAAACTACTTTCAAATAATTCATAAAAATTATATTATAAAATAAAAATACACGAAAGAAATGTAAAAAAACATTGCAAAGAAAATACGGGTTTAACAACCTTTTTAGCGAATTGCTTTAGGAAAAATTCGCTAAGGGATAGGCGTCATGGCGGAATTCGAACCTCGGACCACAACACAATCCGTTTCAGAGGTCCCTAATGACGAAAAAAAAAACCATGCCATTGCGTGGTTCCGGTTCATGCTTTCGAACCTAAGCAGTTACTCAATTGTCAAGCACTGCTCGTAACTCATTTTGTCTGTATTTTCCAAAGGAAATGCGCTAAGACCTTTAAAGATAACTGACTAAGCTTAAAGATAAGTAACTAAGCTTTAAACTAGTGCAAATAGTAGTGCGTACTTCTAATTTTAGAGGCATAGTTTTGTACAACAACTGGATGATTATGCGCATTTCCTTTGGAAAATACAGACAAAATGAGTTACGAGCAGTGCTTGACAATTGAGTAACTGCTTAGGTTCGAAAGCATGAACCGGAACCACGCAATGGGCATGGTTCTTGCCTAAGCAAGAAAAGGGTTGTTTAGCACGGAAACACGTATTCTAATTGAAATTCGCCCGACAGCGGACCACCGCGCCGGAATTATTTATTTAGTAGTTGTAAACTTATATAAAAAGCACGGAAACACGCATCCAAAGGAAATTCGCCCGACATGCGGACCACCGCGCCAGAATTTTTGATTACATAACTTTTTCCCACTCCCTTCACACTGAAACGGATAATTCAGGTGAATTCCCAGTTTTGGATATTTAGAGCAAACACAATACTTTTCTTATTTTTACTCGTGTAAATGAGTGCAAGTAATAAAGGATCAGCAATACCAACAACTATTTCATTTGGAAATGTTTCAAAGGAAATTCAAAGCATTTTAGCATTGCTGGAATAGCGCATTTCAATCCACTATTAGAACATTATATCTTACCATTATTTAATACCACATCGTGTTTCCATACAATAGAATATTTACAATAAAAAAATATTACAACTATACATATCTTTTGCTTTGTCAAATCAATTTCTAAAACTCAAAACAGAAGTGGCAGGTATAAGAAAGAACAACCTGAGTAGTAAATCTGTAATGACATCTTCATTAATGATTACACAACTACTTTTAGGCAGGAAAATTATATTTTGTTGATCTGTCACTAGAATTTTAAAATTAGACAGGTAAAAATAAAAAAAAGCAGTCTGGACTACGTGGGACACAAGGCTTACTTTGTGTCCCAAGGCAGGCAAAACTTTACCTGACTCATTTTTTTAAAATTCTGACTAATAGGTTCATTTTAATTTATTGATGATAATTGTTTTGTTTTAATATTTTAAAGTTGTTATTATTTATTTTATAGCCATTTAACTCAATTCAACACAAAATATAAAAGCAATTTAAAAAAATAGATCTTTGTTAAGAAAAAAAATTAGAGGCAACTCTGGCATGCAACTTGTATTTTATTGATTGTTCATCAATTTTTTTAAATTCTTTTTTAATAAAAACCTTTAAAAAGTTCTCTTTGAACAATATTATTGATAACTTTTCTTTGTTAATTTCATAAAAAAATATATTTATTATGTTTATATAGAAAGAAACAGTTAAAATCCAAGATTCATTAATTTTGTTATGATTTATGATCACAACATAAGTCACAGTATTTATAAAATTAAAATATTTTAATTTTCTATAGTTTAATCATGTTTAAATGTGATAAACTGCATAGGCATCCGTGGTTATTACCATGAAGATGTAGGTCTTCCAGTGGTGACCACGTCAAAGTAGATGAAGAATCCGACAATTCGTTCCCACTAAGGGAGGCATCTTCAGGGATGTAGGACATCATGGATGTCTACTGAAACTAAACTGAAGACAGAGAAAATGGAGATAGCCAGCTCATTAATCAGACAGGACACCCCTACGCGACCTTCAAGTGGATTACGTCATACTGGACCGTCAAACCCTATTATCCCTTCTCATGGCTATAATCTTGGTCCTCGAAGACAAGGTCAGAGACAGGTACAAATAGGGCTTGCATCGTCTCCATCTTCAGTTCAGTTTTGTAGAGCATTGTGTTTCTCTCCATGATGTCCTACATCCCTGAAGATGCCTCCCACAATGGAAGCCAAACATCGGATTCTTCATCTACAATCTACATTGACGCGGCCACCACCGGAAGACCTAAATCTTCATGTTTTAACTTGTATAAATATCGATAAGATCTTAGATCAGATATCCCTTGTATTTGAGAGTTGACCTTCCCCTTTCATTAGAATAATACGGCTCTGTATTAGGTTATTTCCCTAACTTACTTATTTTGAGAGACTATTAAATTGTGAATACTCTAAGCTGTATTGGAGGAAAAATGCAAACAGGGGCAATGCCCCTATTTGCATTTTTATCTTTAAAAATAAAGATAAAAAATAATTTTGGTCTGGTGTCAGGCTGTCCAGGACTCAACTTCAAGAACAAGCTCAGAAGTCCCAAAAATAAGGAAAAAATGTTGCCCAATAATGCAACATTTTCTGGCTTGTTCTGTATAATTTTTTTGTCACATGCTTACACAAAATTAGCAACTGTAGACAATTATTTTAAATTTCATAAGTAAATAATAATTTTCTATTCTAGCAACACAGTATAATCTAAAGTGATGTAGAAATTCATACAGTAGAGGGGGGGGGCGGGATACAGTGGTCCAACTCCCCTCAGAATAAGCTGTTTTAGATGGGCCTGCTTTAAGTTCACCGTTTCTCCACTAGAGGCAGGTCGGTTCACCTTGTACGGCATATTTAAAATAATTATTTCTTCATTTTCAGGATTTAAATTATTTAAATTATTTAACAATGTTAAAAATCATATTAATTATTTTAAATGTATAATTTTCATAAAATATTATAAAAATATAAACGCTGTTTTATTTTTAACTAGACCTGATATCATGATAACCATGACATGCAAAGATTAATTAATTAACTTATTTATTTATTATTAATTAATTTGCGTGTTTATGGCTTTTTTATTTTTTCTTTTAATGGAAAAATGCTAAATTTATCTTATTTTCTAAACAAATAATCTTATAAACAACTAAAAATATTCAGAAAATTTGTCTTGTTTACATTCTGGTTTATAGACATCTCAATTTAAAACTGATAAAAATATTGATAACTGTTGTACAAGGTAAAAACTAGCGCTCGGTGTGGTAGTTGATGCAACTAGCCCCTGTTATTTGAGGACAAACCAGGGAGTTGGAGCACTGTGTCCCCCCCCCCACCCCTACTCTATAAATTTCTACATCACTTTAGAACAATCTCTTCTTATTTTATTTACTTACTATTTTAAATTTTATTTTTTTTTACAAATTTATCTTATACATTTTGTGTTTATTATTATAATTGTATTTGTATAAAATGGGGAAACCCGTTAAAATGTAAATAAATAAATAAATAACTTATTTTCTAATTTATTAATATAGAAACTACCAGAATGTAATCATTGCATTGTTTCTCTGCCAAGCCTCTCAAGCCACTAAAACTATTTTAACTCTAATACTTGTAAAAATCATAAATGTTGTTTTATTAACCAATAAAATTTGTCAAAAAAGCAATACAGTTGTCTGTGAGTATCTGTTTTGTTTATTCATTTGTCCATAATTCTTACTAAATACTAAGCCCGCAAAAACTTATAAGAATTGGGTCGGGGGTTAGTCACCATCAAATTTTTGGGTTGGGGATAAAAAAGGTTGAGAAGTGCTGTGTTGGGCCACTTTCCACCAATATGACCAAAAAACTTGATAAGTGAAATCTAACTAGCAAATGAGAGTAATATGGCCAGTATCAGCCCCCAGGAGGAGGAGTCTATTGAGAGGCAGTAGTGACATGCAAGTCAAAACACCCTTAAAACTATCAGATCTCAGTCTTGTACTTGTGTAGACTGGCACTCCTGTTTCCAATGAACTATGTACACCAAGCCTGTTGGATGTCGTGCCGGATATTACTTCACAGTTATAGCGTAGTAAACAGTGCACTGGTTCTGAGGGACCTCTGAACAAAAGATAATAAAATGTTATATTATTAGGATCACTAATTTATAAAGACATAACTAATAAATATAGTCTATAATATGAATAATCAAAATAATATAAGACAAACAATTTTATAGGGACCTCTATTTTAAATATTCAAGCTTTTGAGGAGGAATAGGTCCTAATTAATACAAAAAACTAATTTTGCCGAGCTTTCGATATAATTTAATCTTTTTCAAGGCTTAACATATTAAATAATAACAAAAACAGTTACATGGTGGTTTACACTAGATGTTTGGACAACAACTAGAGTAACAGACAAATAATACCGTTAAAAACAATCATCAAAGAAATGACATACATATCGACTAACCCTAATGTTTGTAATAAAAAGTCTGATATCTCAAACCTTAGTGCTATATATAAAAATTTGTTACCTCCATTTAAAAATAATTAGTGCAATGATATTTTAAATTATATATTATTAGTAGAAAACCATATTATTAGTAACATTTTATATATATCATTGCAATCATAATCAATAAAATTTGGCTGTAAAGATTTATTTATTTAAGAGGGTCTTGCCCCAACATAGGAATTTTTAACTGTAGATCTTTGTTTAGAACTTAATTTAACTCAATAACATTGTTACCGTTTTTGTTTTTAACGGTATTATTTGTCTGTTACTCTAGTTGTTGTCCAAACATCTAGTAAAAAACCACCATGTAACTGTTTTTGTTATTATTTAATATGTTAAGCCTTGAAAAAGATTAAATTATATCGAAAGCTCGGCAAAATTATTTTTTTTGTATTAATTAGGACCTATTCCTCCTCAAAAGCTTGAATATAAACAACAAAACAAAATAATATAACTAGTACATAAATATTTTTATCTCCAGAGGGTATATCATATATAGTTTTTAGGGATTAAAAAGTGTTTTCTATAATTAGTAGTACCCCCTGAAATTATAAGAGAGACTTAACCAACAAATTTAAAACAAAATGCTTTAATGAATTCATGAAAATAGGAATGTTACAAGAATTAAATTACATCACTGCCTGCCTCCATGGCAATTATTTTATACTCTTTCCTCCTTATTTTATACTCATTCGATTTTGGCACCAAAGATCCAGGGTTTGTAGCCAGGGCTATGTTTTAAGTTTATATTAATAGTATTTGTAGTAAAAATATTTTGCTAACTTCAATTGATACTTAGAGTTGATACTTAGTTTCCGCAGAGTGAATACCCTGATAGGCTGAAAGGCCCTTAAACAGGCATTTTTCAATTTGTTTCATCGCCCAGGAGTAAAATCTTGTATGCACCTCAGGAGTAAAATGCTATTTTTCTCTCACCATAATTACGTTCCACCAGGGTACATACATAATTACCTGAGTTATGCCTCCAGAGTTAAAAAGTTGGTTCCCACAGCTTTCCCCCTAGGTACCAACTTACAGCTCAGGGAAATAACAGCATTATTTCCCCCCTTGGTGCATAAGTAATAAAATATAAACAAAATAAACTTACTTGAGGATATATTTGAGTTTAGCCTCGGTTACATTCCACACACAGACAGACTGGTCCAGGGAGGAACTGATGACAGTGTCCTCGTCTACAGCGACCAGCTGCAGGATCTACAACAATACATTATTCTCATCAACCATGTATTCAAACTCCTCCGGGTTTTATTTTATTATTGGGAGCTAAAATCAATGAAGGAATAATTAATGTAAATTGACCTCGGCATCGTGTGCTTTCCACTGAGAAAGGACGGTTCCCATGGTGAGATCCAGGATAGTAATGACTCCAGAGGCCTGCCCCACAGCAAGCCATCCTGCCCTGGGAGATACCACCAGACACCTAATCAAGGCACTTGATGAAACTGTCACCTGATAAACAATCACAAATAGCAACAATATTACTCTCAGATTAATAGATAATATTATAACATAATTTGAAAATCCATTTATTTTAAGTATAACTTTTAATCCCGGGTTTTTAAATGACTTTTTAAATTTTACCCCTCTGCTCTAAAATTTTAGTGATAGATGAACAAAATAGCCTACAATATACCTCGACAGGTTATTGTGAGCCTTTGTTGGCTTATTGAGGCTCAAGTATACTTGCATGAGCCTCTGGTTACACACTTAATGTAATGTTTACTTAATGTTTACATACTTAAACTCAAGCTGACAAAAGCCAAGTATGGCCAACTAAATGGCAGTAATAAAAGTCACTCCACAGATAAAGATTTTATTAAAAGAAAAGCAGAGTGCTTTCGACCAAACAAGAGCTTATCATTAATGCCTATTAAACAAATAAGACAAAAATGTCAAAACAAAACCCATACATAAAATTACAAATTATATAAAAGAAAATAGATAAATTATAGAAATGGAGTGATAAATAAATTATCACTAAGTGATAAATAATTATCACTTAATTTATCACTGCATTTCTGTGATATATCTGTTTCTTTGGTATAGTTTGTAATTTTATTTATGGGTTTTGTTTTGACATTGTATGTTTTATTTGTTTAATAGGCACTGATGAGGACCTCTTCTTAGATCGAAAGTGCTCTGCTTTACTTTAATAAAATCTTTAACTGTGGAGATATTTTTGATTCTTTTGTTCTTATCATGGACTCCATTAATGTTCATTCTAAAACATCATAATCATAGCTTTAAGGGATTCCTTGAGAAAACCATTTAATTAAAATCACACTAAGTTTTATTATTTTGACTTTTGAAAGTTTAGTATAACAACTACAAGCATGTAGTATCTATTATTAGTATAATAGTTATTTATGCACCAAGGGAGTAAAGAATGCTATTATTTCCCTAAGCAGTTAGTTGGTTTCTAAGGCGTAAGCCGAGGGAACCAAAGTATTTAACTCCCAAGGCAAAGCTGAGGTATTTATGTGTTTAACTCTCGAGGCAAAGTAGAGGGAGTTAGGACTATTAACTCTCTTAAGGGAGTAATTGCGAGAGGAAAAATAACATTTTACTCCCCAGGTGCATACAAGATTTTACCTCCAAACGTTATTTTATTTTAATAAATTTTGTTGCATTTCATTCTATTTTTTTTGGGTTCGGCACCCCTTATAAATTTTGGGGGTGCTGCCCCCCAAAAATCAAAACATTTATTTATTGCTCCAAACAACTTCTTTTGACCTGAAACGTATTTTGAGCCAATACATTTTTTTTGGTCTGGTCCCCCTTAGAAATTTAGGGTTGCTGACCCTGAGGAAATTATAACAATTGATTGGTCACCTGAATAAATTAGATAATACCACTCCCCTAAAATAATTTATATAATTGGATCTAATAACCCAATAAGGAAACACTTTTATTCCTAAGGGAGAAAAAATTACTTTTTATTCCCAAGGGAGAAAAAGTTACTTTTTACTCCCTTGGGAGTGAAAAGTGCTTCTTTCCTTCCTAAAAACTAGTTGATAAACTTTACATCTGGAGATAAATACTTTATAATGACCTTCAACTCGGAGACAAAGGAGCAAGTCCTCAGGTCAATGCCTCTGATAATAGAGTCAGTGGCAGCAGAGAGAGCTAGTGGCGAGGGGGGCGGCAGCACAAGAAGAGTATTTATAGGAGGTACGTGTTGCCTTGATAGAGTAGACACAGCTCTGCCAACCCAAGGATCCCATATATGCACTATGGAGTCAGATGTAACAGCTAGTCTGCATCGATCACTGAACCCGCAACCTAGGATGGACTTGCGGTGACCCTGATAGGTCCACTGTGGACCTGCGCTACCACTCCCGTCTCCCTGAGTCAACATACATTTTAAACATTAGGCACATTAATAATTTCCCTTATAAGGCACCACATGGGGAAGCAGTTGATATAGCTATAGTATAACTCACGGTTAAAATCAGTTGACAGCATAGGTATATAATGTGAGGGAGCCAATGAGGTTAGTCCTGGATGTTAATAGCTATATACTGTATTACTTTTTTGCTTTATTCAACCTTAAGCTACAACTTTTCTTAAGATCGGAAACTGGCTTTTCTATCTTAGGAGTTAAATTTTTCAATGCTCCTCCTACAAACATTAAAGAGTTAGAATCCAAAAAATATTTGAAAAACCATAAAATCTTTACTTCTGGACAACCCATTATATAATATGAATGAATATTTTAATTGTAACGAAATATGTATTGGAATATTTTTGTACAATATGTATAAGTTTAAGTGTTGACGCTTTCTTTATGTTTTACATAAAGAATTATTTACCTTCATGTGAAATCTCAAAAAATAAATAAATATAATTTATTATTAAAAAAAACACATTCTAAGGTCAAACTAATTGAGACCCAAGTAATACCACCGAAAGCTTTGGGTAATAATGACATTTTGAGGACAAGTCAAGAAAGTCCAAATAAAGAATAATGGCTGATCACACAATAACCACGGCTGACTCACAATGTAATAAAGAATAATGGCTGACTCACAATTGTAATAAAGAATAACGGCTGACTCACACATTGTAATAAAGAATAATGGCTGACTCACACAATGTAATAAAGAATAACGGCTGACTCACACATTGTAATAAAGAATAACGGCTGACTCACACAATGTAATAAAGAATAATGGCTGACTCACACATTGTAATGGCTGACTCACACATGTAATAAAGAATAATGGCTGACTCACACATTGTAATAAAGAATAATGGCTGACTCACACAATATAATAAAGAATAATGGCTGACTCACACATTGTAATAAAGAATAATGCTGACTCACACAATGTAATAAAGAATAATGGCTGACTCACACATTGTAATAAAGAATAATGGCTGACTCACACAATGTAATAAAGAATAACATCTGACTCACACATTGTAATAAAAAATAACTGCTGACTCACACATTGTAAAAAAGAATAATGGCTGACTCACTAAAGAAAGAAAGGGTGACTGACCTGACTCCTAAGGGACCAGAGTTTGACTGTCTTATCCCTGCCAGCAGACATGAAGCTGTTCTCAGATGCCAGGGGTATAATATGCCTGACACTGTTGCAATGTCCCACAAATGTTTGCAGTTTGATTTGCTTTATATTGAGCTTGGTATCCTTAGGACTGCGGCCTATCTCGTGTTCCCAGTACGCCACCCAGTTCCCTCGCAGGTGCCTACATCACATTATCAGTCCAATATTATTAATGATTTCTCTCTAATAATTTTATCTAGGATCTTAGGAAAAGACTCAACAGTTAAAAGATAAAACACCTCACCCGTATCTCTGTATGCATGTTTTATTCTTTGTCATATTTTTTAACTTAGTTTTATTTTTTTTTATTTTATAGTTTTTAATTAGTTGTTTGTTAGGCACTGACGATGACCTTTAGTAGGTTAAAAGCCGATTAAGCTTTGTTTTAAATAAATATTAACATCAGTGGAGAAACTTATTACATTACTCTGATAAAAATGTGGCTGCTCGAGAACTATGCTAGCCATAGATGTAGTTTAGGTCTTGTACTGGTCCTCTAAACTTAAGGAATACCATATCACAAAGCATCCTTTAAAAAAAAAGAGGTGAGGGCATGTTATACATCTTCAGCTGTATTTTTACTTTTCCTCATTTATACCGTAGGTATATAGGAAAAGTAATGTGTTTGCAAACAAAATCTGAAACCGGAATTATCCGTTTCACGCATTTTTAAGGCCTCCTGAGTGGTTTTCTCAAAGTTGTCTGTCTGTATATGTGTGTGTGTGTTATCATCGTAGCTCCTAGGGTATTTATGCTAGAGAGTTGAAACGTTGTAGAAAAATCAATCTACCGCTATAGTTTTACTATTCGGAAAATAGCAAAATATTTAGCAACTATATATGTTACAAAATATGTTAAATAGCAACTTAACATTTTTGCGTGTGATATATGTTTTTTTCTCTTCAAATATTAATTGTAATTAGTAGTCTAACAACTTTAACCTAAAACTTCTGAATATAATAAAAGGAATCGTAATTTTAAGTTACATATAAGGCAATACACTGTTGTCTGTGTGAAATACACTGAAAATATGTGGTTAATTTATCTTTTCCTTTAACTAAATTATTGTAACAATTATTTCACAGAATTTAATATAAACTCATTAAATTATCACGTACATATTAAATTACAAAAACACTATAAAATGTAAAACTCACCTAATGTTATCAGGGTTGCCAATAAAATGAAGTAAAAAAATTAAATCCTAAAAGGCTCATGTGCAGTTATTCCAACTTTAGCTATTTTTTTATTTTTGGGCCAGATATCAGCTGATGACACATGTCTCAATTTTTTTACACAGGTTAGTATAAGAGTTTCCCTACTTGGTTTATATATTACTTTGCCTACGGTATAAATGAGGAAAAGTAAAAATTATACTTGTTTGAGGAGGAAAAACCCTCAGACACTTCTACAGTTCTACAGAGTGAGATTATTTGTTTACATTTGCAAAGATAATAAAACTGAAATGTGTCACCTATTGATAGTTTCAGATTTACTAGAAGTCACGGAAGGAGTTTCCTCTATGGTGATGATAGGGCTGCTGCTTTTACCATAATTATCCTAAAATGTAAACAATATCTATAGTCTATAAAATTAAAAACAAAATAAAATACATCTAATGTTATCAGATACTTAAAAAATGTTATATTTGTTGCAAATATGAAGGGAAAGCCTTTCCTTACCCAATAGTCCCGCCACTACCAGAATTTAGAGTAACTAAGGAATTAGGGTTTAAAAGGGTGGGAATAGATTATTTTGGTCCGCAGGGGGAACAAAATGAAAAGGTTTGGGTCTGCTTCATAAGGTTTATCGCAAAATATCAATGTTATTAACTTATTACCTGGATTACGACACACTTTGTCATAAACAACAATGCGGCCTTGCTTTGGCGAATGTTAAATATATTAGAAACTTTATTTACATATGTTTTCAGTAAACAGTAGAGTTAATACAAATACAATGTTCAATTATTGTAACAGCTTTCATAAATAAAGCAGTATCAAGCGTTTCAAGTTTGAACGTGGACCAGGTTGTACGAATCCAAAGGTGTCTAAATGAAGACCTGTTAATCAGTGCAACACTGTTTTCATTTTGCTAAATCATTTACACAACTTTGTTTTTCGTATTTTGTCATCAAATTCATTTTTGTTTGTGTAAAATTTTTTTGGTATAATAATGGCTGAATTATTCACACCGGACCAACTGAATTTCCTCTTTGAATCGATAACCCGCCACAAACAGACCATAGAAAATAAAAAATCTGATTGTGTGCGGGCCAAAGAAAAGAAAAAGGCTTGGGCGGAGGTGTTAAAAGTATTTCAGGGTAAATTCCCTAATAGTAAGGTAAGTGGATTAATAGTAACTTATATTATGTAAATTTAGTTAGATAGTTATTAATACAACAAAGTGTGTCGTAAATCCAGGTAATAAGTTAATAACATTGATATTTTGCGATATATTACGTTATTTACAATGGTATCACTTTTTGACTTAACTACCTTAGGTTCTTACTAAAACAAATCATGCGAAGCCTCTAAATGACTTTTAAAACACGGGAACGATCATTTAAATTTCGTGGCTTAAAAACATTTCCCTTACCTAAACCTAAGGTGAGTGTTAGGAGAATGTTAGGAAAATGTTAGGAAAAAGTTAGGTGTTAGGAGAATGTTAGGAAAATGTTAGGTGTTAGGAGAATGTTAGGAAAATGTTAGGAAATACCCATACCATTTTTAAGAGTAAACTTAAGCTTTTGAGAATAGAGGGTAATGCGTACAGTATGCTAGATTCATACTATAATAAGAGACCTCAGTATGTTGAGTACGAGGGCCCAGCTTCGAGTTCACTTGAACTGGAAGCCGGAGCCGGAAGGGGACGGTCTTGGGTCCATTTGCCTTCCTCATGGAGGTCAATGACCTGGACCAATATCTCAGTAATGAGCATGTCACTCAAGAGTGTCTTGAGAATGACATACAAGAATCTGACTTTGAAGAAGATTTAATAGCTTTTGTAGACGATAATTCTTTGCTACATACAAGTAAAAATGAGCCTGATCTTAGAAAATATTCTCAACTACGTTTAAATAAAATAAATGACTGGTTTTCTGCTAACCATTTCAATTTTAATACTGATAAAACGCAATATTTAACTTTTAGTCTTAAGAATCATTCATCTCCATATACTCAACCTGTCAGGCTTCTAGGAATAATGCTTGATACTAAACTCAACTGGTCTCTTCATAAAGATATGTTGCATAGTAAAATATCGAGTTTCACCTACGTAATCCGAAAATTAAAAAAATGCTTACCTGGAAACATATTACGAGTTGTATACCTGTCAATGATTCAGATAAATAAATAAATAAATAAATAAATAAATCTTTATTTGCATAAATACTAATACAAGTACAATGGCAAATCGTCAAATATACAAAATTAGAAGTAACATAAATTACTCAAACATAATTTTATTAGAGAAGTACTCATTAATACTATAAAAAGGCTGCTCTGTCAAGGCTTTTTTTACGGCTTTTTTGAAATGATCTATTGGCAACTCTTGAATTTTTACATCTAATGATTAAAAGTTTTACCCCCAATACACTATGACCCACTTCTGACTTCTTAAGTCTATGAGTTGGTATTGTAAGTACATTTTTATTCTTTGTATTATATCTATGATAATCACTATTGGTTTTAAATTTATTTAAGTTCTTTTTAATAAAGAGCACAGAATTAAAAATAAAAAGATTTATGACAGTCATTATTGCCAGTCTCTTAAATGAAGATTGACAGTGTGAACCAGTTTGGCTCCCGTTATTCTTCTAATTATCTTTTTTTGATAAATAAGCAATGGAATCTAAATTGACGTGTCCCCAGGCAATAATAGCATAATTTAACCTGCTCTGAACCAGAGATTTGTAGACGAGCACAAGAGTTTCTTCTAACGAGTCTTTTAACTTTCTAAAAACAAATAAGTACCTAGCAATATTTTAGTCATTGTTGTGACATGGTCTTTCCAATTTAATTTACCGTCAATAGTGACTCCCAGAAATTTTACTGGTTGTTGTTTGTAATCAAGTCGGAGACTTATGATTAATGACTGTGTTTTATCTTTATTTAGTATAAAGTCATTGCTACTAAACCAATATTCCATTTTACTTAATCTTTGATCTCCTATTTTTTTCAGCTTAGTTTCGTCAGAATGGCGGTGAGTCAGGTTGGAATCATCTGCAAAGGTAGGTAAGTCTTCTATATCTTTTCTGTATTAGTTAGGTCCATGAACATTGGCATATCATTCGTGCTTAGAAGGTACAGAATAGGGCCTAAAATGGATCCCTGTGGAACCCCTTTATTAATTAATTTATGTTCTGAACATACATTGTTGTGTTCTACGTATTGCACCCTATGTGAAAGGATTCTTTGAGTAACGAATAAGCGTTTCCTTTGATGTTTAGAAGTTCACATTTTTTAAGTAGAGTTGAAATACATACTCTATCAAAAGCTTTTGATAAATCACAGCAAGTAAGCAGAGTATGTTCACCACTCTCTAATCCTTCAAGCGCTGATTCTACTACTTTAAGTATAGCTTCAATAGTAGACCTTCCTCTCCTGTATCCATACTGTGTAGGTACTAATAATTTATTTGTTTCCAGGTATTGAACTAACTGGATCTTCACAGCTGCTTCTAGAATCTTCCCAAGTATAGGAGTAATGCTGAGAGGACGGTAACTATCAGGTAAGTCTTCATTTCCTTTTTTAAACATGGGGGTTACTTTAGTTACTTTTAAACAGTTAGGGAATATTCCCTCTTTTAAGCAACTATTTATTAAAGCCGTCAGTGGTGTTTTGATATAAATAAGATTTTCTTTTACTAGACTATTAGTTAAGCCATAACAGTCTTTCGCCCGTGACTTTTTCATGTCTAAACAATCTTAATTATGTTGCTTCTGTTACAGGTTGAAGGAAAAATATATTGTCTTGTATTGCTGGTTTTGAAGAATAGCATTGCTGAGCAATTTCCACAGCTTTACGATTGTCAAACGTCTTGTCAGATGATGCTATATTTATAAAATAATCATTAAACTCTTTTGATGTTACTTTATCACTTCTATTTTTATAACCATTTTGACCACATTCATCCTTGATTACCTGCCACGTAGCTTTACTAATGTTATCTGCTTTCTTAATTTTATTTTCATTAAAGTCTTGCTTTATTCTCTTTAAATGCTTTCTATATACTTTTTGCTCCCATTTATAACGTCTCCACTCTTTACTAGATTTATCTATTTTGCCCATATCATACCAATTTTGAAGTGATTTCAAAATCAGAGTAGACTTGCATATGGTATAATACTGTGGGGACATACTAATCTAGAAGCTCTGCTTCTACTTCAAAAGAAAATTGTCAGAATCATGACTAGCTCTGCTTTTCTAGCACATTGTAAACCTCTTTTTAAAAAACTTGAAATTATGACTATTTTTATAATGCCTTACTGTTTGTCAAAAATAACTATACAAATTTCAAAACTAATAATTTTCATCATCAATATAACACTAGGAAAAAACAAGAACTTAACTTACCTGGACATAGGTTGAAGAAATCAGAAGTTGGCCACAGTGTCTTGGGCATAAAACTCTACAATAAGTTGCCAAAACATATTAAGTCCCTTAATTTCAAAGATTTTAAACAGCAGGTGAAACAGATGTTGTTAGACAATCCATTTTATGAATTAGAAGAATACTTCAGTTTCAATTTCTTGTAATTATCTTGTTTTACACATTTCTTTTGTATGTCTTATTGTTATGTGACGCAGCCTATTGTTATATTAATAATTTAATGGTAATAAAATAAAAAAAAAAATAATAAAAAAATAAAAAAAAATGTTAGGAAAAGTTAGGTGTTAGGAGAATGTTAGGAAAAAGTTAGGTAGGAGAATGTTAGGAAAAAGTTAGGAGAATGTTAGAAAACGTCTTTGAATACGGGCCTTAGGCTCAAGATTAACAGTTCTTAAAAGTTGATACAACTTAATTATTTGCATTTCATCTACAGTTTTAGACAACTAACCTGAAGTTCGATTCTATTTCCAACAACGACAACATTGCCAAAACTGCCGACCTGTAGATTCGACTCGCTGGGAGCCTCCAGCAGGTCTGACATCTCCTCCTCATCACTCACACCTAGTTACAAAAATCATACATCAAATAAATAAATATTCTGACGTGAGAGAAGTTCTGTAAACCAGAACTGCATTTTAATGCCCTTTAAATGCTACATTTCTTGCTTAACATTTTTGTTTACTTGATTTTAGAGTTTATGCATTATGGTCTCATCAATTGTTTTTATTCATTTCAGTTGTTTTCATTAAAACTAAAAACATTACAACTGACAAAAAATATTAAGAAAAAACAGGTACTCCGGTACCTTGAAACTTTTCCTGATGACATCGCATTCACTACGCTCATCCTCCACCTCCACACTTGCGACTCGCTTCACTTGTCCTCCAATAATAAATTGATCCATTTCATTGTCAGCGGTCCCTTATGCAGAACTGACCACGCTCAATGCTGCTTAACTTTTATGAACAAACATAACAACCCAAACCATAGATATACTTGTCGTATTAAAACCAAACTTGATGTACTTATTTATTATGTAAATGTATTTACTTGCAGCAAATTTCAACTCAATTGGATTATTTTCTAACTTGACTGATTGACAGATACTTCAATAATAATAATAAAGCTTTAGAGTCACTTCTTAGCGAAGCAAAAGCCTCCCTATTTAGGGGTAAAGTGAGGTTGTTCAAGTTGTATGTATAAAACCGGATTCTACGACCGTACCTAGTAGAAAAAATACCTATTATTTTGTTAAAATGGCTAGAAGTTACTTAAATTGAGTTTTAATAGTCCTCTTCCAAATTTGCCTATTAGTAGCTGTTCTATGCCATAACTTTCCTAATCTTTCTGAGAATTCATCGTCCCATCTACGTGCTGGTCGTCCTCTGCTTCTGGTCCTTCCGTATGGAGTCCATTCAGTAGCTAGCCAAGCCCATCTATCTGTATTCATCCTATACACATGCCCAGCCCAATTCCATTTTAGCATGTGTCATTTTTTCATTAGGCTTTTCCCACCATATCTTTTAATTAGGTACTCATTCTTATGCCTTTCTAATATACTTATATTCAGCATCGTTCTTATCATTTGGCATTGTGTAGAGACCAGTTTATTATTGAGTTTCTGTGTGAGGCACCATGTTTGGCTACCATATAGAATCGCTGGGAATATGCAGCTATGCAATGTATTAATTTTGATGTTATCAGAGGCGTTACTTCTAAATATTTTCTTAAGGGCCCAGAATTTCTTCCATCCTATATTTATTCGTCAGCTTATTTCATTTTCCATTGAGTCGCTCATAGATATTATCTGACCTAGATAAACATATTCTTTGATATTATCTAACACACCTTGATCAACTTCTAAAGGCACTTGGCATACGTTGGACATAACTTTTGATTTAGACCAATTTATTGTCAATCCATATTTTCTGCATAATTCAATTAAGTTGTTTATCATGTTTTAACTCAGTTTTGCTTGTAGAGAAAAGAAGGACGTCATCCGCAAACCTTAGGTTGTTTAGCTTATATCCGTGTATATCTATTCCTAGTTTGCACCATATTAGTTCTTTAAAAGCTTTTTCCAGGACGCAGTTAAAATTACGGAAGATACTGGACAGCCTTGTTTTACTCCTCTTTCTATTTTGAACTTTTTCCCATCATTTTCTAAGGCAATGTAAGCTTCACAGTCTTTATAGATTTCTTTCAGTATTTCTATATACTCTTCTTTGACTCCAGCTTCTCTAAATGCAGACCATATTTCACAATGCTTCAGCGAGTCAAAGGCTTTATTGAAGTCTATGAAGCACATAAATAAAGGTATATTATATTCATTACATTTTTCTATTACTTGCCTTACTGTATGGAGATGGTCAATAGTTGAGAATCCTGGTCGGAATCCCGCTTGTTCTATAGAATGAGATTGATATATTTTTTAATTATTCTTCTTTGTATAATTCCAGTGAAAAGTTTGTAGAATGTTGAGGATAAACTAATTGGTCTATAATTGTTAATGAGTTCTTTACTTCTTTTCTTATGTATCAGTATTATTTTACTTGATTTCCATTTATTAGGTATTTTCTTTTCCTTAAGAATTTTGTTATACAGTAGGTGTAAATGGGTTAATTAAAGCATCCATACCATATATCAACAGTTCATTATTTATGTTATCGTCTCCAGGAGCTTTGTTCTTCTTCAGTTTTCTAATACCATCTCTAATTTCTTCTCTTATTAATTCTGGTTCATTTCCGCTCTTTATAGATGTATCTGCCTTGTTTTCCCCCTCTTCTTTGTAGATATGCTTATAGAATTCAGTTGCTTCTTCAATAATGGCTTTTCTATCTGTTAGCTTTTTAGTATTATTTTTATTATCTAATTTGTGCATCCAATGTTTATCAACTTTTGAAATTTCTTTTATAACCTTTTTTGTAGACCCGTTTTCAATCATTACCTATGGTATAAATGAGGAAAAGTAAAACTCAGGCATGGGGAACCTCAAAAATTGTCCACACCTTAACTATCCATGTTTGTGCTCAGAACAGACCAACTAGGCCTGTAATCAGCCCCTTTATGGAAATAATTGTCACCCCTCAGATAAAGTAGTTTGCAAAGGAAGTCTCTTAAAGGTGTGCGAAACATCACTATCAATGGGATTTGTTTCCCCTCCTACAAGTTCTAACTGTCCACCGACATAAGGTCTATCATGCGAGCCACTTAATTAGTGGATTTTTACTAAAGGTAATTGATTGAATCAAATCAAAGTTAGATGTTTACCAGGAATTCTATTAATTTGTTTGCTGGACAGGTGGTTGGTGCAGAGTTGTTTGATGAGGGAGTGGTTCCTCAGAGACTGCTCCATCAAGTTCTCTCCAAAGTAATTAGCAAAAGGCTGATAAGACTTGTAGGCAAACTCGGCAGTCATGACTTCTCTCAGCTCATCCATTGTCTGATAACAACCATTACAACAAATCAATATTAATCTCTAATACAATGGAAATGTTATCACAAGTTTATTTTATAAATAAATAAATAATTTATTACTTTCGACCTTTTAAAGGGATTAGATAAAGTCAATTTATTTAACAATACATAAATTTCAATTGATATTATAAAAAATAAATTGTTGAAGAAGATAGACTAATAGATACTAAAGAAGATTTCTGAATAGATATACAGATTAATTTCATTTAAATTTTTATATTTAATTGAATGAACTTAAGAGAGTTAATCTAGGGAGCGAAGCGAGCCCTTCTTACAGTCTATTATTATAAACATGCACACTCAAGCGAGCCCTTTTTTACTACGTATTATTATAAATATATGCCATCAAGCGAGTGAAGTGAGCTTTTTATACTATGAATAATTCTAGAGATACCTAATGTAGCAAGCGAAGCGAGCCTTATTAAAATGTTTTTAAAATAAATGCAACTTAGGAAGCAAAGTGTTCCATTTTTTAAAAATTATTTTGAATTCATACTTTAGAATACAAACATGCAAATGTTTCCCTATTTACTCTATCTAGCGAGCGAAGGGAGTCTATCATTAAATATTTTTATTTGATTGTATTCTTCTGACATGAGTCCTTGATGCAAAGCATTACTAGTATATTTAATCAATATAATTTAATACATTTAAAAAATCATTGTATAAGTTATATGTTAGCTAAGTTTATTGTTCTTATACTTTGAGAATAAAAGACTATTTAAATTTAAATAATAATTAAGCTCAAAATATATTTAAATAATTCTAATTAAATATTGCCAAATATTCTTTATAATCATATATTCCTTGTCCTTCATAGCCTTTGGAAAACATTGCTAATGAGGTATAGCTGGATGTAGGGAGATAATAAGGGAGATGGACCCGGGTGTACATAACAATCCATTCCGGAGGTCCCTTATCACAAAAAAGTTGGGTTTGCAAAACATATATAACTAATTTTTTGTTGGTTAAAAACTTGACAAAATGAAAAATTGTTTTTTACTATGTAATTATTGATAATAATTACAACATACACACAACATGGTTTGCAATGATAGTTTGAAGAGTTATGTATCCATCATAACCCTCCATCACATCTATGTCAAGCACAGTTCTTGTGGGGACTGCAAGGCGACCTGTGTGTCTAATCATTTTCTATAAATGTCAATATTTGGCAGGTCGTTTTAACTTGCACACATCAGCCATTGCAAAATACCACAGGAATCAGCCATTGCAAGAAACTCTATACACCAGCATTGCGAGATATCTGAGGAATCAGCCATCACAAGATACTCAAGACATCAGCATTGCAAGATAATCAAGACATCTAAATTGTTAGTTAAGTACCTGCACAAAATTTAAAGGCCATATGACTAACTAGGGAAAGGTCCATAGAGATATATACTAGAAGGGGCGTGGCCTATATCAATACATTAAGGGGCCTGAAACATCTTTTTGGGGCTCTCAGGGGCTCTGTGTAACCTCACTGAAACCTTTTCCAAGAGGGAGTCAAGGTTATAATAAATTAATTGTTTTCGTCTTTCCGCACACATTTGTGTTTTGATTTGTATTTTAAACATTAAACTTTATAAGTTATTATGATTTTGTACTGATTATTTCATTTAAATTCTAAGAAAGGCGGTCAAGATAGTTTCCCGATGTTTCAAAATTATCTGTAGGGCCCCTCTAGAAATAAATGTCCATGGAAAGGCCATTAGGATCATTCAAAAAAGTGGTGGGCACAAATCATTAAACCATAATGTTGCCATTCTATTATATAAAGTCTAAGTTAGATAAAGATAGCAATAGAGACAGCACAGCATACATGCATTTTACCTTGTTCTTACTGCAAGTCTCAAACTCATAGGGACTGCAACTCCTTGGGGAAGACTCCAACTCTTCCCTTAGCTTGCTTCTAACTCCCTCTGCAGACAGATCTCCACTCCTCCAACTGATTCAAAATAAACATCATATTTCTTTGAGAGGCCCAAGCACCATAACAGGAAAGGATGTTAAATAAATAAATAAATTTTTATTGTTTCACAAAGTTTACAGCTTTAAAACATAAGAAATTCGTCATTGTTATATTAGCATAAACATTTTAGGACATGCATTAAAAACTCACGGACGACACAAAGGACATAAAACTGAAACACAAAGCTTAAAAACTAATATCACAGTTTCACATTCCTTTATCTAAATATTCTCTAACACTATAAAATATATTTTTGGTAAGCTTATCTTTAATAATTTTCTTAAATTCACATATGTCTAATTCTTTGGTATTCTTATCTAATCTATTATACAATTTCATGCCTAAGTTAGAGTAGCCTGTCTCTGATTTACTTAATCTATGTTGATCTATTACTAAATTATTTACACTTTTAGTCTGGTACTTATGACTAGGTTTCTTAAAGCTATTAATATTAGTTTTAACATAAATTAAAGTATGTAAAATAAATAAATTTATCACAGTCATTATTCCTAGTTTTTTAAATATTGGCTTACATGATTTCCTAGTATTAATATTTACAATAATTCTTAGAATTTTTTTCTTAATAATTAAAATTTTCTCTACATTGGTGTGACCCCAAAGAAGTATGCCGTAACATATTCTACTTTCCACTAAAGCTCTATACACGGTAACCAGAGTCTCAACAGGTAAGTAATTATTTAATTTTCTAAATACAAATACTGTTTTAGATAGTTTCTTCTCTATGTTACTTATATTATCTTTCCAAGTTAGCTTTTGATCAATAACTACTCCTAAAAATTTAATGCTTTCTTGCTTACAACCTAATCTTAAACTTAATATTAATTGCTGTGTTTTTTTCCTTATTGATAGTAAAATAATTAGGAGTCATCCATTCTCCGATGTGCTCCATTGCTTTATCTCCAGCTTCTATTAGTACTTGTGCATCCTTGTGGGTATGTATGGTATTAGTGTCATCCGCATATGCTATTAATTCTTCTTTAACTACTTCATTTTCTTGTTTGTTAATATTTTTTCTTTTTGTTTCAGTTGGGGAAGGTCCGTCCCTTGGTATTGGACTTATCCTGTTCTTCAGGTGATCTTCAAGATCATTTGTGTCAATCAGGTACAGAACGGTTCCCAAATTCGAGCCTTGTACAACTCCGCCCTTAACAATCTCGATGCCAGAGACTTCACCATCAAAAACAACATACTGTGGCCTATCAGTTAAATATTCGTCTATTATATTCAAAGCGTTGCCCTGAATATTTAATAATTTACTTTTTTCTATAAGCATCTCTTTAGGTACATTATCAAATGCTTTTGATTGATCTAGGCAAGTCAATAGAACCTGTTGACCTTTTTCAAAACTTTCTACTGTGCTTTGGATGAGCTTTAGTACCGCTTTCTCAGTAGACCTAATCTTCCTATAAGCATATTGTGAATCGGATAATAGTTTGTTTCTTTCTAAATAATCAACAAGTTGTTCTCTGATGACTATCTCAAGTACTTTACCAAAAATAGGAGATATGCTGATCGGTCGATAGTTGCCGGCTTCATTTTTATCACCTTTCTTAAATACTGGGGTTATTTTGATTGTTTTAAGTGCTTGAGGAAAGTGGCCACGGATTAAACAGCTGTTGATTATTTGAGTTAATGGTGTTATTATATATGGATATATTTGCTTAAGCAAGCTATTTGATAGACCATAGTAGTCTTGTGCTTTTGAGTTGCTCATATTTTTAATGATTGTTTTAATATTTTCTTCTGTTACAGGTACAAGAAAGAGGATGTCTTCATTCGGAATCTTGTTTTGGTAACATTTCACAGCCATATCTTTTGCTTTACTGAAGTCTTTGGTATCTGAATCTGTAACTTGAATAAAATATTTATTTAATATATCTGGGGTTAAATTGCTTTTTTCTTGTGTGGTTTTTTTATTTCCTTTATTCACTTCTTTATTTACTAACTGCCACACTGTTTTAGATTTATTGTGTGAATCCTCAGTTATATGATTATTGTATTGGAACCTTGCTCTCTTAATTTCTGTTACATATTTCTTTTTTTCTTCAATATACTTATTCCATACTGGTCCTTGCCTGTCACTTTTACCAAAGTCGTAAAGATTTTTTACGATCTCGCCTTGCTTTTTCTCTTTTTCTGTGTACCAAGGGTTGTTGTTCACTTTTTTCATTCCAGGGTTTTTGGTAATGATGGGAAATGCCATTTCGTACTCACCTTTAACTTTATCTATAAATTCTTGAACTCGATGTTCAGTGCTTTCTGCTTTATCTAGGAATGACCAGTTAATTTGTTTAAGAGACGAACACCATATCTTTATTCCTTTATCTGAAATGTATCTTCCTCCCACATCTTCTTGTTTCATGACAGTAGTATTTCTTTCTATTTCAAAATGAATAATTTTATGGTCTGAGATTTCTTCTTTATCATTTACTTTGACCTCAATCACTAAGGTGTTTGTGGCAAAAATATTGTCAATTTTTCTATCTATTCTTGTTGCTTCCATTACTTTTTCATACATTTGGAAAGACATAAATAAATTATTAATTTTTTGCACTCTTGCCGTCTTTTTGAAGAAATTTTCATTAAAATCACCGGCTATTATTATCTGTTTTTTAGTTTTTCCAGCTTCTATCATAGCAAGCTCTGTTTGTTTTATAAATATTTCAAAATCACCATTTGGTGGTCTATAGAGAGATATAATGATTATTTTCTCTTTAATAATTTCAATGGCTGCAAACTCGCAATGAGATTCAACCGATAGATCCTTAATTTTACTTAGTTCCCTATTCAAAATTTGCTCTTTAACCCAAACAGCAGATCCTCCTCCTTTACAGGTACTTCTACAGAAAGCAGTTGGCGTTGAGAAACATTTCAGGATATACAAATTCACTTCTTCTTCCTTTAACCAGTGTTCTGTTATTATTATTATTTCTAGTTGATTATCATGAATCAGCACGTCTAACAGATCTAGTTTGTTCCTAATACACTGTATATTTGTATAAATGCCTTTTAGTTTACGTTGCTTACCTTGAGTTTCACTTTTTTGAAGGCTCTTCCGTGAAAAAAAGGTTTCAGCAAAAGTATAGTATTTCGTATACGGTATAGCAAAAGTGTATTTCTTTGTGAGGCCAAGCACCATAACAGGAAAGGATATTTCTTTGTGAGGCCCAAGCACCATAACAGGAAAGATATTTCTTTGTTAATTTCTTTGTGAGGCCCAGCACCATAACAGGAAAGAATATTTCTTTGTGAGGCCCAAGCACCATAACAGGAAGATATTCTTTGTGAGGCCCAAGCACCATAACAGAAAAGATATTTCTTTGTGAGGCCCAAGCACCATAACAGGACAAAATTTTTATTCCTGATGCCCTAACACCATAACAGGAAAGGATATTTCTTTGTGAGGCCCAAGCACCATAACAGGACAGAATTTTTATTCCTGATGCCCTAACACCATAACAGGAAAGGATATTTCTTTGATATTTCTTGTAGGCCCAAGCACCATAACAGGACAAAATTTTTATTCCTGATGCCCTAACACCATAACAGGAGAGATATTGTTGGGAGGCCCAAGCACCATAAAGGAAAAAGATATTCTTTGTGAGGCCCCAAGCACCATAAACAGGACAAAATTTTATTCCTGATGCCCTAACACCATAAACAAGAAGGATATTTCTTTGTGAGGCCCAAGCACCCATAACAGGAAAGGATATTTTCTTTGAGGCCAAGCACCATAACAGGAAAGGATATTTTCTTTGTGAGGCCCAAGCACCATAACGGACAGAATTTTTTATTCCTGATGCCCTAACACCATACAGAAAGGATATTTCTTTGTGAGGCCCAAGCACCATAACAGGAAAGAATATTTCTTTGTGAGGCCCAAGCACCATAACAGGAAAGGATATTTCTTTGTGAGGCCCAGCACCATAACAGGACAGAATTTTTAATGAGGAGGTGAGGCCCAAGCACCATAACAGGAAAGGATATTTCTTTGTGAGGCCCAAGCACCATAACAGGAAAGGATATTTCTTTGTGAGGCCCAACACCATAACAGGAAGGGCCCTAACACCATAACATATTTCTTTGTGAAGGCACCCAGGAAAGGATATTTCTTTGTGAGGCCCAAGCACCCATAACAGGAAAGGATATTTTTTGTGAGGCCCAAGCACATAACAGGAAAGGATATTTCTTTGTGCCCA
The DNA here is from genome assembly GCA_018340805.1 of Microvelia longipes. Classification (NCBI taxonomy): domain Eukaryota; kingdom Metazoa; phylum Arthropoda; class Insecta; order Hemiptera; family Veliidae; genus Microvelia; species Microvelia longipes. The sequence continues at coordinate 333,443 of JACMZG010001908.1, forward strand.
AGCACCATAACAGGAAAGGATATTTCTTTGTGAGGCAAGCACCATAACAGGAAAGGATATTTCTTTGTGAGGCCCAAGCACCATAACAGGGTTGGATATTTCTTTGTGAGGCCCAAGAGCCATAACAGGATAGGATATTTCTTCATTGCCAAAGAAGAACAGTTATGGTTTTGCTATTTTCCCACTTATTTTGCCTAGTTTTGCAATTTTTTCATTTGTTTTGCTAAGTTTTGCTATTTTGGATTTACAGTTAAGGACCTTGATGTGGTTTTTTAAGTTGTAGGCATTTTAAAGCAATTAGGATTGTTTTTAACTTAATAGGACTATTCTAAGTGGAGCAATTGGCAAATAACTTTACTATGACCTTATCACCAATGAGTAAAAAGATGGGTTTTTTACTATACAGTGGGTGTAAGACAGGCCTGTAGCCAGCCAAAACTTTTAGGGGAGATAAACCAATGTCTGTAGGGGCACTTCACTGAAATCTAACTTGTCAAAGGAGGCAACATTTTTCTGGAGGGGGAATTCGTCCTTCTAGCTCCTACCTGACTACGGGCCTGGTGTAAGATATTTGTTTAATGCTACATACATCTTGTAGTATATATGTATACATCTATATGGCCCTGAAGGGGATATAGCGAGCCTCACAGGCCCGCTCTGTTCGCCTGTGAGGTGAGGAGAACAACAAATAAAACAGAAGAACAAAAATAAACAGATGTGGTTTACACTGTGTTAGTGGCTACGTAATACAGCTATAAAATACAGGCCTTCAGCCCGTATTTTGACTTAAAATAATATGAAATGTTACATGTGCTATGATAGGGGTTGTAGTAAGGTAGGGAGCCATTAGTCAAGGGGTAAGTACTGTTATGGTATCTAATGAAAGTTGCCATGCTACCAGACCCCTTCCCTTATCACTGTTCTATACTATTCAACTCCTCCTTCTAGTAGTATGTGTGTCTCTTTGTTAAGAGGGCTATTCTGCTCGTTAAGACAAGAATTTTTTTTTAGGTATTGGTCTTTAAATACTGGAACTTAATCACTGATATAACATTTCTAGTTGAGAGCTCTTGTGCCTCCACTACTGACGCTGGTTAAGCAAAAACTGGTCCAGGATAATCATAACCAACAGCAAGTATTCATGGTAGCTGAATCTTATTTCTTCTAAGAATAGAATAGAATAAGATTAAGAATGCTTTATTTAAACATACAAATTTACAGGAATAGTAATTGGCAGAATATGTAATAAAGCCTCTACTCCAGGGTCAAGGAGACCTTAGGAGTATTCCTTCTAAGATACTACAGTAATTCTCACATAACCATATACTCATATTTTTCCTCTATCTCAGGTAATGGAAAGGGAAAACAATGCATTAATACAAGAGAACTAACCAAGCATCAGGGGACAAGTTGAGCGCCTTGCTAAATAGGAGGAAGAATCGTTGTAGCGTCTGTAGCAGGTAGCAGCACTGTGAAGGGTTGGCCCTGGTCACCAGACAGGAGAGCAAGTGCACCAACTTGTTGCTGAGAGCTCTGCGACCCGACAGTCCAGAGGGTAGCGACTGTGATCCAATGATCCTCAGGCAAGGACTCATCACACTCCTGATAATGACATCCTAACAGAGAACATCAACATCGTAAATAAATAAATTTATTATTCCATAAAATATTCACCAAATTAAGAAACAAGTCAAAAGTTATTTATATTAATAAATAAGCAAACTAAATTACATTTCCTTTTTTTAAAAAAAAAAAACAACATCATAAGCACAATATTCATGATGAGAATCTGCTAAAACTTCAAATGCTGTAAAATTATTTATTTATAAGATAATCTTTAATATTGGTTTATATAAAATAAATTTGAATATTGATAATTAATATTAGATAATTTTGAATATTGGTCTTTAAAAGTTTTGGCACCTTCAAATTCACTAAATTAAAAAATTTTAGTAAACCAACAAGACCTTGTAGAAAAAAATGACTTGTAGAAAACCAAACATGACTTGACTTGTAGAAACCAACAATGACTTGTAGAAACCAACAATGACTTGTAGAAACCAACAATGACTTGTAGAAACCAACAATGACTTGTAAAACCAACCTTGAAGAAACCAACAATGACTTGTAGAAACTAATAAGTAGTAACCAACTTTGGATTTTTAATTTTATTTTTTACTTTCCCTCATTGAAACCCGAGGTATAAAGGAATAGTTTTGAGTATGCAAACAATTTGAAACTGGGATTCCACCTGCATTATCTGTTTCAGATATTTTTAAGAGTTCTTAAGTGGTTAAGAGTTGAGTGGTTTTCACAAAGTTGTCTGTCTGGATGTATGTGTGTGTCTGTTATCATTTTATCTCCCAGTCCAAAAATCCATCATTAGGTTTAGTTGTTATTTAGTTTACGACAACATTAAACCAAAATTTTATTTACCACTTCACCTACATAAAGGTTCTGAGACATTTTGCTATCTATTGTAATTTACAGAAAATGTATACCTTTCTGTTTTATTATGTATTTTAAGCTTGGATTAAAGTTTGAGTTTTTTCTTTAAGAGTAAATTTATTAGCTATCATTCATTATTCTATTAACTTTATTCCATTAAATGCTGTAAATTGTCAAGTATTCTACAATTACAACACTACAAAAGTATGCTACAATTTCTTCCACAATTTTTGTTATATACACAACAATTTTATGTTATTTACACAACATTTCATTGTTATTTACACAACAATTTTAATGTTATATACACAACAATTTTATTGTTATTTACACAACAATTTTATTGTTATATACACAACAATTTTATTGTTATTTACACAACAATTTTATTGTTATACAACACTTATAACATTTCATAATTAGTTAACACAATATAACTGTGCAAGTAGGTAACAGCATATCTGTACTGATGTACTGACTACCTACCATGTTAATGCATGATATCCTTAGCAATGAAATGAGTAAAATATACCTGAAGTATTTCACTGAATGTAGAATCAGTGATGACATTGAGTATATTAGAGAGTAGAACGAGACAGCCTATGATACCTCCCTCTAGATTCTGAGATATCTTCCTCTTGCTCTGTCCTATGAGTTCTATCATGTGAGGTAAGTATTGCAGTACTACCAACTGCTCTCCATACAGCTCTGTAATAGTAACACAATACATGAACTGTATATCTGGTTTTATCTCAGGGTAAGGAAGGGACAGAAGAGATCCTCATGTAGAATCTGTCTAATGAACAGTGGCTCAGTGACACGTACACACTATCATTCCAGTTGATCCCCCCCCCCCCTAAAGCTAGAAGTAGTGAAGGTCGGTGGCAGGAAACCAGTCAAGTAGTAGCATACTACATAGGTTTGTAGTATGCTAAACTCTAAAGCCAGCACCTACTCTGTTTTACAGGTCAAGTTCTTATATGATTTAAATAAGTATAAAAACAAAAATTTGAGCTTTATTCCAAACTGAATCAGATAACACATAAAAATAAAACATTAGTTATATTAATCTAACAATAGCCAGCTGTGTATACCATTATCTAGTTTAAATAGTTTGTTCAATAATTTTACATTAGTTTTATAAAAACAAATATAAAATAAAACTCTGTAATAGCTGATCATTTAAAGATGTATACCATTTCATCTCAGTCTTTCATTAACTCTTACAGAAAAATCTAGTTTGGGAAAATCTTTCTGACCACTGAAGAAGAATTCCTCTCATATCTAAATGGTAACTGGGCTGCTCTGTTGGTCTTTACCAAGGATGCTTTAAAATGTAGATCCTGGTAGGACTATCAATCTTCTATATTACCGACATTACCTTCACAAGTATATAGTTGTTAGATATCTGAACTTTTAGAAAACAATAATATGATAGTGACAATCATCATATTCCTCACTCTCTCTTAAGCATAGAAGAAGAATATTTATTTATTGTTTTTATATAACTTAGTGTTAGTTCTTATAATTTATTTTTATTTTTCCTCATTTACACCGTAGGTTAGGAAAATTATTGTGTTTTCAAAAAAATCCAAATCAGAATGTCACTGGAATTATCCGTTTCAGGTGTTTTTAAGACCTCCTAAATGGTTATCACAAATTTGTCAGTGAGTATGTGTGTGTCTGTTATTTAGTTATAGTTTAGTTTATTTAGCGTTATTATAGAGGAAACTTAGTACAGAAATCAATGTTTACGTCTAGTTGTGTTATCCAGAAAACATTTTTTTAAGACGTCATCAACCCACATTAATAACACAGCAAATATTTCAAAAATTCATAATCTGCAAATTCTATTCCTGACTTAAAATTTACCGTTTCTATTGCTAAAATCAAATCTTTTAAGAGTTCAATAGAGTATGCTTTCTTCTGTATATACTATATATTTTATAATATTTGCCTATGCCATATTATAATTAAAACTTAGTTCTATTATAAACCTATTCCAAACACCATCAAAAATATCATTTGACAATATTAAAAAAAATAATAAATAATAATAGTCTACCACTGTAGTTGTGCTATGCGGAAAATATTTTTACCCAAACCAAAAAATATAAATTTATTCTTAACCCAAACAAATCCCCTCACACCCAAAAAAATAACCTCACTATTATAGGAGGTTGCAATAAGGTTACACAGAGCCCCTGAGAGCCAAAAAACATGTTTCAGGCCTCTCAATGTATTGTGATAGGCTATGCCCTCTCTAGTATATATCTCTATGTTAATCACTAATACTTTGCTGTTTTTGTCTTTTTTCCCATTTAATTTCCTCCTCTATGAATGTGATGTTTTATTTTTACTTTTCCTCATTTATGCCGTAGGTGTATAGGAAAAGTATTGTGTTTGCAAAAAAATTCCAAACCAGGATGAAACCCAAATTACTCGTTTCATAGTTTTTGATGCCTCCTGAGTGGTTTTTGCAAAGTTTTCTGTCTGTATGTGTGTGTGTGTGTGTGTGTCTGTATGTGTGTGTGTGTCTGTAATCATTGTAGTGCCCAGTGTATTTATTCTAGAGAGTTGACATTTTGTACGAAAATCAGTCTACTGCTGTAGTTGTGCTATGCGGAAAATATTTTTTTTAATACCTCATTAACCCGCAATAATGACTCAATGAAAATATCAAAAACTCATAAAACATAGAAAAACGAAGCGATCGCATTGAGATTTGGCACGCATGTGACTATGTATAAGACTAACATGTGTGCCAAGTTTCATCTCATTATCAATATTAGTTCAATTTTTATTGAATGACTTGTGTACGTTTTTTAAAAAATTGTACAAAAATAGAAAATAGTCTAATTGAGTTGAAATTTGGTACAAGTGTATATTATTACTTAATAATAAATAAGTACACTAAATTTCGTTTCAATACAATGAGTATATCCATGATTTTTGTTGGATCATAAAAATTAATCAGCATGAAGCATGTTCAGTGCATAGATGGGTGACTGCTGGCATAGAACAGCAGGTAGTATTACCTGAGGACAAGTGAATTGAGTCCCAAGGCATGTTGCAGTATAAATTTGGCCAACTGTATTTCTGAGGACAAGGGAAGCAAGTCAGAAGCAGGGAGGATGAGCATAGTGACTCCGATGTAATGAGGAAAAGTTCCGGGGTACCCCATACCCCATTTTTGTAAAATACCTTACACCCTAAATTATAAATAAATTGAGTAATTAATCCTACTTGAGCAAAAGGTCTACAACTGCAGGCTTTATTCTATCGCATTATTGCTAAATTTGATGAATCAACTAAAAGTAAGTAACAACAATGTATTGTAGTGTTTGTAGTAGTAATAGTAATATGGGGGGAGTGGTAGTAACTGGGCCCTACCAGGGCGGTAGTTGTTGGGCCCTTTTTGACAGCTCCTTAAGATAGTGTTCTACTCCTTTTAATTCCAAGAGTAGGTATATTTAATCTAATCTAGATAGAAGAGCCGTGGATTATTATGGTTCCTCTCATGCTTTTTTCAAGCAATCATACATATTTTCACTGACTTATAGTCTAATGAAAACTGGAAACAACACGTGCTCTAACTGTTAAACCAAACCTCCACACACTTTAAACTACAAGGCAGAAACAGTATAGTATTATAATGAATCTACAATGAGGGTCCTAAATTTTGCCTATACCCAGTCTCATTTAGGATAAGGGATCTTTAACGAGTACCTGACAACGCACAGGCTCGAGACCACTGGCTTTACGTCCCTTCCGAAGGACGTGGTATACAGAATTTTTATCCCTCTCATAAAAATCCAAGAGGCCTGTGCTGGGATTGAACCCATTACTAAAGTCCATTTATTCTGTGTATTGGCCGCGTACCTTAACCACTACACCATGGGTGACTCCTGTATTGTAGTGTTAAAATAAATACGTTTCTTTCAAGTCGGCTAAAAAAGAAGCCAGAGCCCAAGTAATCCACCTTTTCTTTCGGTCACTTTAAACAGGAATGCCACCTTGATTTTTGAGATACGCTCACTAAGTAACTCCGACAACTAACCGGGAACAACATGCTGAAAACAGCCCTTTGGTTGGACAATTCTGTTTGGTCAGAACCTACCCTAATTTTTAATAAATATTGATAAAAGTATAAGTATAAAAAATGGTAAAAATAGGAGTTAAAAGTGAATAATAAAATTAAATACAATAAACATTAATAAAAAAGAACATCAATACAATAAAAGGTTCCGGCAGCCAAATTGCTGCTCAGCACAATTTGAACTGTGCTGAACAGCAATTTGAACAGCTCTGTGAACAATAATTTTTCATCTCAGAAGCCATATCACCATGAAAACATTTTTTTTATTATGAGGGGCTACTAGTATATGTTTACAAATATCAACAAACAAAAACAAGACAACTACCGACAAAAAACGGACTTTTTCTGAGTGGGCAGTAAGCCCCTGTTTTTACTTCACCAATTGAAGCTATAAAACAATTTTAATACTCTAACATAATAAAACTATCAATAGCTTACCAGCAATGGATTTGAGGCAATGGAGCACTGATAAGGTGAGCTTGTCAGCTGACAGCTGTCCAGTCCTGCGGTGCTCTGTTAGTCTGTCAGCTCCAGAGTAGCAGAGTGCCAACATGCGTAGGAGGTTACGTGTGAGGTGTCTCGCTGTCAGTACGGGACCTAGTCTCTGGGACAGCCATAGCAATGATTCTCCCGATACCTGGCAAACCTCGTATACAAACTAAGCTACATTAGTCCACACACAGTGCAGCAGAAATATTTAGTCAATTAAAGCAATATTGTTTAAAAAAAGAAAGTATAATGTATGATTTCGTAATAAAGAAATCAGAAAATTGTAATGTAAATAATTGTAAAAATTTCTATTTGTTAAATAAATGCTGCTTTTTTTTATTATAATACCTTTATTTTGAAAATTACAAAATATTACACTACAACAAAAATCAAACAAGGCTACCTCTGTGCTTTAAAGCTGCGCTTTGAGCTGCAGAGAGGGAGTTCCTATTACACCTTACATCTATCTTTGTATTGATAATTATATTTATTATTATCTTTATGATAACGCGAGGCAGAAGAAAAGTAAATATTATCATCAACAGCACACGTACGTGTATTTAGCTTATTCGTGTACAAAATTGAGCACAAGTAAACATATTCATACTAGGAAAGAAATAAAAGTCTCTCAAAAATAAAAGTTTATTGGCAAAGTGCTTTCAACCTAATATAGGGTCATCATTAGTGCCATAAAGTAAAGATGTTAGTAAGAAATGTATAATGCTATAGTTGAGTAAGACTCACCAACCTGTTCCTATCTTCAAAAAGGAAATAGTTTTATGTACTTTGTGAAATTAACTATTAGTAAAATACTAGCCTTCGGCCCGTAGCCGCTACGCGGCCCGGGGGCCTCCCTGTGGCCGCTTTGCGGCCACATTGTTGTTGTTTTGTATTGTGTTGTTTCATTATTGTTCTTGTTACATGGCATTTTGCCATGTATCTAGTGAATTTTCACAGCCTCTTTCTCACAAACTTGATTTTACTAATTGAGATTTTATTAATACTCTATTATTAATAGTATGCTATAATATTAAAATTAAGAAACATTATAAACAAAAAATATATTATTCATGATTTTGTTTTTAAATAAAAATACCGTTTCCGTCACTAAAGATTGTCTGATTGAGCTGAAACGGTCGCAATGGTTTTAGAATGACTTCGACATATAAAGACAACTTCAACACTTACTTACATTTATGATTGTTTATAAAAATTTAAAGAAAAATGTCAAATTTTTTTTTGTAAACAAATTGTTTATTTGAGTAAAATCTTAAGGTTGAAAAAAATATTCATGATTATTTAAAATAAAAATACCGTTTGCGTCACTTAGGATTGTTCGATTGAGCTGAAACTGGTCGCATTCGTTTTAGAATAACTTCGACCATATAAAGACTACTTTGATGTTCTTCCTCTTTACGGGTCTGCTTAGCTCGGCGTGGTTCAGTGGAAGCCATTTTTGCCCCGTCTCTCTGGGGACAGTAGGGCTTACCAGGATGGAGGCAAGAGGTAGAGGCTCCTCTAATATACTACATCCCCACCCTCTAACACTACTGAACCCAACAGATATCGTACGAGTCTTTGACCTAGACGTATACATATATACAAGATTATATATATATGTATACCAATTGCGCCATTTGTGATGGTTCGATTGAGCTGAAATTGGTCTTAATCGATTCAGCTAGCCATCTACCTAAATACTAGATACCTTGTTTTAAAGCCATTTTAAGTTTCAAAAATTTTTTTTTTTGACGTCATAACTTTGGTTGATGACGTCATAATGTTTTTATAAACAATAGGCCTCGTAACCTCCTCAACATCTCGCGATTTGCAAAGTTCGTTTCAATTGAGAACGCCTTCGAGAGTTATCGTTCGCCATACGAAAGGGTAGAAACTCTTACATACATATATATATATATATATAATATATATTATATATATATATATATATTATATATATATATACATTATATATATATATATATATATATATATATATATATATATATAATATATATATTATATATATATATATACTATATATATAAACTTTTTTCGGACATATATTTTTGTATCAGGAAGCAATAGGAACCGATTCCACTCACTCCCACCCTCAACTTCCGTCATCCGAACAACCTCATAAGCGTCATTTTCATTATGAAAATTCGCTAAAAGACTAATTAAAAGTTAAAAATAACGCAGGATAAAATAAAAGTCCATTTTCCATAAACACATAAAGCATGGAAGCAAAATCTTTTTTATTTTAAAACAGTGTTGTAGTTTGAACAAAAAATATAAAAATATAAAAAAACAGTTTAGCCAACTTAAAATAAATACAAATATTTAATTTGCAACTTCAACACTTTTAACTTTTACTTTTAACAAACTTGTTAACTTTTTACTTTTAAGCTACAGATACAACAGTAAGTAAAAATATAAATTTACCTGAATTAAACAAACATGATGGCTCTGGCGTAGTTAAGGATCCTCAAGATATTACTGCTGAATTCAACAATTACTTTTCTAGCATAGGAAGGGAGATTGCTGACAGAGCTCCAGCCACTGGCCAGAGTTCTGCCAGCCAGACCCTTTCTTATCATAAATCTTTTTACTTACATCCAGTTGATGAGGAAGAAGTTATTAAATTAGTTAAAAATTTAAAATCAAATACTGCACCAGGCCATGATGGTATATCTTCTAGCATGTTAAAGAAAACTGTCCAACTTATAGCTAAACCCTTAGTTCACTGTATTAATTTATCTTTTAATCAAGGTAATTTCCCTGATCAACTGAAACAAGCCATAGTTATCCCTCTTCATAAGGGAGGCGATACTAAAACATTAAACAATTTCAGGCCGATATCCTTACTTCCTGCTTTATCTAAAGTTTATGAGAAAGCTATCAAAAATAGACTAGTTGAGTACTTAGAATCTAATAATTTATTGGCTCAATTGCAATTTGGCTTTCGTAACGACCGAAGCACTGAAGATGCTATTTATTTTATTACATCTAAAATTATGGAATCCCTTGATGAAGGTAAAAAAGTTATCGGGGTCTTTCTGGACTTACAAAAAGCATTCGACACTGTCGATCATAACATTTTAATTAATAAATTAGAACTTTTAGGCATACGAGGAGTTCCTTTAGAGTTATTTAAGTCTTACCTGTCTGACAGAAGTCAGCAAGTAAGATTTAAAGATTTGCTGAGTCATCCTCTACCTATTCAAATAGTGAAAAACAATTTGAAATTGTGAAAAACAATTTATAAGTTTTATCAGTTAAGATCAATACTGTCCTTAGCTAACTTACGTAATGTATATCTTGCTCTATGCCAATCTTTACTTGAGTATGGTATCCTAGGGTGGGGTGGAGTCAGTCCTTCCATCAGAGTCGTCCTGGAAATAACGCAAAAAAGGATTATTAAAATATGCCTTAAAAAGAATATAAGATATTCGACAGACGAAATATTTAAAGAATTTAAAGTCCACGATATAGACATGTTATATAACTATAAACAAATACTATTTGTGAAAAAGAACATACTTAAATATGACAAAGTAGAACATACTTACGCGACTAGACGAGTAGATGGAACTAAAATAGTAGAGCCTTCATGTAGAACTACAGCCGCCACCAGACATGCCTCCTTCACTGCTCCCAGACTTTATAATTTACTTCCCGACAATATTCTGAATACCATTCCGTTTAAAACTTTTAAAAGTAAATTAAAAAAATTATTTAGGCCAGAAAATTGAGCTGATAAAAGGTTTATTTTATTTTATTTTATTTCTTATTGCTTAGTGTTAGCACTGCAATAATTATTGTTAAAAAAAAATTTAGTAATTAAGTTAATTAAAGTTAGTACTGACTCAGTGCCGCGCTCAAGCTTTGCTCCTGCGGCTGTGCAATAAAATGTTTATTTTTGTGAATTATTAATATCTAATATCTGTAATATTGTTCAAATAAATAAATAAATAAAATAAATAAAATAAAATAAACTTAAATTTTTAGATGGCACAAATAATGGCCTCATGATAGGATGAAGGCACATTGCCAATAAAATATTAATCTTGAGAAGAGAATTTACCTAGTTATGCTATGTTTAGGCACATAGTAGTAGTACTTAAAAAGATTTCTACTTTGACGATCCCATCTCTGTACGAGGTGAGTTTTGAAAAGCATCGCGAATTATGAATTTTCGCGGGTTACGTATATTTGAATTTCGATCTTTTTGTAGCTTTATGTTGGTACTCATGTCTCTCACTTATGCCGACAAGTTTGGCGATTTTGAATGTTCACTTAATTGTTGACAGCAGCTTTGCTTGCACGTGTTTTGGATCGTCCTCAATTTTTACCTATTCAAAAAATGGATCAAAGAACCTGTATCAAATTTTCAATTGCGACCAAAAACAGCATCGCATGAACATGGCTAATGAGATGTAGGATTCTGTCCGCGACGACCCAAATCTGCTCCAGAGAGTCATAACTGGTGAGGAATCGTGGGTTTATGGTTATGACGTGAAAACCAAAGCTTAATCATCTCAATGGAAGCTGCCGCACAAACCAAGACATGCGATTCCACACCGAAAAAAGCGTGCCATTGACATTCGGTCGAATGTGAAAGTTTTGCTGACAGTTTTCTTCGATTGCAGGGGCGGGGTGCGTCATTAGTTCTTGCTACAGAGTAGAATGTTAAATAAGGAATATTACCAGCAAGTTATACGTAATTAGCGCAAAACTATCTGTAAGAAATGCCCGGATCTGTGGAAGAACAAAAATTGGCTTTTGCACCACGATAACGCCCCTGCTCACACATCATTGCTTGTGCACGACTTTTTGGCCAAAAACAACTCACTAATGATGCCGCAGCCACAGTATTTCCCAGATCTGGCCCCCTGTGACTTTTTCTTGTTCCCTAAACTGAAGAGGCCTGCCTATGAAAGGACGACGTTACGCTACGCTTGACGAGATAAAGACGGCATCGAAGGAGGAGCTGAACAAGATAAAAAAAATACTTTTTTGAAGTGCTTCGAAGATTGGAAAAAATCGTTAGCACAAGTGTATAATATCTCATTGGGATTACTTTGAAGGGGACAAAATAGATATTCATGAATAAAACACAAAATTTGTGATACTTTTTGAACACACCTTGTATATGATTGCCTTATCTCTGGTAAAAGTTAAATAAAAATCTAAAGTTAGTTGAAGGCACTCATGCCTATGACACCAGACAAGGAAATAGTTTAGTGAAACAATTGTACCATCTATCCACATCACTTAGATGCTGCTTTTTGCAAAATGGAATCATGTTTTACAATGCTTTCAAAAACAACCTTAAAAACTTAAGTTTTAAACATTTTAAAAGAGAAATTAAAAAATTACTAATAGATACAGAATTCTATTCCCAGAATGAATATTTTAAATTTTCTATTGATTAAGTAGTATTTGTAATTATGAGGTTGTACCGCCATCATGAAAATGGCTTTTACAAAAAAATTGCAATAAATAAATATAAGTTTTTGACACTTAGTACAACATTTGAGTCAAAATAATGGTAGGGTTACCAACAACTTTTTAGAGACAAAAAGTTTCTCACTTTTAAATACGTCAACACTGATTAGTCACTCATTTGTGTAAAGAATTTAAAACCAATGTATCTTTAAAAATGACATTAATCACCTCTTCAATTCTTTAAGTTTGTTAAAACATTAATAATGATTAACTTCATCAATAAAAAGTGAAGCATCGGGTTTATAGGCAGCCTGTCCCCTTGGTAATTACCTCTAATTGCCCTAAGTGTCATCTCATCCAGGGCAACTCGGTGGCATGGTTAGTAGTAATGTGTCCCCCCCCCCCAACAAATTATCCATGCAAACTAATCAGAGCCTAGATATCTACCTCAATATGTGCATCAAAAACATGCATGTTGAACAAACTTCAAAATATTACTTTTGTAATATTTAACTTGTCTGTTTAACTTCAACTATCCAAATAAGTCATTAAGTAACTTGTAATAAGTCTCTATAGGTGACTTCTGTAAGACCCTAATACTTAAATATTATTTTAACAATTAATTTATTTTATTCAAGACTCACATTAAGACTAAAAAGACACTTGCTATTAAAATTACAACTAGACTAACTTTCTATTAAAATTAAAACTAGACTAACTTTCTATTAAAATTAAAACTTGACTAACTCTCTATTAAATTTAAAACTTGACTAACTTTCTATTAAAATTAAAACTAGACTAACTGGCTATCAAAATTAAAAGAAGACTACTTGCTATTAAGACTAAAGGTAAGACTGACTGACTTGTCATAAGACTGAGGGTGGCTCACTCAGACACATCTCAGACTCGATGTAAGACTACCTGTGGAATGCTTTCTCTGAGTATAAGTATAAACTCATTTCACAAACCATAAAAGGTATCTCTGACAAGAGTTTATCATAGGAAAAATATGATGTCAGTATGCCAGAAGACAGATGTTACTTACCTTATAGGAAATCCTAACACTCTTCTACTTGTTTTTTGTACTAGACGTTACAGTGAGCCATTTGGTTAAGCCATCTGTCTAGTATAGTATAATTACTGTATAGGTAGGTATTTGAGTATAGCTAGTGAGAGAGGTGGGGAGTAAAATTCTCGAGTCTCCAGCAACCAATAATCGAGAGGGGCTCGTCTCTATACGATATTTCATATCATAATAATATCAATATCACCGTCAATCAAACATCAAATTAGTGTTTTGAAAATGCTTAACAACCTACACTTACTTTTTCCAAAATATTTTGATTTTGCTATTATTCATTAATTATGTACTTTTATAATTGCCGCAAAAAAGAAGATTTTTCGTTTAAAACATTTTAAAAAAAAATAACACAATTCAAAAGCCTAACCAAGGAGAAAAAATAAATTTGTGTTTAAACTTTCTTATGCAGATAATAACTGAGAAATTCATACACAACAACAAAAATGAAGACACAACAACAAGACATTTCTTTTACTGTTTCAAAGTAAAATAATAGAGATAAAAGTCATCAGACATCAAGTTGTCTCTTCATTCATTGATTCAAAGTAAAATAATTGAAATAGAAGATAGAAGTTATTAGAAATCGAACCAAAATGTAATATGAAGCAATGTATAATTTAAAATAAAATAAATCATATACAGAGAGAAGAAACAATTGATTTCAGTTCTATACAATTAAATTACTTTAAATTTATTAACTATATACATAAAGATACAAAAAATACATTAAAACGCAAAAATCGGAGAACTAGACAAACACGATGATCAATTGATTAATATCAATATATTAATCAATTAAGATGATAATTAAAAGACAAGTCGCTTTGCGAGGTAGAATAAGGGAAGAACTGTAAAATGTGAAGGGGTAGAATAGAAAGAGCTTGTGGTTGACGAGGTGGGGGGACTGGAATCTTATAACTATATTCCTATCTCACTGCGAGCTGAAACAACTAATATAATATAAGTGTTAACCAAATGGCTCGCCACAACGTCTAGTGTTTTTTGTCACTTTGGGCAGTTCTTGACTTGATTCCTAGAAAAAGGGTCATGACTTTTATTTTTTTACGAGCAGGCAGTTCTGATAAGTTAGAGCTTCCTGTTTGTATCTCTAGGACCTCAATAAAGACTAATAACCTATAAAAATAATAATAATTTCACATTAAAGTAAAATATCAGATACCTTGGTGTGCTGGGTGTCATTGATATCATAAGAGTGGTGGGAGAATGTAGAGAAACTTTTTCTAGCGTGGTGATGCCAGCTACCAGCAGAAACAGATGCAGGTGTGCCAGCCATTCCTACACTCTGTGTTGGTACCCCTGACTCCTCACTCTCAACTCGTCCTAACTTATTGCACTCTTCACTCTCAACCTGCAGTGTTGAAAACAACATAACATTTAAACTCTCTCTTGCTTGCTTACCATATCTTAATAAGTATCTATAAGTAACGTCAGTAAGTCACAAAGTAACTTCAGTAAGTTACTAAGTAAATAAATAGGTTACTTAGTTAATCTTATCAAGATTAATGTCAACATGCAGGTAAAATGTCAGTTATTTTTTAATTATTCAGCATTTTTAGCTCTATTTTAGACGTCGCTTGCATTAAATGTAGATGACAATTTAAAATAATTAAAGCAAGGAGGCCATTCATTCAAAGCTTCCTTTTAGCGAATTTCCTTTGGAAAAAATTCGCTAAAAGGAAATAACGACGAAAAAATACGTTTTGCGAGACTTTATATATATATATATATATATATATATATATATATATATATATATATATATATATATATATAATATATATATATCTATATATATATATATATAATATATATAATATATATATATAATATATATATATATTATATATATATATATATATTATATATTATATATATATATTATATATGTATTTCTAGACACTTTCTTGTAAACACTCTATCTTTCGAATGGATTAATATTTTTTTAACCAAACTTGGTACAAAAATTAACCTTCGGGAGGACACGAACCCTATTGAAAACCAGGTTCAGCAAAATTCTGAAAAAATCGGCAAAATTCAGGGTTTATATTTTTCGCTGTGAAAAAGGTCAATATTGATGTTTTTTGAGATGCTAAATCGAATGAAACCGGTCCAAAGTCGATAAGACCACTCTAAGTGACCTAAAAATCGAAAAAACCATTGTAAATTACCAAAAACCAAAATTTGGGTCAATAAAAAATAAATTTTTAGTAGGGTGTCGTAATCTATGTATTTTTGGGCGCTGAATCGAATGAATTTTCCACAAAAATGATCGAAAACCAGAGTTACAGTCGTTGAAAATTAAATTTTGAGTAGGGTGTGGTTTTCAATGTTTTTTGGGCCTCTGAGTTGAATACCAGTGGTCCAGAGTCAATATGACCACTTAAACTCAGGGTACCTGGGTTCACATCCTGGAAGGGACCATAATTTTTTTTTTTTTTTTTACTTAATATAAGTTTACAACTAGAAAATAATTCTGGCACGGTGGTCCGCATGTCGGGCGAATTTCCTTTGGATGCGAGCACTCAAACCCAGAGTACCTGGGTTCAAATCCTAGTAGGGACAATAATTTTTTTCTTTTTTTTACCTAATATAAGTTTACAACTAGAAAATAATTCTGGCACGGTGGTCCGCATGTTGGGCGAATTTCCTTTGGATGCGTGTTTCCATGTTTAACAACAATTCTGGATGGAGTGATAGTTTTTTACATTATATAAGTTTACAACTACTTAATACAAAATATTCCGGCGCGGTGGTCCGCTGTCGGGCGAATTTAATTTAGAATGCGTGTTTCCTTTCTAAACAACCTATTTCTTGCTAATGCAAGAACCATGCCCATAGCGTGGTTCCGGTTCATGTTTTAGAACCTAAGCAGTTACTTAATTGTCAAGCACTGCTCGTAACTCATTATGTCTGTATTTTCCAAAGGAAATGCGCTAAAACCTTTAAAGATAACTGACTAAGCTTAAAGATAAGTAACTAAGCTTTAAACTAGTGCAAATAATAGTGCGTACTTCTAATTTTAGAGGCATAGTTTTGTTAAACAACTGGATGATTATGCGCATTTCCTTTGGAAAATACAGACAAAATGAGTTACGAGCAGTGCTTGACAATTAAGTAACTGCTTAGGTTGTAAAGCATGAACTGGAACCACGCTATGGGCATGGTTCTTGCATAAGCAAAAAATGGGTTGTTTAGCACAAAAACACGCATTCTAAATGAAATTCGCCTGACAGAGGACCACCGCGCTGGAATTATTTATTTAGTAGTTGTAAACTTATATAATGTAAAAAGCACGGAACACGCATCCAAAGGAAATTCGCCCCATGCGGACCACCGCGCCAGAATTTTTGATTTGTAAAGTCTTGTGAATATATTTAATGAAGTCAAATATATATACATATATATAGTTACTAAAATTAAAGTTTCTTTTTATTATTAAAAAATATCCCTCAGATAAAACCCATCAGTTACTTAAAACCAAATCAGTTAATTAAAACCCAGTAAGTTTTGTAACTGCTGTTATTTACAATTTTCTCAAACAGCTGCTTCACTTTGATTTCCACAAACAGGTAATATTTGAGCTGGGACTGAAATGAGATCTGTGACTGAACCAGTCTGATAAGCATATGAAAAGACAAAAACAAGTGGTTACTCACATCTCTATCTGTCTCGGGGAAATTAGAATCAATATTATCTATGAGAAGATTCTGAAGTGACTTGGCAGATTTAGGACCTCTCCTCTCTTCCTCTTGAAACATGTCTTCTGTAAGAAACAAAAAGAATCAATATAGATGTTGCATGGCCACACTGACCCGGACAAGCGAGTTACATCACCAAGATAAGAATGTCAACACTAGTTTCATGTGTAATTGTTACTTCTAGGATGACCAGACCAAGGTGTCCAGCTTCAGCGGTTTGGTAACATCACGCTGGTTTCCCAAAGTAAAAAAATAATAAGCTTGTCAGTTATAATCGGTTAGACTAGTGTATTTTGTTTACTTGACTATTAGATATTTGTAATGACAATTTTTAATTTTATAATTATTTGAAAAAAATCTTTTAGATTTCCTTTTGATAGTTTCTATTGAATTTTTCTTAATTTTTCTTATTAAATTCAATAAGGCATAAGAAAATTCTTTCACTATTTGCGTCAAATAAATTTATATAAAACATTTTTAAATAAAACAGAGTGCCGACTTTTTTGACTCTGTAGTCTGACATTCTTTCCTTTTGCACATTATTTATTAATTCAAAATAAAACAGAAAATATGCCAAGCTGAGCTGTTAGTGATGTCCCAATACAGTTCATAGTGCTAATTTGAGCCTGCTTATAAAAGATCAAGTAAAGATTTGTTAAAGACGGGAGGGAGAGTCCTGTGTTTCACCACTATTGTGGGAGACCAGTACTAATAGTTTGTCAAAGGTAGAAGAAGAGGGAAGTTGGCAAACTTGCTGTATAGGGTCATGTTATCTGTGGACCTTGTAAAAATAAATTATTATGTGTATAGTCTCACCATGATGTTTCATAAAAAACACACTAGAATTAAAACAATTAATATATTGTCAACCACAATAGTATACAAAAAATTATAACTGACCGGTTTCAACTTTACGTCATCATCAGAGCTGTTTACAGACTGGGTATTTTGGGTAGCAAATAGGAGGAGGGAGCAGTTGCAAGAGTTGGCGTGGGTGTGGTTGGGTGTACTGGTGGGGGAGGGTTACCTGTGTCTCAACAAGTCTAGGCAACCAGGTATAAAAGTAAAAAGGAACAAAAAAAAATACTTAAAATGATTTATAAACTAACTAAATATAAGTTATTACGCTTACATATCTCATTAAAACATAGCAGAGAAGTTGAACTTAAGTAACTAATTTACATATAAACTTAACTTATTACTAAAATTGCACTTAGATAACTAATTTGCAAGGAAATAACACTAAAACAACTAATAGACTATAATGGAGGCTAAATCTAGGAACGAGTAAATGCTAATGTTGTATTTTGTTGCTATTGCGTATAGGTTTAACTAGAACGGAGTTATTGATGTTAATTATTTCATTAAAGCAAGGAACGTCAGGATTTTGTAGAATTGGGTGGATTTCTAAATTTTCCACGAGATTGAGTTTAGTACTTTTTTGACAATTGTGGAGTAACTCAAATTGATGTAGGTTGTATTGGTGGTCAGTGTTTAATACGTGGGTGGCAGAACTTGATTCACACTGTTTAAACATTCATCTATGTTAAGGTTATAAAATACATACATAGTCAGGCTCAAACAGTAACACCTAAGTACATATATTTGTGTAGTTGATTTTTTATCCAATATGAATATGCAAATTTTTATAGACCAGAATACATGAGCACTACTAACTCTTGTTCAAATGAATTACTTACCCTGAGTAAGTTCAACATCTTCAACAGGTTGTTTACTTGTAGACTTGTTCTCATCAGTAGAATGACTAGATACATCATCTTCTAGAGGAGATAAAGGGGACATGGGACCCAACTCCTCTCCTTCTCCTAACTTATAACTGTAATCATATGAAAACAAACGTCAGACCGTCCTATTGAACAAGTTCATTGTTAATTTAATGCAGAAGGTGTACACGTACACCCTCATATCCCCTCTGCACACCACTACCTGCAACTGTGTTTATGCCAAATAGTTGAAACTCAAATTAGTCTTAGGTAGACAGAAAATTAGTCACATCAAATGCAATGTTTATGACACCATCAATCCAATATCATGCTCGTTTTAGGAAACTTATAGCAGTCATATGGACACCCCTGCACCACAACAACGACCCCACTCAGGTTGCTTGATGTGTAGTAAAAGGTTTCCTTAAGTGAAGGGCCTTGCTGAAAAATTTACTAGTGCCCTTACAAATTCTATAACTGATAAAGCTTTTTTAAACACACCATTTAGAGTTCATGGGGGTTTCCTTGCAGGTATATTATTCAGTTCATTTCGCACATTAGAAATAATTTAGAAGAATGTATTGTAAGATCAAATGTTCAAGCTCGGTACTCGAAACAAAGAAAAAATTAATGCTAAATATTAAAAACCCAAAATGGTGTAAATTATTGATCTATTAAATTTTATAATAAACTAGCTGTCTCCGAACCACTTCACACGCTTATCCGACATCTAGCTTTTGTAGTTCAAGTGCATATTGGATTAAAACTAACCGCAATAAGATAAGATAAAATTACCAATAAGTAACTGCACATTACAATGGTCTTGTCAAACAAACAAAAAATTAAATAAACTTTAACATTTAAAATTGAAGTACTCATAAACATTATAAAACACTTGATTCAAAAGCAAGTTCTTAACTACTTTGCTAAAACTATCTGAATTCAAAATTCTAATGTTCTCTGGTAGCTGGTTTATTCCTAACACGCTGGCTC
Source organism: Microvelia longipes (assembly GCA_018340805.1). Lineage (NCBI taxonomy): Eukaryota > Metazoa > Arthropoda > Insecta > Hemiptera > Veliidae > Microvelia > Microvelia longipes. Next base: position 353,447 of record JACMZG010001908.1, read on the forward strand.
CCACCTCCGACTTCTTTAGTCTATGTTTTGGAATTGCTAACATGCTTTTGCTTCTGGTAGAATAATTGTGATAATTTCCATTTTTCAAAAAAATTATCAAGATTTGTTTTAACATAAATTACCCATTGATAAATAAATGCCAGACTGTTGGAAAAAGTTGGGAGATTTAAAAACCTATATCATATATTTTTTTATATATAACTATCAGTTTCTGTTAAAAGAGTTTTAGATTTTTATAAATGCTGAGGCATATGGCCATCTAATACAAGTAAAATGATTTATCCTATAAGGTATAATAACATTAAAGATAAAGGTGTGTCCCGGAAGAAGTGAACCAATCTGATGATATACTTTCCCTTGCATTTTAAATGTAACCATAAAATAGTCAAACCTCAAATTCTTTGCACCACACGACATCATTTCAAACCATTAGTTAACTTCCTAAAATGTTGCAAAAAGTGTTTGGATACCATAGAGATATACTGCTAGAGGGGCACTATATGTTAAATTTTAAAACATGGAAAAAGTAACCTAACACCTTCGCTTACGAATATAATCAAATAATCAGTACAAAATTACAATAAATTATGTAGTACAACTTTGAAAATACAAATCAAAACACTAACAATGTACGGGAAGCTGAAATCCATTGATTTATTAATGACCTTAACTCACTCTTGAGGAGGTTTCCATGAGGTTACACAGAGCCCCTGAGAGCCCCAAAAAGTTGTTTCAGGCCTCTCAGTGTAATAAGATAGGCTATGCCCCCTCTAGTATATATCTGTATGTTAGATCCAGTCTATGTTGCGAGGAATCTGCAAGTGGTGGTAAATTGACTTTCCCTTTAAAGCCACATACTAGATGTTTCATTTTGAAACTTGAATGCAACTTGTGGTTGACAATGAATGCAAAAATGAGTCATAAACCAATTACAACATCAAGATTCAAACAGTAATCGGATCTTTTGTTATAATAAAAACCCACTTTATTTAGATTTTTTATGGTTTTGTATTACTCTGACATATGTGTTCACATTTAAAATGAAAATCTCTCTCTTCAGCAGCTTAAGATTATCAAACAAAATTTAAGGGTGTCACAGCAAAAACTTTGTTGTGAGGAAAACAGCTTGCTACTCTCTCCAGGAGTTTTTGGATTTAAAATTTTAAGAATTTAAAAGAATTGAAATGATGATTGTTATATCCCTTCTTGTATGTTTTGACAATAAAATTTGATGTCAAAACATTTTCCAAAAACTGCAATTTTTAGAAATTGAAGGAAGAGTAAAGTAGGCTTAATTTTGACTTTTTTTAAAAAAAAAATATTGTCCATAAAATTGTTAAATTGTCCCCTAGAGAAAATTTTTCAACAAAAAAGTTAAAAATAAAAATTTTCAAAATCCTCTTCCCCTCCACTTTTCTTATATTCCCCTGTTTTATTGAAATATCCAGATTGAACAACTTTTAAAATATCCAAATTTGGAAGTGGAAGATTGATGGAAGAATTGTCTCAGGGGGACAATTAAACAATTTTATGAAGAATACTTTTTTTTGAAAAGTCAAAAATTAAGCCTACTTTACTCTTTGTTCATTTTTCAAAAATTGTAGTTTTTGAGTCTACCAATTAAAAAATTATAGATAAATCTTAGTTTGAAAACATGCAGGAGCTTTTATCGACAATGACTTTTTTCAAAAAATGAATTTTTTTGTCATTTACACGTATCGTTAAGTCCATGCGAGGACACCCTGCATAAACAAAGTTAAATCATATTATTAGAATTACTTGAGATTTTATCAATTGACATATATAACCATATGTAAACAAATCACGTTTTGACTGATACATTTGAAATTTTGTTTATATTGTGGCAGTATGACACTTACATAAACTAGTAATACCATAGAGATGTTATTACTAGAGGGACCATATGTTGAATTTTGAAACATCCAAAAAATAACCACTACCTTTGACTTTTAATAAAATCAAATAAGGAGAACAAAATTACAGTAACATATATAAGAACGTTTAATAGTTATTTATGCACCTAGTCAATAATGACCCCCCATTATTTACCCTGGTCACTGTAATGATTCCTAAGGCTGAAAGCTGAAGGAATCATGATTTATAAATCATGCTATTTATAAAGCAAGCCGAGGGAATTATTTATTTTAATTCCGAGGCTTTAGCCGAGGGATTAAACACAATTAGCTCCCGAGGCTTGCCGAGGGATATAATTTGACAAGGCTTATAATAGGGCATTATTCACGTGGTGCATACAAAATTTTATCTCCAGAAGGAAAAACAATATATATGAAACAAAAAAACTGTATTTGTTTATATATAGAATCAGTGAAACATAATTATACTATTTTATGCAAAATTAACAAAAACACATAGTATAATATATTATACATACAACATAACCACATAAATACATACATAACAAACAAATATCATAATAAACAAAAATATATAAATACCTAAATGCTCTATTAATAAAATAAACCGTATTCGCTTCGTCATCTATACAAGACGGTTGAGGATTATCGGAGATATCGGGAAACAATTCATTTATGTCGTTTACTATCATTTCATTATCACTTTCCATCGTTAACAACCGCACTAAATCCTTTTATGATAAATCGGTGTTGGATTCAATGTAATAGTGAGCAGACGAGAAAAATCCGTTTTCGGGCGCGCTTCGTAGAGATGTTAATGCTAACTTTTTTAATTTTATAGTTAGGTATAGGAAAGTTTCTTTTGTTTTTTAAAGAATGAAAAATAAGGAAGATTAGTGAAGACCGCATCAAAATCGGACAATTTTTAACCGAGCTATGGTGAAAAAACATTTTTTTTTAAATTTAGCTCACTTCGGCGCCATTTTGGATGATGTTGCATTTAAATAAAATTTATTATACGGACATATTTTTAAACTAGAAACATTGCTTTAATGAAAGAATGTCAAAAGTTTTTATTCTAACCTCAGTTTTAGGTGTAAAATAGTCGTTAAACATAACAAAAACAAAAAAATATGGTTTTTCTAAATTAGCTTGAAAAGTAAGATAGGGAGCTATGGTTTTTATGGTTTGTACAGATAGCCAACATAAGAAGCAACAAAATGAGTCCAATTTTAACAAATTCGCTTCACAATTTCAAAAGTTATTACTAATAAATCTCTTAAAATTGCCAAAAAGGGAACATTTTTTATCGTTTACCTCCCAATTGTTGATATTTAATGGAACTGCAACGTCATCATACCATGTGACGAACATTTAGAGGACAACGTATATGAAAAGGTAGGAACTGTTAGAAGTGTGGAAGAACAAAAAAATTGAGCATTAAGCAAAGTATTCCCTATAGAATCCTGTATAAGTTGTTTTTGAATGTTTTAGAGTCCTGCAAGTTGTTTTGCAGGACAAGTTGTGTTGGTGTGACTTCATTGCCACAGCTAGTTAAGCTAGGCATTGGGCAAGGAACGCATCTTGGAGCCACAGTCTTTATAATAGATATGAATGATCTACTGAATGATGAAATAGCAAAAAAGAAATAAATCAGATAAAAATAAAGCTTCAATTAAGAGTGTTTGCTATTCAGATGATGACAACATATTGATTTCAAGTGTACATGAAGGAGAAGCTGAAGAAGTACTTTATCATCTTGTTGTACTTTAACCAAGGTAAGACACAGATAATAAAGTTCTCGCTCAGGAAGGAAGATCCTAAACAAGTTATAAAATTTCTAGGATTTTATATGGACAGCAAGCTAAGTTGGAAAGACCATGTCTCATATTTAGAGAAGAAGTTGTCATCCACTGTATATATCATGTATAAATTGAAAATGTATATAGAAGGTACTTACCTGAAGATGGCCTATCATGCGATATTCGAGAGTAAGATGAGTTACGGTATTCTGGTCTGGGGGCATGTCAATTTAGAGGAAATACTTAAGAAGCAAAAAAAAGTAATAAGAATAATAGCTGGAAAAGATCGATATGAGCATTGCAAACCTCTCTTTAGAGAACTTAAAATACTTACAGTTATCAATTTATATATTTATACATGTCTGAAGTATGTAAAAAGTAATAGCAGTCAATTTAACACTCATGAAGAGGTTCACAGTTACGACACTCGGAATAGAAGGGATTTGAAAGGAAGTAGCCACCGACTAAATAAATCTAAAGTAGGATTTGGTCATTTAGGAATTAAAATGTACAATAAGTTAAACGATGATGTTAAAAGCCAGGAAAGTGACAAATTTAATAAAATAGTCAAGGACTACTTACTTGATAATCCCTACTATAGTTTAAATGAATTTTTCAAAGATAACAAAAAAGCTATATTCAAAATCTAGATGTGAATATCTTTGTATTGTATGTAATGATGAATGTATACCCCAAAAAGAGTCTTAAACATAATAAAGATTTTATTTGTTGTAGCATGATGAAGTGATTTACCGAATATATGCAAAATCTAAAATAATCTTTTATTTTATGATTTTTCAAAAATATTATCTTTTCTTTGTCACTCGATGGTACTAGATGCCTAGAAAACCGCATCCTTCTAGCTGTTATAGTTTCCGAGATAAAGGTCTTGTCCTCCTTAGCTGGACCATCCTGTATATCTATGAGTAATACCACAAACTGATATTAGACAACAAACATGAAGCAGTGAGCAGCCAAGTAGCTGAAGGTCTCTTTTTTTCAATGAACAATAAATACTACATAATACAAAGGTACACTTACTCTAAACAAGGTGTCTTGCCTAAATCAACATCATGGTATCCTCCTACAGCTTCTACCAAGGGAACTATGAAATTGTCCAGAAAGGTCTCGAGTCCAAACCTGACTGTTAACTTAAGTAGAAAGCTACGGTGATACAGCTTGATTCTTTTGAATATGAGGCGAGGGTCTGTCTGGATGGCAACCTCCCAGTCATACAGTCGCAGCACTGGCTCTAACAGCAACTTACTGCTTAACTCTGGACCTAAACCTCTGTAATACATCAAAACCATAAAAATAGACCCTGTTTAACCAGTTTAACAGGTTTTGTTTAATAAACAAACCAGTGAAACAAACTTTTAAAACATTTTAAAGAAAAACAGCTAAATAACAATAATAGCAATGCACCTGTTTCTAACATATTGCCTTCTACTACTCCTAATGTTTCTTTTTCACTTAACATTAGCGCCTCTCCTAACCCTATTCTATCCTCAACACCGATTAGGTCTTCACCTAAATTTAATATAAATATTAGTTTGGTCCATGACTCCAAACTCAATTTACCCTACAACTCCAGCTCAAAAATCTAAATATAACACATCAATATTCAATGCTAATAATAATTTCAAAAATATGCTTCAGTCCCTTATTTTGGTAATGCGACTAGACAGATCATAGATTTATTTAAACCTTTTAACGTAAAAATAGCACAAAAAAATGCTTCCAACTTTAAATCCCGTTTCTTTTCAAAAACTAAAGATCCCATACCATTTAATAGCCGCTCAAATATTATTTATAGAATTCCGTGTCGAAACTGCAACAAAACATATACCGGGGAAACATCACAAACTTTCCTCAACAGATTAAAACAACACAACCGTAATGTAGATAATAATTAAAAGAATTCAGTTTTGTATTATGTATGGTTTCATTATCGTTTCTTGTTACATGGCATTTTGCCATGTATTCAGCGAATTTTCACAGCCTCGTTTCACAGCCATGGCTTTGTCATAAATTTGATTTTATTAATTCTCTATTGTTAATAGTAAGCAATAATATTACAGTTAACAAGCAATATAAAAAAATAATAAGTATATTTAAATACATAACTAGTACGTTTTTTTATAGAGGTATAAAGAATACAAGAAAAAAATCCACACGTTGCAACTGTTGGAGTAACCTTGTATAAAGGGTAAGAAAAGATTATAGTTTCATTTTTCATCAGTTTTAGTTATCGTCCACCATACAAAAGGGTATTAACTCTTACATACATTTATGATTGTTTATACAATTTAAAGAAAAATGTCAAGTTTTTTTCGTAAACAAATTGATTATTTGAGTATAATCTTTAGGTTGAAAAAAATATATTCATGATTTTTTAAAATAAAAATACAGTTTTCGTCACTTAGATTGTCCGATTGAGCTGAAACCGGCTGCAATTGTTTTAAAATGACTTCGACCTTCTTATAAAGACTACTTTGAGGTTCTTTCTCTTTACGGGTCTGCTTAGCTCGGCGTGGTTCAGTGGAAGCCATTTTTGTCCTGTCTCTCTGGGACAGTAGGCTTACCAGGATGGAGCAAGAGGTAGAGGCCCCTCTTTTATACTATATCCCCACCCTCTAACACTACTGAACCCAAGATATATCGTACGAGTCTTTGACCTAGACGTATACATATATACAAGATTATATATATATGTATACTGTTTGCGACATTTGTGATGGTTCGATTCAGCTGAAATTGGCCTTAATCGATTCAGCTAGCCGTCTATAGTGAATATGATTGACTCTGTCAATCATATTTTAAAATGTCAATCATGTATTTTAATTATTATATTCAGTTTATGTTTGGACATCAACATATTCTCTTATTATTTAAAGTTATAATATTTGGCGCAGTCAAATGGCTTGGAGAAGACAAAACGATCCTTTTCAAGAAAATCATTTAGAAAACCATTACACAAATATTAATTTCAAATTTGACCCAGAAACTGAGGAATGGGAATACTGGATCCAAAGATATGAAAATGAACTATACTTAAATGGTATTGAATTAAATAATAATAATGTCAACGCAATTAATAATGCTAGAAACTTAATCCTATCTAAAGTTGGATCTGATGTATTCAAAATAGTTATTGACCATTTCAGACCACAAGACATACGGACATTCCAATACAACGACATTAAAAATACGTTAGGGAGACATTATAGGCACAAAGTTTTTAATTTAGCTGAAAGAAAAGTATTTTCTGAAACTTTAAGACAGGATAATGACAATATTTTGACTTTTATAAACAAATTAAAAAAAATTGCTAGTAAGTGTAATTTTGGGCAAAATTTAAATGAACGTATAAGGGATCAATTAGTTTTAGGCATAAATAACCCAAAATGGCAACAATCTTTAATCAAGAAATTTCCAGACAATGACGCAACATTAGCTGATGTGGAAAGAGAAGCTACTCTATTAGAACAGGTAGATTTTTTAATATTAACTTTTGGTTTGATGTTCTTAACTGTTGTTTTACATATGTGGTGGTGTAACTATATTACTTATTGTAAGTTTTTGGCTATGATTATTTTAATATTAACTTGCATTGGTTTTGAATTGTTTTTTGACTTGTTTGGTATGTATATTTTTATTTCTGTTTTTTTTGTAATTGGTTTATGGTTTTGTTTACTTGTTATTAGATTCACTGAGTATGCCGAGCATTGCTCGTGCGAAAGCTCTGATGAAATAAATTAATCTAACAAAACTCGGACTCCTGTCTTCATTATTACTTTTCCTAATTAAGATTACTCACAGTACATTAAACTTAATTCTTAAACATAATAATAGAGTAAAACTTGTGATTAGGTGTGTTTTACTACCATATAGGCTCATTTATACTGTAGGTATAGGAAAATTATTGTATTGTACTAAAAATCCAAAACCACAATTTCACCTCCATTATTCGTTTTTAGGCTATTTACAATTATTATGGTGTTTTCTAGCATTATATAAAACTTCATAATAAATAATAATTATTAATAACTAATTATTGTTATTAATACAATAATTAGTTGGAGTTATGAGTTGAAAATTGATACAAAACTCAACCCTAGGGAGGGCACGAACCCAGTTTGTTGAGTTAGCAAATATAAAAAAGTTAAAACTAAAATATTTCCTTGCAAAGGTTTTCAATTAGTCTTCATATAAGTCATACAAGAGATCTTTATATAAGTTTTTAGGGGCAATACAGGAGTCACCCGTGGTGTAGTGGTTAAAGTACGTGGCCATTACACAGAATGACTGGACTTTAAACTTTCGAGTTTAGTCACGGGTTCAATCCCAGCATGGACCTCTAGGATTTTTATGAGAGGGATAAAAATTCTGCATATCACGTCCTTCAGAAGGGACGTAAAGCCGGTGGTCTCGAAAAAAAAGAGAAAGAGAGGATGTCCTACCACTTGAGCGATTCCAGCTCTTCCTCAGCCAGTTCTCTGGATCCAAAGGTCTGGAAACGAATTCTACCAAAACCTTCACATTTACCTAAGAAGTGATAGGCTGTTTCCTCTTCATCACAACACACTGGGCAAGTGGAATCTTGCACTACCTTCATAATGGAGAGGTGTCTTTGGAGTTTGCAGTGTCCAGTCAAGACCCCTACCATCGTCCTGATATTGCCTTTGCTCAGTTCTAGAAGCCATCTAGTTCTTTTCCTGTTGATAGTTGGTATCATCATCTTTGCCTGCCGACAACCTTTAGAGTTGTAACAATGTGTATTAGCCTTTTTCTATATCCACTCTTTAATCAGAGATCTGGCTTGTCCTCTAGACCAATCAATGGAGGGTTCTGGTCTAGCTTACCCTAAGCTAACTAGAGGTTAAAGGAAAACATATAGGAAAATTAACCTGCTTGATGTGGTGAATGATGAATGGTGAATGAGGACTGTATGATTGTGATTTAGTAAAGTGGTAGAGCATGTATTAAATGGAATTAAAATGTCATATATAGCATGTGTACATCCAATACGGAACTAACTCGGAAAAACTAATGCGCACCGCGGCAGGTTCTCCCACTCCAAACATGAAAGTTTGATGTAAAAGGAAAAAAAAGGAAGGGATAACCATCATGGGTCCAAAATTAAAAAAAAGACAAAATCGTCCACTAACCTTGAAACAGGATCAAAGAGGTACCAGGCACTAAGCACATCAGTATCTGGGTTGGAAAGAAGGATCCTAAAGTAAGGGACAAACAGCTTCAGGCAGTCTCCGCCATCTTCACTTAGAACCTCCACACTGTTCAATATCATCTTAACCTACAAACACAAATACACTTATCACATTTAACTTACATGGTAAGTAACATATTTTCATTATCACAATTTTTTTGTGGGAGAGATTTTCTAATGAAATAAAGTGGCATGGGAGAAGTTGGACCTGGGTTAGACTCACACACACATCTATATATATATATATATATATATATATATATATATATATATATATATATATAATATATATATTATATTTTGTGTGTGTGTGTGTGTGTGTGTGTTTTTTTTTAATGATTGCTACGGCATGCTCCACAAAAAGTACTACATGCGATTATGAACCGTTAAAACGTAGACCTAACGATAGATTTTAATGAAATGTAAATTGAACTTTGCGGCACTGAGAGTTTTATACAATACAATTATAAATAATACACGAATAATCAAATACATTTGAAACTAAAACCTAATCTTGTAACAAAAAAGAAAAGGAATCTTATTAAGATAAATTTAAACAAATTAGTAAGATCTTTTAGGTATGACTTAATACTTAACCTTGTATCATAATTTAATATAACTAATATTGGTTTATGGGTAACTTAACTTAATATTAAACTAAGATTAACTTTCGCAAGCCCCATACAAGTAGATTAATATTACTAGAGTAATTGAAACTTAAGCTCCACAAGTTCCAAACATCTAAAGATACTACTAACCTCCAAAATATTAGACAGCCCGAGTTAGAACATTAATTAATTCACACATAATATTTATTAGTTTAAAGGTTACTTAGTTACTAAAGGTTTTGATCTGCAGGATGGTTGGAACAAGTTTACAATATTTAAGGTACATCACTAAGATTTTAATGTTACAACTATAGGTACAATGATTGGAATTAGAGAAGTAAAACTTCAAAGGAATGCTTAATAAAAACTTGGAAAAGGGGAAGGAATTCGGGTTTTAAAAGGGACTGAAGCGGTGGAGGCCAAGTCTCTCCTCAACAAAGGAAAGCACGTAGCAATGAAACTCTTGCAGCATCTAGTAGTCTGCAGTCGAGCAGAACATGATGAACAGTCTGAGGTGATGTGTCATTACAGATACACGATGGTGAATCATCTAAGCCAAACCTGTGAAGATATGCCCTGAATTTTCCGTGACCTGTCAGGAACTGTGTTAGTTGGTAAGATATGTCCATATGACTTAAACTCAGCCTGAAGTCTACTGATGGTATAAAGTCCCTTGTAGCTACACCAGTGATAGAAGCCTGCCACATTTCTTGCCACATTTCCTTGCTTATCATTCTAGCGCGGTACTTTAGATAAGTTAATGGAAAGTTGGTGTATTTAACCTCTGATAAGTCAAGTCTGGAAGCAGCCTTAGCGAGTTTATCTGCGTTTTCATTCCCTTCAATGCCGATGTGAGCCTTAACCCAGAAAAAAGAAACATTCATTAAGCCAGATACCACGCTTAGAGTGTTCCTGATCCTCTCAATAATGGGAAAATGATTGCTAGGATTGTTTAGGGCCAGCAACGATACCTTTCTATCCGTAAATATTTTTACTCTTATATTCTGACGGCGTGAATCTTGTAGTCACTCTAGTGACTTTAAAATGGCGAGTTGTTCCGCTTGGTTATTGGAGCATAATTCACCTAAACGAAAACATTCCTCACTTATAACAAGGCCTCGAGAGTAAACAGCAAAACCACAGCCCACATATTTGCCTTCCTTACTGCCGTCCGTGTAGATTTGAAGATCTTCGTGAGTATTACTCTCAGACTGAATAATACTAATCGGACGATATTCTCCTGGGTGGTTCCAATATTTAAATGAGACAGGTCTGTCTAGTAATGCACCATCAAGTAAACCTAACGAAGCTCCAGATTTCAAAGACTCTATATTACAGAACTCTTCCGCCTTAATACAAATAGGCGTGACGTTAGCGATGATACAGGCGGCATTATAAGAAATAGTTCTATAGCCCTTAACCAACCTTATGGCAAACATTCTCTGAGCTCTCTCTAGCTTATTTCTGTTTTTGTTATGCTTGAGTGCGTCCTGCCAGATGCTAACGCCATATAGGACCATCGGAAGAAAAGCCCCTGTATAAATAATCTTTAGCGCATCGTGACCTATGCCCCATCGAACCTTAGCTGCTCTTGATAAGACGTTTACCAGCTGTAAGCTTTTATCAGCGATATATTGAACGTGGAAGTCCCATGAAAGCCTGCTATCTAGGTAGACCCCAAGGTACTTGAGAGTCTCAACTTGACTTATAATGACCCCGTTAAGACTTATTGTAATCTGGGGAATATTTTCTTTTCTAGTGATATACAACAGTTCAGACTTAGACTGATTAGAGACAACCTTATTATCTATTACCCAGCCAGCTACTAATTCCATCACTATACTAGAAAGTAGTTCGATCTCTTGCTTCCCTTTTCCTGCTATAGCGACTATATAATCGTCGGCAAAAGCTGCTGCAAAAGTGTCCTTAGGGTATGGCAAGGAAAGTAAAGGATTATACTTGACTATCCAGTATCCAGGGGCACTACAACTTCCTTGAGGACAGCCTTTAGTAGAATCTTTGCTCCTGACTACGTGGTTTAAACATAACATGACTTTACGTCCTGAAAAATAACTTTTTACCATATTGTATAAATTTTTAGGGCACTTTAGGTCTCTAAGTCCTTTAAGAATGGCTGGCCACCAGGCAGCATCAAACACTCCTTGAACGTCTAATGATATAATTATCACGTCATAATTAATATCTAGGTAGCTCTTTATAAAACTTGTAACATCTGACAATGCTTTAATCGTGCTAGTTTGAGGACGAAAGCCATATTGCTTACTCAATAAAGCAATATAATGCAATAATAATGTTGAAAATGTAAATATAGTTCATAATGATGCTAATGTTACCGATCCCTCAGATCAAGCTAATTTATTTGCTGATAGTTTTCAGACTGTGTTTGTTCAAAGTTCTATTTATGTTGCTCCCGTGTGTCCTCTTCCTATCCTCAATCCTGACGAGTGTATCAGTGTCGATTCTGTCACCAATGAGCAGGTTTTAGAAGCTATCAATACGCTGAATGGGTCACGTACATCAGGTACGGATGGAATAGCTAGTTTCATCGTTAAAGGTGCTGCTCCAGTTCTTGCTCCAGTTTTAACTATTATTTTCAATAAAAGTCTTTCCTGTATGACCTTTCCTTCTCTGTGGAAGTCCTCTGTAGTTGTGCCTGTTTTTAAGTCTGGTGACCGAGCTAGTTTGTCTAATTATCGTCCTATATCCCTTTGTAATGTTTTTAGTAAAGTGTTCGAACGTGTTGTGCATAGTATTATTTCTCCTTTAGTGTATCCTCTCCTCGATCCTAACCAACATGGATTCCGTCCCTCTCACTCGACAGTTACCAATCTTGTTTCTTTTCTATCTAATATAAGTTCTTTTGTTTCTCAGCGTCTTCAGGTCGATACTATTAATCTAGACATGAGCAAAGCGTTCGATAAGGTTGATCATGGTTATTACTGTCGAACAGTTTAATTTTCTTTACCTCTCATCTTTGGCTTCAGAGTACTTAACAGGTAGATCTTGCTGCGTCCGAAAAAACAAACTCACGTTATACGTACTTACTATGCTACTTCTGGAGTACCTCAAGGCTCTATTCTAGGTCCATTGCTTTTCCTACTATTTATTAATGACTTAGGTGCAGGAGTAACTAGTGCCTACGAGTTTGTTTGCAGATGATTTAGGATTCCCGCCCAATTTTAAATTCCAACTCGCACATTGAACTTCAAGAAGATCTTGATCGTGTTCTGAACTGGGCACTGGCAAATAAGATGGAATTTAACCCTCGAAAATCGTCTGTCATATCTTACAGTAAATGTCAGAATGTTAGTGTGTTTACTTATAATTTATATGGGCTACCCTTGTCTTCAGTGAATACTGTGCGTGATTTAGGTGTTACTCTGACGAGTAAGCTTAACTTCACCGAGCATGTATTGTCAAGGTAGATATTCAAATATTTTTTTTTAAATTTCATAAGTTATTCCATCTTCTCCTGGGACTTTACCATTAGATGTTCGGTTTAATGTACTTATTACTTCAAAATTTGTGAAAGGAGGATCGTTATTTAGGTTTTTTGATTCTTGATGCATTTATTTTCTTAGTTGTTTATGAAATTCAGTATCTGATTTAGGGTCATCTTTTGGTAAAAATTTATTCATTAATTCATCTAGAGTATCTTCAATACTTTCAGTAAAAGTACCCATCTTGTTTTTGTAATGTAGTAAGAACTTGAGGATGTTTTATTTTATTTGCAGCTGCTTTGTATGCTGTTTTCCACGGGTCTGGCGAATTAGTTACAAAATCTTTCCATGAGTCATATTTGGCTTGATTAATAAGTGTTTTATATTGTTTTTGTAGATCATAATAAATTTTCTTTCTATTTAGTCTCAACTCTTCGTCTGTGATAGTTCTTTGGTATTTTCTTCTTGCTTCTCGAACTTTTTGTCTTATATTTTCTATTTCTTTAGACCACCAAGGAACTTTCTTTTTGGCATTACTGAATGACTTCTTCTGTCGGGGCATAGATTTGCAACAAGCCTTGATTATAGCAGAGTTAATAGAACTCACTGTTCTTTCGATATCATCACAATTAACGAGAGATTCTATTATGTCGTCCTCTTCATTACTTTTAGAATTTAAAACAATTTTTAATCTTTTTACTATTTCAATCCTAAATTTTTCCCAGTCCGCTTTTTTTGTATTAAATCTATTGCTTGTTGTTGGAGGGTAATTTATATTTGATTTTATAGTAAAACTTAAATATTTGTGGTCTGATAGGCTTTCTTCGTCATCGATACACCAATCATGTATATAACTTAACATGGAAGGGTTGGCAATCATTATGTCAGGATTACTTGATGCTCTGATAGTTTCGAATGAGTATTTTTGCAAATCTACGTTCAAAAAATGTAAATTATTAGATGCTAGAAATTCTTCGAATAGTTTTCCTCTTTGGTCAGTCAGACGATCATACCAAGAAACATTTCTAGCATTACTGTCTAAACAAAGAAGAAGTTTACCTTTTATTTTGGTAAAGTTTTGTTCAATTTTTGTTATGTCTGTGTTTATATTCTTTGTTTTATCTAAATATATGCTTGCTGCCCAAAATGTAAAGTTTCCTATTTTAATCTCTACCCATATCATGTCTTCCGTTGACATTTCTATATTTGTGATTGAAATTAAGTTTGAATTAGTTATTACGATGGCAGCTCTGACTTTTTATAGTTCCTAATTAGAGAATTTTATAATTATTCGGAAAACCAGCTACTCTGTTATTAATTGTGTAAGGTTCTTGAAGAAATGCGATGTTGATTCCCTTTTCTTCAAGAAGCCCACACAGTGCATTTGTTGCTTTCCTTGATTTTTGTAAATTAATTTGAATGCATCGTAAGTCAATGTTATTATTATTCCTATTCATACTGAGTATCTCTTTGGATTCTTAAAATGGCCATTTTATAGCATGGGCATTCTTTATTTACCGCTGTGTGTAGCTCTTCAACCCGTTTATGTATTGGGACGTACTTATTGTAATTCACACAATTGACACATCGAAACTTATTATTATTACAATCCTGTAAAACGTGGTTTTCACAACATAAAGGACATGTTGGTGGTTCCTCTTTGTTTTTACACTTATCAGCTTTATGATGAAGTCTGGAGCAGTGAAAACACCTATTAACAGATATATGATCTGAACATTTACTTACACTCCATTTGCTCTTTATTTTCGATCCTAATAATTTGCTCCTTACAGATGGCGAAACTTCAGCGATAATGTGTCTTGTATTACTTTTCTTATTATTTACAATAATTTTTGGATTGAATATGTCGTTATCATCAATGAGTTCACGGTTATGATCCGTTATAAGAGCCCGACTATTGTCCATGTTTAATTCATCTGGGATGTTATAAATAATAATTCTTGGTAAATGTCTTTTAGAAACGTTTGCTTTAAATTCTTGCTTTTTGTTTATTTCAGAACAAAGAGTTGTAATATCTGATTGTTTTTCAGATTGGATCAAGACTTTCCCGTCTTTGAGGGTTTTTAAATTGGATATACCTACATTTAGTTCTGACGGATTTATTTTTAGATTTTAATATAGTTTTAACCTCGTTACTATCTTTAATAGAGTCGTGTTCGACAATAACTTTATACACAGGCTTTGGTGGAGTAATTTTGCTTTTAACTGCTTGGGAATAAGTAATTGTTGTAGATGTAGATGGGATTGGTATATTTCCATTATTTGGAATTGGTCTATTTTTTAATTCATTAACTTCGGATTTCATGTTTATAAAAATTTCATTAAGTTCTTGTATAGAATCCAAAATATTTTTTTTTCAGATCATTTCTAAGGTTTTGTCTGTGTGTGTGTGTGAGTGAGTGTGGGTGTGTGTGCTTGATATATATTTATTTATATGTACATAAAGTCTAATAATATGTAATAATGTATATATTTCAATGTATGAAATATGTGTCAGGATTGCAATTTGAACTGAAAGTGTCAAATATCTCATACTAGGGCGAAACTTAATGGTTTAATTCAAGTATTCTACAATGTAAGACATTTTGTTAATACTGATACATTAAAGCAAATTTATTATGCTCTAGTAAATTCTAGGTTAAGTTATGACCTTAGTTAGTGTATGGGGAGGTGTTATAAATCCAATTCTCTTGCGGTAGCACAAAAACATTTTATTAAATTAATTTATTTAACAGATATGTCGCATAGGTCCTTTCCCCTTTTAAAAGGAATGAATTACCTTCCACTAGTGTACCTGCATAGATTGAGACTAGCTCAACTTTATTTTATTGCTATTAAGTCGCCCACTGTTGGGATAACCAGATCTAAGTCTAAAGGAGTGATTAAGTTACCAAAAGTCAATGTAGAAATATTTAAATGTAGTAGTTCCTGCATATCTGTTCACTTTTATAACATGTTATTATCTGTAAATCTCGATTCTAGTCATCTTATTACCCAACAAAAATCATTTTTATAAGAAGAATTTAAAACATTGGTTACTTGAGACCAATTATTTAAATCTGTAACTGCCCTAGTTTAAAGTAATTTAAACTAAATGAGACCAATTATTTAAATCTGTAACTGCCCTAGTTTAAAACTAATTTAAACTCTCCTCAAGCTAATATTTTTAATATCAATTATTTGTATAGCAGTCCTTTTTAGGGAATTCCCTTTTGAAAAAAAAAAATTGCTAATGGGATAGGCGTCATGGCGGAAGTCGAACCTCAGACCACAACACAAATCCGTTTCAGAGGTTCCTAATGACAAAAACATACGTTTTGCGAGACTTTAATATATATATATATATAATATATATATAATATATATATATATATATATATATATATTGGGAAGTTCAAGGGTTTCAATGGGAAGTTCAAAGGGATTCGCTGGTAAAAATATGTAGAGTAGAGCAGTTAAAATATAATATTGATAAATGAGGGTGAAGTTACTAAAATACTGACAAAAGCGATATTGATTTGATGAGGCTGGGTGAGTATTCTCAAACCCGCAATACACAAATAAAGATAAAGATGGGTGAGTAATCTCAAACCCGCAGTACCTGAGTATAGATGAGCATCAGACTATTAAACATAAAAATTTGATTCTGAGGGAAATAAAACAGTATACTCAAAATTGACTCTTGATGAATAAATATAATTGTTAATATAGAAAATAATGATTATACCAAAATTATAAAGATAGTAATACATATAGTGTAAAAACGAGTTAATCTCAAAAGTACAGTTAAATATACTACACATATGAATGTAAACAATTAATATTATTCAAATTTTATTTATCTTCCTCTTATTCAAAATCAAGAATTACTCATGAGAACGTACAAGTAGAAAACCCCAAAACACACTAGTATTTAGATTAACATAAAGATTAATCTAAATTAGTGGCATAAATAAAACAAAATAATGAAAGAATAAGGTATATGTGACGTCTCACAAATCAGAGTACGTGACATAAGAACAAGTGAGATACAAATAAAATGTAGAAGTGTTATTTATATATTTTTTTTTTATTTTTATGTGTCTGTTATAGTTCACTTTAATAAAACAATAAAACGATTTTTTGTTTATAATTGAGTTATTGTTGTTCAAAATGTAACCTTGTTCTTCCACACAATTAAATTTGACATGAAATTAAACATAGGCATAAGTAATATTTCGTTAAAAAAAATATATATATATAAATGAGATAGGTGTGCACAAAGAAGAAAATAAATATATATGTTAAAGTATAAAACCAAGATATATATGTGGAATGATGGTGGGTCTTTCTCTGAAGTATCCACGGATGCTGGTGTAGCCACAACGGGGCCAATAAAGAAAGGGAGTCGAAGTCGTTCTTTAGTGGTCTCACTTCTACACGTTCGCTCCAGAAGGTTTAAAGGATAACTACATTACAAGCGGGGTCATCACATTTCGGTTACTCTGTTGCTTATGGGATCAGCACATCAGTTTCGCTTATAGAATCATTAAACGTCGAAAATAATACGGTGAGAGTAAAGTAATACGGCACCTGTAACAGGGCACAGGTGTGATGAGCAAAACTTGAAATCTCAAAAATTATAGGTCAGAGGTAACTAAAAGAGGGCATACATAAATACTGACTTATAGGTATGATAAAGGCTAGATAGCGTAGAAAAACTTACGTCAAGATGGAGTTCCTGTAGCTCATAAAAAAAAACTGTTACATATTCAACCTCCTTCGTTTTCTTTCTTTTACTCATAGCTCGCAAGTCTAAACAAACCAGTCAATAATGTAGAAAATAACCAAAGAAACAGAAAAATTGATGGGGAAAGCCGTTGACGCTATGTCACCCCCCCCCCCTCTTCCTGGGGTTCCAAAACCATGAAATAACAAGTTTATTAACAATATAAATTTAAGCTTCTGGTAATATAACAAGACCAGATCACAATCCAACAATTTGATGAAGAAATTCAAGTGATGAAAGCTTATTACATGGTGAATAACTAACTTTACACGGCGGCTGAACTCGCACGCCATGCGTCCCTTGAAAGTTTCTTTTAACAAAAACTTAATTATTGCAAGGATTGATACAGAAACATGTTAAATCTTACCTCATTTAGATGAGAAACATAATTAAACGAAGGATTAGACTCAAAAAGTCATTTTACAATATTCTTTTTTTAAGATTTAAAATAAACGTAGTGGCCGGTAGCCAAGCTTTGGATCGACTCCACGAGAAGACGCCTGCGCGATCCAACGTGGGTAAAGAAACAGAAAATATTCATCAGATGAATCAGTAATAAATGCGATAGAATCCTATAATTCCTGGATGTTTGACTAAAAAAAACGAAATGGAAAAGAAGTATTAAGCTAAAATTAGGACAAATTAAAACAATGAAACTTAGAATAAGATGATACTTGACGATCAAACAACTTATTAAATTTGGTGAGCGTAGCCGCTGGATAGCAGAACTGCGTCAGGATGAAACAACGTTGGAATAAAAGAGAAAGCTCCTTCGATGCAAAAAGAGAAAACATCTAGATTAACGGATTTTAAAAAAATTTCACATTATAAAATACCATGAGTTGCAAAATTTAATTTAACATTTATGTAATGCATATTTCATAAAATAATTAATATTCCTGTATAACATATCAATCTCATTAAGTTAAAAAAAACCAGCTGAGTAAAGGTGGTGGGAAACGGAAAGTTACAGAAACCTAACATAGGCAGTAAGGTTATAAATAAAGAAAAATTTTCAAAGGTTTCTTATTTTTCATTTTAAAAAATTCGAAAAAATTAAGTAAGTAAATTATCATATAAATAGCAAAGTTAAGCACTGGGCTACAATATATATATATATATATATATATATATATATATATATATAATATATATAATATATATATTTTTTTTTTTTTTTTTTTTTTTTGTCTAAACACTTTCTTGTAGACACTCTATCGATTAATATTTTTTAATCAAACTTAAAACAAAAATCAACCTTCAGGAGGACACGAACCCTATTAAAAACTAGGTTTTTGTGACATCATTAACCCAGTTTACTGAGTCTGAAATTAACTCTGAGTGAAATTCAGAGTTAATATTTTTTGCAAAAGCTCAATATTTATGTTTCTTGAGACGCTGTTATTTTTTTTTATTTTTTTTTTTTTTTATCACAACTACAGTAAGCGTGTATCTAGTGATATTGCGGAAAGAGTAATTTGACCTGTAAGTCATGACAAAAGAAACAGTCCAGCGACTGCACTTTCAGGCTTGGACTGAGTTTAGCGTGCGTACACCAGGCCTGGGTCTTGAGACGCTGAAGCAAATAAAACCGGTCCAAAGTCAATACCACCACTTTAAGTGACCAAAAAGTTTAAAAAATCATCGAAAACCAAAATTACGGTCGATGAATATTTAGTTTCCAGTAGGGTGTTGTTTTCCATGTTTTTTGGGCCTCTGAGTTAAATGGCAGTGGTCCAGAGTCAATACGAGCACTCAAACTAAGGGTACCTGGGTTTAAATCATGGTAGGGAAGATATTTTTTTATTGTTTTTTTTACTTAATATAAGTTTAGAACAAGAAAATAATTCTAGCACGGTGGTCCGCATGTCGGGCGAATTTCCTTTGGATGCGTGTTTCTGTGCTTAACAACAATCCTGGTTGGAATGATAATTTTTATAGTTTTTTACATTATATAAGTTTACAACTACTAAAAAAATAATTCAGACGCGGTGGTCCGCTGTCGGGAGCGGTTTCCGCACGGTTTCCGTGCTTAACAACTCATTTCTTGCTTAAGGTTCCGGTTCATGTTTAAGAACCTAAGCAGTTACTCAATTGTTAAGCACTGCTTGTAACTCATTTTGTATGTATTTTCAAAGTAAATGCGCTAAAACCTTCAAAATAACTGAGTAAGCTTAAAGATAAGTAACTGGCCTTTAAACTAGTGCAAATAATATTGCATACTTCTAATTTCAGAGGCAATTTTGTACAACCAACTGACTAATTATGCGCATTTCCTTTGGAAAATACAGACAAAATGAATTACAAGCAGTGCTTGACAATTGAGATACTGCTTAGGTTCTAAAGCATGAACCGGAACCTTAAGCAAGAAATGAGTTGTTTAGCATGGAAACACGCATTTTAAATGATATTCGCCCAACAGCAGACCACTGCGTCAAAATTATTTATTTAGTAGTTGAAAACTTATACAATGTAAAAAACTATAAAAATTATCATTACAACCAGGATTGTTGTTAAGCATGGGAAACACGCATCCAAAGGAATGCAGAATGTGGCCCGACATGCGGACCACCGCGCCAGAATTTCTTTAATTTATAAGCTTAAATGAGTTTCTTCTATTATAATTATTTTATGAATACTGATTAACAATTTCTTCTTGCAACAGCTTTTGCTCAAATAGTATTTCACCTTATTTTTCTTGTTGTTCTACTTTATATACTTAAACATTGGTCTCTAAACAAATTATGTAATAAATAAATGTATATAAAGTCTAGCAAAATCTATTTAATAGTCATCAGGGATCTCTGAAATACACTGTGAGCCCACTCTTGACATGCCACTTACTTCATTAGCTGATTGCTGAAAAGGAAATACACAAAAACTACAGAAAATCATGCACAATAACAAGAAGAAAGAACAATTTTTATACCTTAGCTTCATTATTACTAGAACTAATGGCATCAGAAGAGTTGTAAGTGGTGGACTGCTCTATAAAACTCTGCTGTTTGTCCAGACTAATGAGAGTAGATACAGTAGAGAACAGAGAAGGCAGTAGACTTGGGAATGAAATACATGACAGTAGAGGCTGGAGTAGGGAATGAGCACAGGGCAACTGACAGCACAGCACCGACTCCTCCAATCCATTGTCCTCCTTGCCTCCACTCTCCAGCTGAACACAACAACCAATGAAACAATGAGAAACTAGCTACTGTCAATACTGGCAGTTGGGTATCAATATCCCCAAACTGGTTTCAGCTACAGGAGAGACATCTCTCTCTAGGCAGAGCTTTGGACGAATAACTAGTTCAACAAATAATAGTGTGGACAACTACTAGTGTCAATGAGCAAGTGAAGCCCTCTCAAGATTAGCTAAGAGCTTAAGTGTTGCCCCAACCACTGATGATGGCCTTGAACAATAAAATAAACCCTCTTAATAATAAAAATAAAACTCTCATTTCCCTACGCATGAACAACCACTGCAAGTCTGTCAGTCTTCCCATAATTTAGATTTTAAAACTCATTTTACTGTCCGCCCTGTTGGTCTCCCCCTTATCTCTGATTGAGACAATATCTTAACAATATGTAAAGATATCTAGGTTTCGTCCTGGCATCAATCAGGGGTAGTTGCTTTTATTAGGATATTGTTTTTTGTATATTCCTGTTTTTAATATAGAAGTATTGCGTTTTGTATATTGCTGTTTTAGCAAATTTCCTTTGGGAATAAAATTCGCTCATGGGATAGGCGTCATGACGGAAGTCGAACCTCGGACCACGACACACACACACATATATATATATATATATATATATATGTATATATATATATTATATATTATATTATATATATATATGTATATATATATATATATATATATATATGTATATATATATGTATATATATATATGTATATATATATATATATATATATATATTATGTATATATATATATATATATATATATATATATATATATATATATATATATATATATATATTATATATATATATATATTATATATATATATATATATATATATATATATATATATATATTTTATATATTATATATATATAATATAATTATAATATACTATATATATTATATATATATATTATATATATATATATATATATATATTATATATATGTATATATGTATATATTATATATATATATATATATTATATATATGTATATATATATATATATATATATGTATATATATGTATATATATTATATATATGTATATATATGTATATATATGTATGTATATGTATGTATAATATATATATATATATATTATATAATAATATATATATATATATATATATATATATATATATATATATATATATATATATATATACTTGTTACGAATAAGAAGGCTATTATCGGTAAAGTATCAAAAACTATGTAATATCTTAGAATATATTGACAATCTGTCATCAATCAAAATTAAAATAATAATCCATAACATATTCCCCCGCCTAATTGACCTCCTCCTGAGCGAGAATCACTATGACCTTGCTCACTGGTCTTTTCATTGTTCCCTGAGCAGTCCTTATATCAACCACTCTCACTTGTCCATCCTTTCCCGGATAGGTGCTAATTACTAACCCTTTTGGCCAAGTATTTCTAGCGCTATTTGGGTCAGCAATCAGCACTATATCGCCAACCTTAATTGGTTCAGACCTTTTTAACCACTTGGGTCGACAAGTGAGTGTCGGTAAATATCTTTTAGCCATCTCCGCCCAAAAGTGATCAGAAAGGCGTTGAGCAATGCGCCAATGCCGTCGGCCCCACAAGTCATCATCATCGAATAAACCAGGAACTTTGGCTGCACTGCTTCTGCCGATCAGGAAATGGTTAGGTGTTAGAGTTCTTGACCCTCCTCGTCTAGTGGCACATATGTGAGAGCCGGCTGTTTATGATGTTTCTACTTCTGCAAAAAGTGTTAACAGTACCTCATCCCTTGGCGCTCTTTCTTCTAGTACTGCTTCCAGTGCTCTTTTTACTGATCTTATCAAACGTTCCCATGCTCCTCCCATGTGTGGCGCAGCAGGAGGTATAAATATCCACTTTGTCCCTTTCAGTGCAAGTTCTCCAGTTATTTGGCTCTGATTTAAGTTGTCCAGTTCTACTTTCAGCACCTTGGCTGCTCCCGTCAGATTCGTGCCGTTGTCAGACATAATTTCAGCTGGTTGTCCTCTTCGACTAGCAAATCGTCTTATCGCCATTAATGCGCTGTCCGTAGTCAAAGAATGTCTATTTCGAGGTGAATAGCTCTGTTTGGGTAGAATAGCTCTTGAATAGCGCTATTTGGGTCAGCAATCAGCACTATATCGCCAACCTTAATTGGTTCAGACCTTTTTAACCACTTGGGTCGACAAGTGAGTGTCGGTAAATATTCTTTTAGCCATCTCGCCCAAAAGTGATCAGAAAGGCGTTGAGCAATGCGCCAATGCCGTCGGCCCCACAAGTCATCATCATCGAATAAACCAGGAACTTTGGCTGCACTGCTTCTGCCGATCAGGAAATGGTTAGGTGTTAGAGCTTCTTGACCCTCCTCGTCTAGTGGCACATATGTGAGAGGCCGGCTGTTTATGATGTTTTCTACTTCTGCAAAAAGTGTTAACAGTACCTCATCCCTTGGCGCTCTTTCTTCTAGTACTGCTTCCAGTGCTCTTTTTTACTGATCCTATCAAACGTTCCCATGCTCCTCCATGTGTGGCGCAGCAGGAGGTATAAATATCCACTTTGTCCCTTTCAGTGCAAGTTCTCCAGTTATTTGGCTCTGATTTAAGTTGTCCAGTTCTACTTTCAGCACCTTGGCTGCTCCCGTCAGATTCGTGCCGTTGTCAGACATAATTTCAGCTGGTTGTCCTCTTCGACTAGCAAATCGTCTTATCGCCATTAATGCGCTGTCCGTAGTCAAAGAATGTGCTATTTCGAGGTGAATAGCTCTTGTTTGGGTAGAATAGCTCTTGAATAGCGCTATTTGGGTCAGCAATCAGCACTATATCGCCAACCTTAATTGGTTCAGACCTTTTTAACCACTTGGGTCGACAAGTGAGTGTCGGTAAATATTCTTTTAGCCATCTGCCCAAAGTGATCAGAAAGGCGTTGAGCAATGCGCCAATGCCGTCGGCCCCACAAGTCATCATCATCGAATAAACCAGGAACTTTGGCTGCACTGCTTCTGCCGATCAGGAAATGGTTAGGTGTTAGAGCTTCTTGACCCTCCTCGTCTAGTGGCACATATGTGAGAGGCCGGCTGTTTATGATGTTTTCTACTTCTGCAAAAGTGTTAACAGTACCTCATCCCTTGGCGCTCTTTCTTCTAGTACTGCTTCCAGTGCTCTTTTTACTGATCTTATCAAACGTTCCCATGCTCCTCCCATGTGTGGCGCAGCAGGAGGTATAAATATCCACTTTGTCCCTTTCAGTGCAAGTTCTCCAGTTATTTGGCTCTGATTTAAGTTGTCCAGTTCTACTTTCAGCACCTTGGCTGCTCCCGTCAGATTCGTGCCGTTGTCAGACATAATTTCAGCTGGTTGTCCTCTTCGACTAGCAAATCGTCTTATCGCCATTAATGCGCTGTCCGTAGTCAAGAATGTGCTATTTCGAGGTGAATAGCTCTTGTTTGGGTAGAATAGCTCTTGAATAGCGCTATTTGGGTCAGCAATCAGCACTATATCGCCAACCTTAATTGGTTCAGACCTTTTTAACCACTTGGGTCGACAAGTGAGTGTCGGTAAATATTCTTTTAGCCATCTCGCCCAAAAGTGATCAGAAAGGCGTTGAGCAATGCGCCAATGCCGTCGGCCCCACAAGTCATCATCATCGAATAAACCAGGAACTTTGGCTGCACTGCTTCTGCCGATCAGGAAATGGTTAGGTGTTAGAGCTTCTTGACCCTCCTCGTCTAGTGGCACATATGTGAGAGGCCGGCTGTTTATGATGTTTTCTACTTCTGCAAAAGTGTTAACAGTACCTCATCCTTGGCGCTCTTTCTTCTAGTACTGCTTCCAGTGCTCTTTTTTACTGATCTTATCAAACGTTCCCATGCTCCTCCCATGTGTGGCGCAGCAGGAGGTATAAATATCCACTTTGTCCTTTCAGTGCAAGTTCTCCAGTTATTTGGCTCTGATTTAAGTTGTCCAGTTCTACTTTCAGCACCTTGGCTGCTCCCGTCAGATTCGTGCCGTTGTCAGACATAATTCAGCTGGTTGTCCTCTTCGACTAGCAAATCGTCTTATCGCCATTAATGCGCTGTCCGTAGTCAAAGAATGTGCTATTTCGAGTGAATAGCTCTTGTTTGGTAGAATAGCTCTTGAATAGCGCTATTTGGGTCAGCAATCAGCACTATATCGCCAACCTTAATTGGTTCAGACTTTTTAACCACTTGGGTCGACAAGTGAGTGTCGGTAAATATTCTTTAGCCATCTCGCCCAAAAGTGATCAGAAAGGCGTTGAGCAATGCGCCAATGCCGTCGGCCCCACAAGTCATCATCATCGAATAAACCAGGAACTTTGGCTGCACTGCTTCTGCCGATCAGGAAATGGTTAGGTGTTAGAGCTTCTTGACCCTCCTCGTCTAGTGGCACATATGTGAGAGGCCGGCTGTTTATGATGTTTTCTACTTCTGCAAAAAGTGTTAACAGTACCTCATCCCTTGGCGCTCTTTCTTCTAGTACTGCTTCCAGTGCTTTTTTACTGATCTTATCAACGTTCCCATGCTCCTCCCATGTGTGGCGCAGCAGGAGGTATAAATATCCACTTTGTCCCTTTCAGTGCAAGTTCTCCAGTTATTTGGCTCTGATTTAAGTTGTCCAGTTCTACTTTCAGCACCTTGGCTGCTCCGTCAGATTCGTGCCGTTGTCAGACATAATTCAGCTGGTTGTCCTCTTCGACTAGCAAATCGTCTTATCGCCATTAATGCGCTGTCCGTAGTCAAAGAATGTGCTATTTCGAGGTGAATAGCTCTTGTTTGGGTAGAATAGCTCTTGAATAGCGCTATTTGGGTCAGCAATCAGCACTATATCGCCAACCTTAATTGGTTCAGACCTTTTTAACCACTTGGGTCGACAAGTGAGTGTCGGTAAATATTCTTTTAGCCATCTCGCCCAAAAGTGATCAGAAAGGCGTTGAGCAATGCGCCAATGCCGTCGGCCCCACAAGTCATCATCATCGAATAAACCAGGAACTTTGGCTGCACTGCTTCTGCCGATCAGGAAATGGTTAGGTGTTAGAGCTTCTTGACCTCCTCGTCTAGTGGCACATATGTGAGAGGCCGGCTGTTTATGATGTTTTCTACTTCTGCAAAAAGTGTTACAGTACCTCATCCCTTGGCGCTCTTTCTTCTAGTACTGCTTCCAGTGCTCTTTTTACTGATCTTATCAAACGTTCCATGCTCCTCCCATGTGTGGCGCAGCAGGAGGTATAAATATCACTTTGTCCCTTTCAGTGCAAGTTCTCCAGTTATTTGGCTCTGATTTAAGTTGTCCAGTTCTACTTTCAGCACCTTGGCTGCTCCCAGATTCGTGCCGTTGTCAGACATAATTTCAGCTGGTTGTCCTCTTCGACTAGCAAATCGTCTTATCGCCATTAATGCGCTGTCCGTAGTCAAAGAATGTGCTATTTCGAGGTGAATAGCTCTTGTTGATAAACAAGTAAACAAAACTCCATATCTCTTTTCTTTATGTCTATTCACAGTTACCATCATAGGTCCAAAATAGTCGATTCCGGTCTTGGTGAAAGGTGAAACATGATGTTCAACTCGTTGTTTCGGTAAATCTCCCATTAATGGCATTTGAATTTTATTTTTTCTGATCCTGCATAAAACACACTTCTTTATCACATCTCTTATTATTTTTCGTAATCCGGGTATCCAATATGTCTGATTTATTTCGTTTAATACAGTTTCTTTTCCCTGGTGTAAAAACTTTCTGTGGTACTCTTCAACAATCAGTAATGTAAATCTATGTTTGTTATCTAAAATGATTGGTTGTTTTGATATTTGTGGTGCTTCTTCTAAATTTTCAATTCTACCTCTCACTCTCAAAATTTGGTTTTCGTCCAGAAACGGGCATGTTTTCAGAATTTTACTACTTTTTTGGATTTCAATTTTCTGTTTAATAGCAATAATTTCTTCTGGGAATCTTTCTAGTTGAACTAGTCGAATCCATTCATTTAATGCTTCTTTCCTCTCTTGTATCATTGTGGACCGGTTTTCATATTTCTTTCTTCTCAATTTTTCGATAACTCTCAGTGTGTATACCGTGGCTCCAATCAGAACACTTAGTTTAGAAACATTTTCTATGTTCGGTAATGAGTTCTTTATTTTATCTACGTTATCAAGTAAACCTAAAGTATAACAAATATTAATTTCTGGGTCATTTTCTGTTTCTGGGTAACATCGTTCATTCGGCATGACAGGCCATTCGTCTTCGTCTGTTAGTAAGAATTTTGGTCCCGTAAACCATACTGATGTATTTCTGAAGTCGTAGTTTCTCCATTGTCTTGTCGCTAAGTCGCTACGTTTAAGTTTGTAGGTACATATATACCAATCTTCGATGTTTGATTTTTCTTAAATTTCCCCTACTCTATTTGCAACATACGGTTTCAGACTCCGTGGGTCACTTTTTATCCACCCCAAACAATTGTTGAATCACCCAGAAATATCTTTTATCTATGTTTACTTCGAGTGACAATTTTATATCTCTGCTAATTTAGCAGCCAATAAAGCTGCTTGTAGCTCAAGTCTTGGTATTGTAGTTGGTTTTAGTGGAGCAACTTTGCATTTGCTACCAACAAACGATACTTCTACGTGGTCAGAGAGTATAATTCTTAAATATGAAATACTTGCATACGCACTGTCACTGCTATCACAAAACGTATGCAGCTCGATTTTTTCCGCGTTTGTCATATCTAGTGAGTAACACCGAGGAATCTTTAGTTCTTTTATTTTGTCTACATTTGATATCCAGGATTTCCAGGTTTTTGTAATTTCTTCTGGTATTTTTGAGTCCCAATCTATTTTTAATTTCCAAATTTTCTGAACTATCATTCTGCCCCCTATGACGTAATAATTTAAATATCCCAAAGGATCATAAATAGACATAACTAATTGCAAAACTTCTCTTTTTGTAGGAATCATTTCACCAGAAAGTATCTTTGGGTCAAACTTTTCTATTTTAATTTTGAAGAAAATCTCGTCCGAAACAGGCTGCCACCATAAACCGAGAACTCTTTCTGGCTCTTCATTAATCAAGCTTGTTGTATCTGTTTTCGCTCTTAAGTGTACAGGTATTGCTTTCATTACTTTGCTAGAATTAGATATCCAATTGCATATTTCAAAGCCCCCCTCCTTATGTATTTCTATCACTTCATGTACTCTGGAGATAGCTTCTTTCTCTGAATCCATGGAATCTACATAATCATCCATGTACATTCTATTAACGATGGCACTCACTGTCTTAGGATATATATTTTCATATAGTTTTGCATTTTTGTTTTTTATTTCCTGTGCGCTATAAGGCGAGTTCACCGCACCGAACAGCATAACTTCCATTAAATATTCTCCTGGTGGATCTTGTCTATTCATTCCTCTCCAAAGGAATCTTTGTGCATGTATGTCTTCTCTCCTAATTTTAATACGTAGGAACATTTCTTTAATATCACTGCAAACTGCAATCTTTTTTAACCTGAAATTCCATAATATACTTATAGAATTAAATATATCAGGTCCTGTAAACAAATGATCGTTAAGGGACACTCCTTTCGATTTGGACGAGGCATCAAAACATACTCTTATCTTATGCGGTTTAGCAGGGTGAAATGCTCCTAAGTGAGGTAAGTACCAAATTTTGTTTTCTTTAACTTTTAAATCTTCCTCGGTTAGCTTTCGTGCGTATCCTTTATTTATGTAGTCTTCATTCTTTTCTTGGTACATTTTCGCAAGTTGAGGATTTTTATCCAGTTTTCTCTCAACACATTTTAATCTTTGTATCGCTGTACTTCTACTTTCTGGTAAAATCCCTTCTGGGTCTCTCCACAAAAGTCCCGTTTCCCATCTATTACCAATTTTCCTTGTTGTTTTTTCTAAAATTTCTATAGCTTTTTCGTCTTCTTTAGATATTTGTTTACATTTTCCTATCTCTTTGTTGTCATTTTCCCAAGTTTCAATTAATAGTTTCTTTATCCCTTCATCACAAGTACCCGAACATGTATGACAACTAGCATGTTTGTTACTTTGTTTCCGAGTCGTATTTCCATGAATAACCCACCCTAAATTTGTATTTGATGCTATTGGCCCCTCTTCCTTTCCCCTTACTGAAGATTTAGTTACTAAAAGATGTGCATTGTCTTGGCCAATCAGTATTGTAGGTCTTGCGTCTTTTAATTTTTCATAATCAATTGAAATTTTTGTCAAATGTTTCCATGTTTTTTATATCTTCTTTATCTATAGATTGTTTAGGTAAGTTAATTTTCTCTACTGTCCTTGCTTTCTTAATATCATAAACTTTTGTCTTGTTTTGGCCTTTTATTTTTAAATTTACTTTCATAGAATTTTCTTCTGTTCGAGTAATATCATTGGTCCACTGTACGCTGAATGGTTCGCGCTCCCCCTCTAATCCCAAGTTCTGTGCTACTTGAGCGTCAAGCATTGTGACAGTGGATCCGTCATCTAAAAAGGCAAATGTATCTAGCTCATTTCCACTTGGGCTAATTAGAGTGACTGGCAAAATTTTTAGTAGTATTTTGCTTGTACTGACAGATTGACAGACGCTTTCTTTTTTATTTTCTTCCTCCGTCTTTTTTTGTTTTCTTATGGCATTTGGATTGTGAAGCGTTGTATGATGCCATGCTTTACATCCATCATGCTTGCAAACTCCTTTCTTCCTGCAATCTTGTACTTTATGATTTTTTCTCAAACATCGGAAGCATAAAAAGTTTTTTGTGACGTAAGCCCATCTTTCATCTACATCCATGTTTAACCATTGACTACATTTATCGAGACCATCATGTTCTTCATTTCCGTCGCATAGTGTACATTTGCTAACTTCTTGCGTAGCAACATGTCCTCGGTGATAAAGCATTTCTTTTGTCTTTTCTCTTTCTTTTTCTTTGGTTTTATATTTTTCGTTTTCTTTTTTCGTAACTGCCAGCGAGCATTCACCGCTTATGTTTATTTGACTCACAGCTTGCATTTTTCTTCTGATAAATCGTTTTAATATCAGCAGTGTTGGGCCATTATCGTCTAGAAGGTATTCTCCCCATTGAATTCTCATATCTGACGGAAGTTTCTGTATTATCTCTTCAATAACTAATGGGTTAGATACATATGAACTGTTCGTTAAATGTTCAGCAGTTATTATCAAATTTAATACCACAGAGAAAAAATCTAATAATGACTCTGTATCATCATTACTGGGCTTTGGAGCGTCTCGAACTTTATTTATCAAAGACTTCATGATAGCATCATCTTTTCCATATCTCATAGTCAACATCTCTATTATTTCATCTGACGTACCAGGAATGCTTAGCAAAGAGTGAACTAATTCCCTTGCTTTCCCAGTTAGTGCTACTTGAAGTCTTACTCTGTTCTCCTCGTCTCCGAGCCCGCAAATAGTTGTTGTTTTATTGTATTGCGATAAAAAAATTTGGAATTCTAGTGGGTCACCCGAAAATTTTGGTAAATCCGTTTTTATTAATTGTCTTTTAAAAAATGTTTTCATTTCCTTATCCTCTCCATTATTCATTGTGCTATCATTTTTGAGCAACCAATCCCTGGTTCTGCAATTATTATCATTTATAGACATAGACTTTGCTGTGATAGTACTTTTAATGCTGTTTTTACTGCTAATGCTACCCTGTTTTTTCTCATATTTGATTTCTTGTAGCATAGCTGTTATCTTATCTAAAGCATCATTAAATCTCTCTTTTTTCCAAGAAAGTGAACTTGGCCTACTCAACCTACTACTATAACTACTATTATCGTGGGAATTACCTATAGTATAAGCTTTTCTGTTGTTACTAGTAGTTAGTGCCATCTGTTCAGACCAGTATTCCCTTTCTCGAAGCCTCCTCTTTCGAAAATCTNCTTTCATTTCCTTATCCTCTCCATTAATTCATTGTGCTATCATTTTTGAGCAACCAATCCCTGGTTCTGCAATTATTATCATTTATAGACATAGACTTTGCTGTGATAGTACTTTTAATTTTTTTAATGCTACCCTGTTTTTTCTCATATTTGATTTCTTGTAGCATAGCTGTTATCTTATCTAAAGCATCATTAAATCTCTCTTTTTTCCAAGAAAGTGAACTTGGCCTACTCAACCTACTACTATAACTACTATTATCGTGGAATTACCTATAGTATAAGCTTTTCTGTTGTTACTAGTAGTAGTGCCATTCTGTTCAGACCAGTATTCCCTTTCTCGAAGCTCCTCATTCGAAAATCTTCTTCGCGGTAACTCATAGCTCGAAGGACCACTTGTTACGAATAAGAAGGCTATTATCGGTAAAGTATCAAAAACTATGTAATATCTTATGAATATAATTGACAAACTGTCAATCAATCAAAATTTAGAATAATAAATCCCATAACAATACTATTAGTCCAGAGTCAGGTCTAAAATATGACTTATTTTGGTACTACTTCAAACAAAATTTTCTGAAATATACCTTTAATTATGAAGAAAAGCAATAGTCCCTGCCATCCAAAGTGGATGCCTCATATGAATGCGCTCACTCAAAATATTAGAAAATCGCACAAATTCTAGTTTTTGTTTTTGCACAAATATATACCTTCTTTTGTTATTTTTATATATATTCTTGCATATTTAATAAAATATTAACATAATAAATAATAATTAGATAATAAGAAATAACAAATGTAAGCCTGAATAAATAACTTTTAAGTGCATGTTTTAAGCTTAAAAAATTCTGGTCTAACAGTATGTTTTTAACTAATTAATTTATTTTATTTGATTTGCTTTTTAGTATTTCATTATTTACTTTTAAGCATGTTTAAAGTTACTTTATATATTTACAAATGCCCATAGCTCAAGGGTTTTTCTCTCTTAATGTGGGCAAAATAACTTTAATTGTATAATTATATTATTGTTATATATACATAGAAAATAAAGAAATTTATTAAAAAAAATATAAAAAATGTAATGACAGGCTATGACCTCTCTAGTAATATATTACTAAAGAGAAAAGTATCTCTATGCAATATCTCTGAGATATTCTCATGCATATTCTCTGAGATATATCTCTGTGGTATATGTCTCTGAGATATATCGCTATGCTATATGTCTTTGAGACATATCTCTATGCTATATGTCTCTGAGACATATCTCTATGCTATATGTCTCTGACAATAACTCTATGCTATAATGTCTCTGAGATATATCTCTATGCTATATGTCTCTGAGATATATCTCTATGCTATATGTCTCTGAGATATATCTCTATGCTATATGTCTCTGAGATATATCTCTATGTATATGTCTCTGGATATATGCTATATGTCTTTGAGATATATCTCTATGCTCCAATAGACTTAATTAATTATTTCATCTTCATACTATTATTCTTTATATTTTACCTCCATCAGCCTGCCGCATATTTTAGATGCACCTTTGTTTTATTAAACAGTGTAACAAAATAATAAGAATACAATGTAATTAAAGAGTTATTCAGCTATCAATGCATTTTATTCATCGTATATAAGAATACCTTATGCACTAGATATTTATGCACCTACTTTAACTGCTATCTTCATATTGCAATCGGCTTATGCATAATATTGTATGCGTCCGATATAATTTTTATTTATTAGAGCAAAAACACTTTTTTTTCCTTAAAAGAAACAAAAAAATACATTCTACCCTAATATAAAGAGTGCACGATTACACCTTGGTCTGGTAATAATAGAAGACAATGGAATATAAAATTATATAAAAAAATATAATATTTTTTCGCAACAGGTACAACACATGCCCTTAAACCTAAAGATTTATGGCTTGATTCTAACAAACAGTCTTTTACTCTCGTTCAATTCCAATACAGCACATTAATTTTAAATTTTGACCAAGTAAAAATAATATTTATCATTAACTAGCAGTGGTACTCGAGCAAATATTTTATTTATCAAACAACAAATTATTAATTATTCCTTTGAGGACTACAAAAAATGGTTACCTACATTGTTAACAGCTGTAAAAACTGTTTTCTTGTAAGTAAGAAAATTCCTAGTTTAAGATGTTTTTCC
>JACMZG010001908.1:404854-643342 GCA_018340805.1 Microvelia longipes
GGTGGTGTTACTAGTTTGTTTACATCTTGCATAATTACTTCCCATCATTTTAACCCTCTAATCTAATACATATTACATTTACCACTTACCTAGGGGGTAAGTTGTGTTTTTAGGTCCGGTTCCCAGACCTGAGAAACACCACTTACCTAGGAGGTAAGTGGTGTTTTTCAGGTCTGGCTAAAAAGGTTCTCAGCCGGACCTAAAAGCTCCCAGACTTACAAACACCACTTACCTAGGAGGTAAGTGGTGTTTTTCAGGTCTGGCTAAAAAGGTTCTCAGCCGGACCTAAAAGCTCCCAGACTTACAAACACCACTTACCTAGGAGGTAAGTGGTGTTTTTCAGGTCTGGCTAAAAAGGTTCTCAGCCGGACCTAAAAGCTCCCAGACTTACAAACACACCACTTACCTAGGAGGTAAGTGGTGTTTTTCAGGTCTGGCTAAAAAGGTTCTCAGCCGGACCTAAAAGCTCCCAGACTTACAAACACCACTTACCTAGGAGGTAAGTGGTGTTTTTCAGGTCTGGCTAAAAAGGTTCTCAGCCGGACCTAAAAAGCTCCCAGACTTACAAACACCACTTACCTAGGAGGTAAGTGGTGTTTTTCAGGTCTGGCTAAAAAGGTTCTCAGCCGGACCTAAAAGCTCCAGACTTACAAACCACTTACCTAGGAGGTAAGTGGTGTTTTTCAGGTCTGGCTAAAAAGGTTCTCAGCCGGACCTAAAAGCTCCCAGACTTACAAACACCACTTACCTAGGAGGTAAGTGGTGTTTTTCAGGTCTGGCTAAAAAGGTTCTCAGCCGGACCTAAAAGCTCCCAGGCTTACAAACACCACTTACCTAGGAGGTAAGTGGTGTGTTTTCAGGTCTGGCTAAAAAAGGTTCTCAGCCGGACCTAAAAGCTCCCAGACTTACAAACACCACTTTCCTAGGAGGTAAGTGGTTTTTTCAGGTCTGGCTAAAAAGGTTCTCAGCCGGACCTAAAAGCTCCCAGACTTACAAACACCACTTACCTAGGAGGTAAGTGGTGTTTTTCAGGTCTGGCTAAAAAGGTTCTCAGCCGGACCTAAAAGCTCCCAGACTTACAAACACCACTTACCTAGGAGGTAAGTGGTGTTTTTCAGGTCTGGCTAAAAAGGTTCTCAGCCGGACCTAAAAGCTCCCAGACTTACAAACACCACTTACCTAGGAGGTAAGTGGTGTTTTTCAGGTCTGGCTAAAAAGGTCTCAGCCGACCTAAAAGCTCCAGACTTACAAACACCACTTACCTAGAAGGTAAGTGGTGTTTTTAGGTCCAAGAGCCGGACCTGAGAAACGCAGCTCATTTTGTACTGCATCAAACCAGAGGGAGGGGGGGGGGCACTCATGTGATTCCAATTTTAGAAAATCGCACAATCATTAGGTTTCTTGAAATAAGTTGTTTTCTGTTTGTCGTGTTCAAATCTTGACGAGAACATTTTATAAAGCTTACAACACTTCCAATAAATTGTATAATAACAACTATAGTTTTAGTATTGGCAAAATGACTTTAAAATATACTAAACGTAAACATAATTTTTAAAATAAATTTGCTGACTTTGCAAAAATAAACCATTTTTTTGTGGTTTCTCCAATCTATTACTCTGGTTGTAGTTTATTACACTTATAAACACTTAATTAATTGGAAACAATTTGGTTTTGCACTCCACATGACCAACAGGGAAAATCATTACTTGTTTTGACGGTGATGTTTAAAAAAAAACACACTGGAATTAAAAACAATTAATACATTGTCAACCACAATAGTATACAAACCACAATAGTATACAAACCACAATAGTATACAAACCACAATAGTATACAAACCACAATAGTAGACAAAAAATTATAACTGACCAACAGGGAACCTCTTATTTGTAAGAAACCTAAATTTTTTATGATTTTCTTAAAATTTGAGCTCAATCATATGAAGACCCTCACTCTGGATTGCCAGACTTTGTTTTTTCTTCATAATTTAAGGAATTATTTTTCAATTGGTTTAAACCAGTACAAAATGAGTCATGTTTTTACAGGTCCGGCTCCTAGACCTGGATATATTTTTACTTATTTTAATTAAACCGATGTCAAATTTGGATTCAAACAATGTCTGGAGCCCCTTTTGAGATAATACAGCTGGTAAATAAAAACTACAAGTTTGAAAATCATCTTTCAAAAGTAACCTCACTGTGTGACCTAACCAAGTCAATTTATTTTGAAAATTAAGACAAATATAGGAAAATTGTATATTGATGTGGTATGTGTAGAATTATATATTGACATGGAAAGTTATTTTACTTGTGATAAGTTGTTTCTTGGACTAAATATCTCTTGTGGGATGTTCAACAGCCATAGCTAGGTAGTCAGCTACAAAGTTACTATAAAAATATTATTTATATTTTATAATTTAATTGTCTTTGTTTGAAGGGTTGATCTCATTTTAACTGACGCACAAATTCTTTTTAAAACTTTTTAGTTAAGCTTAATAAATCCACCATAATAGTTAAGAAATTAAAAATAGATATCATGTTTTACAAATTTAAAATAGATACCATGTTTAACAAATTTAAAATAGATATTATGTTTTATAAATTAACCATAGATATCATGTTTTATAAATTAAAAATAGATATCATGTTTTACAAATTAAAAATAGATATTATGTGTTATAAATTAAAAATAGATACCATGTTTTACAAATTTAAAATAGATATCATGTTTTACAAATTTAAAATAGATATCATGTTTTACAAATTTAAAATAGATACCATGTTTAACAAATTTAAAATAGATATTATGTTTTATAAATTAACCATAGATATCATGTTTTATAAATTAAAAATAGATACCATGTTTTACCATGTTTTGTTTGTTAATTTAAAATAGATATAATTTTTAATACATAAGAAGTTATAAATGAATCAGAAAGGTTTTTTATATACATAAATGAATAATAATTTTATCACTAAAAGAGTGGATTGGTTTAAATACCAGGGTGCTATCATCACTTGTGATAATACAGTAAGAGTGGAGACAAATGTCTGGATCCAAGGACCCCACAGATGTTTGTATAGTTTTTAGACTCCTTACCTCTAAAGACCTTTCAAGAGGTACTAAAGTCTTCATATATATTACTCAGGTTTGACTTGAACATTGACTGAGTCACTGTCCAAGTCTGACGAAAAGAATCTTTAATCTTTGATTAATTTTGGGCAACATCCAAAATGGCCTCTCAAAATGTTAGGCATATTGAAATTCTAAAAAAAGATAAAAATTATTTCTTAAAATACTTTGATGCGGAGATATTCATTACCTGCTGGGCGACCTGATAGTAAAACCTGGGAGGCCATCAATGTTCTCTCTGTGTTCTTTTGTTTTTATTTAAAATTTTTTTGTGAATTTTAGTGTTTAATAACACCAATAGCTTAATTTTTAAAAAAAATTGTGACTTGTTGTTAGAGCTGAAAATTGTTTTTCTAGTCTTTAAATAGATGTTTATTTAATTTAAATAATAAATTCTTGATACATGTATATTAATTTTAAATATATTAAAATACCTAAATAAATACATGTATATTAAATTATTATTATGTGTTCCAAAATACCATAATATAATATAATTTTGAAAAAACTATTGAATCATTTATTTATTATAGTATTTATTTTTTTTAAATGCAATAAATTATGTCATTTACAATCTTTTGTAAATTATGCAATTATGCAAGTTTAGTAGAGTCGGGTACAGTGTTACAAATTAATATGTATATACAGTGTGTCCCCGGATGGGAGGTTATACCTGTAAAGGACAAAAAAATTAATTTTTCGAAAAAAAGTCATTCTTGATAAAAGCTCCTGCTT
Organism: Microvelia longipes; assembly: GCA_018340805.1. Lineage (NCBI taxonomy): Eukaryota > Metazoa > Arthropoda > Insecta > Hemiptera > Veliidae > Microvelia > Microvelia longipes. The sequence goes on from JACMZG010001908.1 coordinate 408,722, forward strand.
GTTTTTAAACTAAGATTTTTCTTATTTTTTTATTTTTAACGGTAGACTCAAAAACTGAAATTTTTGAAAAATGGCAACAAGTAAAGTAGGCTTAATTTTGACTTTTCAGAAAAAAGTATTCTTTATAAAATTGTTTAATTGTCCCCCTGAGACAATTTTTCCATAAAAAAATTTAAAATAAAATTTTTCAAAATTCACCCATTTTACCCCATCACCCAAATTTTGGAAAAATTAAAAGTTTTTCAATCTGGATAAATGATACATCGTTTTAAAGGTCTTGACTGGTAGAACAAAAATGGTAGTATTGTAAATTTTTTTGTCCTTGTAAAAAAAGGAATAACACATTTTTTTGTCATTTACACGTATAGGCAACCCCATGCGGGGACACACTGTATAATTGCAATCAAAGATAAATCTGCTAATTTAGTATATTTATCCTTATAGTTCTTTTAGAATTATTCTTATTACTATTAGCATGTTAAAATTCTCAATCACATTTCTTTAATTATTATCCCCTCCCCCGACCCACCCACAGGCTTTGCCTCATGGGTTACCATTCAATAGAAAATGTTAAAAATTAAAATATAATAATAATATATTTACTTGTTATATCAATTAAATTAACGAAGACTTCAGTCCTATTTTATTAAAATTTATTCAAAATAAATTCACGAAGAGCTTTCGCCCAGGGATCCTGAGCTTCTCCAGTTCTTAAAATGACAAAATGAGAAAGTTTGAAAATTAATAAAATGTTAAATGTTTTTTTATGTCATGTGTCGAAATAAGTAAATAAATTTTAAATGAAATTAGAAAAAGGTAAAGGAAAAATTAAGATTTTAAGATAATATTATAATAAATACTGCTAAGATTCTTAATGTCTTGTTTTTTGTTCATACTGTCTTTGTCAGCTTTTATATAGAGCATTTCTAAAAATTTCCTTTTGTCTGTATGTGGTTCTGTATGAAGTATAAGACAGTTTTCTTTGTCTGGTCGGTGGTCAAGTTTTGTCATATGTTCTGATAAGGCTGTAAGGTTAGAGTTGTCAAGTATTTGGTTGTTATGTGTGTCAAGTCTTTTTTTGAAAAGTTGAGAGGTCTCTCCTGTATATGCTTGGGGGCAGTCTTTACATGGTATTCTGTATACAACATTGCATCTTTGGGCATTAGTGAGGGGGTCTTTTAATTTTGAAAAATATTTAATGTAAAAATTAATAGGATTTTTTAGAGCAATTTTGATGTTGTAGTGTTTAAATAAGTTTTTAATTTGGTATGTAGGGTGTCCTATGCCGGTAAGAGAGTGTTAAGTAGGTAAGTTATTCGGTCAGTCGGTATCATTAGCAGCAATAGGAGGTATTCGGATTAGTGGGTTGTGGTACCGAAACAATAGGTTGGAGACTAGTCTATCAGGGTAATTGTTTTCTCTTAGTATATCTTTAATTTTGATGGTGGCTTCAGCTGTAAATTGGGGATCGCTCAAGGTCAATTAAATTGATATCACAATTTAAAACAGTCCAAAAAAGCTCTAAAGTTATTTACTTGTTATAGTTCAAAGAATACAGTCTAAGTCATAGTGTAGACGAATGTGTTGATTATTTAAACTCTATTATAACGCAAGCTATTAAGTTATTTGTCCCCTACCGTTCTGTATCCAATACTAAATTCCATAAATGGTACTCCAAAGATTTGATCAAACTTATAAAATTTAAAAACCTGGAATTCTGGAAAAAATATGCTAAACGTAAAAATGAGTTTGATTACTTTTGTTTTGCTTATTATCGTGCTCAAGTCATACAGGATACAGACAGGTGATACAGACAGGAAGATGTGGAATCGTCAGATAGCTACATCTTTCAACTCAAATCCTTCTTTTTTCTGGCGTAATATAAATCCTAATAAACCTAACAATATTATTCTTAAACAAAATAATACGATTCTCTCTGACAAAAAACATGTCGCTGATCTTTTTAGTGATCATTTTCTCTCTGCCTTTTCTCAGAATGATAATTCCTCCAACTCTTTTATAAACGAGCAGCCTGAGCATAGTGATGTAATGTATAATCATATTTCTCATGTCAATATTCCTGTTATACATATTAAAGATACTTCACAAGCTATTAAACTCTTAAAATCCAGCAAAAGTGCAGGTTCCGATAATATCTCTTCTTATATTCTTAAATGTTTTTCTGACATTTTCTCTCCAATTCTAACCTTAATTTTCAATAAAAAGTCTCCGAAATCGACAGTTTCCTACTTTGTGGAAATCTGCTATTATAGTTCCTATACATAAAGGTAATAGTTCACTTGAGGCCAGTAATTACCGACCCATCTCATTAGTAAACACGTTCTCTAAGGTTTTTGAGAAAATCATATTCAGTATCATTGGTTTAATTTAAAACATAGTATTTCTTGTTACCAACATGGTTTTTACAAAAAAAGAAATACCACAACTAATCTATTTAATCTTATTCAAAAGAGCAATCCTCAGTTGTTACAAATAGAGGTCAATACGACGTTGTTTATGTTGACTTCAAAAATGCTTTCGATTCTGTCAATCACAATATTTTACTTCATAAACTACGTCTTTTTGGTCTCAGTTCCGATTTTGTGCTGTGTGCTCAATCCGCTGTTCAGCGCTAGAATGATGAGGAGTCGATGGATGAGTGATCCCAATAAAGCTCTATAAGAATTTCGTATAAATTGGTAAAAAGTGAAAAATTTAATTTCTCACTCTTACTCCACCCCATACGGTCGCCCCCCCTTGGATTTGAACCTCTAATGTCAAAGTTTCATTTTTTGTTAGTTTCCTTTACTTATCCGTTTGCGCCAACCCGAGATGTTATATTCAGATAGCAAATTTACATCTTAAGTCTAAAACACTGAAAATGAATTATTGTTATTTTTTAAGAAAACGGTGGTGCTGCTTCGCTTGATGGCCCTCAACTTAAATCATAAACAAAAACTTGTCAATTGAGTGCTCCTACTACACTCGGGAGTGAACCATCTATGTTAATATTGTTTATATATGGTCACAACAGTAACTGACCATGGTCACATGTTTAATTGTTTCGTCTATTGTCAATATTCCTGGATTTTTCAAAGGTACAAATAAATTCTAAAGATTAGCATAAACTGAGCTTTGTATAACAAGCTAAAATGTTGATGAAGCAAGTACAAGCATAGTTTTGGATAATGAAGCGCATTTTCTTTGAAAATCCAGACAAATATTGGCGAACTGTTGTTACTGATTATGACGCATAAACCGAAAACCTGGTAGTAAAATTGGTAAGTAAGTAAGCTAGCGTTCCAGAAGAAATTCGCCCACATTGCAAATAATCTCCAGATTTTTTTATTATAATATAACACACGGCTAAAGTCAATTGACAGCCCGCCAAAATCTCAATGCTTTCAATCCTCTTTTTAACAAAAAATCCCTTCTTTTACGTAACAAAAAAATCCCTACTCTGGCAACACTGTAAATCAGGTTATGGTTTGAACTTAAAATAATACTGTATATAGAAGGAGCACTACTGATAACACGAAAGCCGGTTAACTGGTGCACCTAAGTATTGCTGCCACCCTAACAATATACAATTTTCAACAATAGAAAATTTGAAAAAAAAAGTTATAAAAAAAGTTTGTTGGTGATCCAATGTTCTAGAAGGCCGTGGATATTCGACCGCGCCTTATAAAAATATAGTCAGTCATTTTTGAAAAGCTATTGGGGATAGTTCATGAGTTGTCCGCACCGGTCCGCCGCAGCGCTATTTTTGGTAGCTTGCGATAATCGAATCCAAACTTTTCCTGATTTAAGTTAACCCCCCCCCCCCTGGTCTGAAGCAATAGAATTCTTCCCTCACGGATTTTTGGCGCGCTGTCAATTGATTTTCAGAGTGTGTCGTATTCAGAGACTAAAGATACTTAAACAGTAAGACTGTTGACTCAATGGTGGGAAAATTTGGATTCCGGTCGACACTAGCGCGGCGGGGACCTACTTTCAATTGAGTGGGTGTGTCTTAATTTCCTGCTTTATGCCCACAGTCAGTTTGAAATTTAATTTTTATACTTTGTATAAAAGTATAATACGCTTCTGATTATTTTTAAGTTTTGCATTCAAGTAATTTATTAATTTAATCGATTCAATCAGGTAATAATGAAATAGTGGCTAAAGTTTACACGTGGTAGAAGATAGATTTCGGCATTTAATGCAGCCTGTATTTTAATTACATCGGCAAGATGCGCACATGTGATTTTATGTAATACCTGAAATAATCGACTAAATCAATCAATTAATTAAATGAAATTTACACTTATCTGCCATAAGTAGCGTTCTCTGGAAGTTTTAAAAAAGCTTCTATTTATCTGCATTTTTGAAATACAGAACATGCAACGGCGGACCTGTTTTGTAAAAAATAGCTTAAATATAATAAATAAGTAGATATAAAGTGAGAAAAAAATGTAAGGTTCATTTCAAGCTAGGAATAGTGTTTATATTGTGCAACATATGATGGTATCTGATCATCAGTTAGCTTTGTGCAGAGTATATAATCAAGAAACTGCTCTAACATCAGTACAGCCATAAAATTAAATAAAGTAATAATGAAATCAATAAAATCTTCTGACTATTAAAAGTATCCACTCAACTTATTTGGCAGAACCTAGTAAGTATCTGAATCTAAGTATCAGGCTGTCTGACTTAGTTAAAGAAAACAAAAGGTAGTTAAGTATGTACATAAAATTAAATAATAAAACTGAAAACATTGATGGTACCTTGGGATCCCATTACAATACATCCTATCGGTGGTCTTCCACCAACCTAGGCAAGGTTATAATAATAATAATTTGGTTCATAACATAAAGAAAATAAAAGAAAAGGATGCCAAAAGAAGGAATCATATGTGTTTACAGCAGTATTTACAGGAGGTAGGTGGTGGTTATGTCGGAACCTCAGTTATGTCCACCATTCCATGAATTGGTGTATTATATATGGGCAGCAGATTAAATGAATGTCAAACCTGACTATTAGTGAGGGGTCTCTCAAATAATGTTCACTAAATAATGTTTTAAGTGATCCAGAATTCTGGCACCAAAACTTGGAGTCCAGCCAGCTTTAAAGAAGAGCAAAAGATGAACTTAGGCTCACTAAACTCACCACTAAGTGTCCTCTCTAAACTAATCCACTAAAAGTGTTCACTTGTGACAACCAAAATCAACCAATCAATCAACCCAACAAAAATAATCCAGAACAAAAAGCTAGACCCCTGACCTTATCACACTCTGAACTCTGACCCTGAGGTTCAAACTAGCCAATATAACTAGTTAAAAGATTAGAAATAAAACAAAATCAAACCTATTCTGAACAATAAAATAAATCCTAAAAATTAAAGAAATTACCACTTCAAAAAGATTAAAAAAATATAGTCTACCTATTTCCCTCCAATTCTTATCTAAAATGAATTATTGTTATTTTTTAAGAAAACGGTGGTGCTGCTTCGCTTGATGGCCCTCAACTTAAATCATAAACAAAAACTTACTTAAACAGTAAGACTGTTGACTCAATGGTGGGAAAATTTGGATTCCGGTCGACACTAGCGCGGCGGGGGACCTACCTTTCAATTGAGTGGGTGTGTCTTAATTTCCTGCTTTATGCCCACAGTCAGTTTGAAATTTAATTTTTATACTTTGTATAAAAGTATAATACGCTTCTGATTATTTTTAAGTTTTGCATTCAAGTAATTTATTAATTTAATCGATTCAATCAGGTAATAATGAAATAGTGGCTAAAGTTTACACGTGGTAGAAGATAGATTTCGGCATTTAATGCAGCCTGTATTTTAATTACATCGGCAAGATGCGCACATGTGATTTTATGTAATTACCTGAAATAATCGACTAAATCAATCAATTAATTAAATGAAATTTACACTTATCTGCCATAAGTAGCGTTCTCTGGAAGTTTTAAAAAAGCTTCTATTTATCTGCATTTTTGAAATACAGAACATGCAACGGCGGACCTGTTTTTGTAAAAAATACATCCTGAAAACAATAATTTTATAATAATAATAAATGTAGCTGTCATAACCAAGAATTGTCATGGTATTCATAAATTTAAGTATAAAAATATAATCAGTCATTTTTGGAAAGCTACTGGGGTTACTTCATGAGTTGTCCGCACCGGTCCGCCGCAGCGCTATTTTTAGTAGCTTGCGATAATCGAATCCAAACTTTTCCTCATTTAAGTTAACCCCCCCCGGTCGTATTATAATTTTAAATATCAATGTTATGACAAACATGTCACAGAAGTGACATGTTAAGAAGACTCAAAATTGTATAGTGAAATTTGTTTTGAGAAGAATGGCTTTTCCACTGTCTGGCCTGCTCAACTGGATGTTTGTGGTAGTTGAGAACCTGTTTCCCTTAATTAGTTAACTTTTATTTATATATTTATATAATTTTACAACCATCAAATTTACTAGCAAGGCGTAAACAGTATACATATATATATATATATATATATATATATATATATATATATATATATATATATATATATATATATATATATATATATATATATATATATATATATATATATATATATATATATATATATATATATATATATATATATATATATATATATATATATATATATATATATATATATATATATATATATATATATATATATATATATATATATATATATATATATATATATATATATATATATATATATATATATATAATCTTGTATATATGTATACGTCCAGGTCAAAGACTCGTGCAATATCTATTGGAGACAGTAGTGTCAGTAGGTGGGGATATAGTTTAAAAGAGGGGCCTCTACCTCTTGCTCCATCCTGGTAAGCCTGCCGTCCCAGAGAGACAGGACAAAATGGCTTCCACTGATCCACGCCGAGCAAAGCAGGCCCGTAAAGCGGAAGAACCTCGAAGTAGTCTTTATATGGTCGATGTCATTCTAAAACGATTGCGACCTGTTTCAGCTCTATCAGACAAAAAAGTGACGGAAACGGTATTTTTATTTAAAAACAATAATCATGAGAAATCATATGTTTGTTTATAATGCTTTGTCACTGTCTAAAAGTGACAGAATTAATAAGAAAATATTAAGTTAATTATTAGTGACATTAATCGTCAAGATTTAGGGAAGATCAAATTTTCTTTACCATATACAGATTCAGATACAGATAATCGGATCAAAATAGTTGTTATTCAATATATGTTAATTAATGTTAAACTGTTCGTCTGCGTAAAGGAATTATTCGTTTAATTTGCGCTGCCTAGATTCGGCCAGCGACATGCTTCTTAATGTTAATTATAATTCTTAATTAAATTATTAATTATAGCATATTATTAATAATAGAGTATTAATAAAATCTCAATTAAAAAAACCAAATTTGTGAGAAAGCCTCTCAGGTCCGCGAAGCGAGCCTGTGTGGAGAGGCTGTGAAAATTCGCTAGATACATGGAAAAATGCCATGTAACAAGAACAGTAATAAAACAACACATAATACAAAGGAACAATAATGTGGCCGCTTCGCGAAGTTCCGAAAGAAGGCCCCTGGGCCGCGAAGCGGCCCGGTGGGCCGACGCCGCGTAGCCGTGTTTATATTATAAAGGAGGAATACACACATGTCAAATTTTAAGTTAATACAATAATTTCAATGTTTAAAGTATCTTATACAAATAATTAGGTGGAACTTGGCATGTTTGGTCTTGTATAGGACTGCATGCCTGACAAATTTAACTTGATCAAAACATTTTCCGTGTTTTATGCATTTTTAAAATGCATTATTGTCGGTGAAAATTTTTCATAAAAAATTAATTTAGATAGCAAAACTTGACCTAACTGTAGATTTTCCTACCAATTTTTAACTCTCTAGTATAAATACACTAAGATCGACAGTGATAATATAATAGACACACACACACATACAGACAGAGTACTTTGTGAAAACTACTCAGGAGGTCTTAAAAACTCATTTTAAATCTTAAAACTTCGGAACTTTTTTGCAAACAATACTTTTCTATACACCTACGGCTTAAATGAGGAAAAGTCAAAATGGAGAAATAATGTAATGGAGTTGAAATAAATTTCAACTCATACTTGTACCTATTGATACAAATATAAATATACCAAATTCCGTTTCAATACGAGAAGAATATCCACGGGTTTATTTAGATCATAAAAGTTGAGCAGCATCAGTGCTTAGATAGGTGACCGCTGGGAATAAAACTTATGTATTTACTATCTGAGGACGAACCAAGCAAGAAGTGCTGAAGTACATTTGTGTGAATTGTATATTTTGAGGACGAGCGAAGCGAGTCCAAATCAGGGAGGCTGAGCGTAGTGAATCCGAGGAAAAGTTCCGAGGTACCCCGAACCCGATTTGTAATGTTAAAGTGACTTAAAAAAGTAATAAGTTATTCGTAATGATAAAATTAATTATTATGAAGATCTTGAGTTTTTTTTAGCAAGTTTCTATTTCTTTTGAATACTTGTTGTAATACTTAAAAAAATTCTGGCGCGGTGGTCCGCATGTCGGGCGAATTTCCTTTGATGCGTGTTTCCGTGCTTTTTATATAAGTTTACAACTACTAAATAAATAATTCCGGCGCGGTGGTCCGCTGTCGGGCGAATTTCATTTAGAATACGTGTTTCCATGCTAAACAACCATTTTCTTGCTTATGCAAGAACAATGCCCATTGCGTGGTTCCGGTTCATGCTTTAGAACCTAAGCAGTTACTCAATTGTCAAGCACTGCTCGTAACTCATTTTGTCTGTATTTTCCAAAGGAAATGCGCTAAAACCTTTAAAGATAACTGACTAAGCTTAAAGATAAGTAACTAAGCTTTAAACTAGTGCAAATAATAGAGCGTACTTCTAATTTTAGAGGCATAGTTTTGTGCAACCAACTGGATAGTTATGCGCATTTCCTTTGGAAAATACAGACAAAATGAGTTACGAGCAGTGCTTGACAATTGAGTAACTGCTTAGGTTCTAAAGCATGAACCGGAACCACGCAATGGGCATTGTTCTTGCATAAGCAAGAAAATGGTTGTTTAGCATGGAAACACGTATTCTAAATGAAATTCGCCCGACAGCGGACCACCGCGCCGGAATTATTTATTTAGTAGTTGTAAACTTATATAAAAAGCACGGAAACACGCATCAAAGGAAATTCGCCCGACATGCGGACCACCGCGCCAGAATTATTTCCTAGTTGTAAACTTATATTAGGTAAAAAAACGATAAAAAATGATCGACCCTTCCAGGATGTGAACCCAGGTACCCTGAGTTTGAGTGGTTGTATTGACTCCGGACCACAGGCATTCATCTCAGAGGCCCAAAAAACATTGAAAACGACACCCTACTCGAAATTTAATTTTCAACAACCGTAATTTTGGTTTTCTAAAATTTTTGTGGTTTTTTCGACTTTTTGGTAACTTAAAGTGGTCGTATCGGCTTCGGACTGGTTTCATTCGATTCCGCGCCCAAAATTACATTGAAAACGACACCCTACTCGAAATTTATTTTTTATCGACCTAAATTTTGGTTTTCGGGAATTTAGAATGATTTTTCGATTTTTAGGTCACTTATAGTGGTTGTATCGACTTCGGACCGGTTTCATTCGATTCAGCGTCTCAAAAAACATAAATATTGACCTTTTTTGCGGCAAAAAATATTAACCCTGAATTTTGCCGATTTTTTGAAAAATTTCGCTGACTCAGCAAACCGGGTTAATGACGTCACAAAAACCTGGTTTTCAATAGGGTTCGTGTCCTCCCGAAGGTTGATTTTTGTACCAAGTTTGGTTAAAAAATATTAATCCGTTCGAAAGATAGAGTGTTTACAAGAAAGTGTCTAGAAATATATATATATATTATATATATTATATATATATATATATATATATATAATATATATATATATATATATATATATATATATATATATATATATATATATATATATATATATATATATATATATATATATATATATATATATATATATATATAATAATATATATAATATATATATATATATATATATATATAGTTTCAAAAAAAAGTATTTTTTCGTCATAAGGGACCTCTGAAACGGATTTGTGTCGTGGTCCGAGGTTCGAATTCCGCCATGACGCCTATCCCATTAGGCGAATTTTCAAAGGAAATTCGCTAATACATTATAATTATAATTAAGATTAACTCTATATTATAAACAAAATATTTGTCTGCTGAAATTATAACTTATAAATAATTTATGTACATAATTAAGGCTTAATATCTAATTAATTTGTCAGACAAACCGATGGTAACATGTATAAGTCATTATTATTTGGCCCATTATGTATCGCTTTACTTAATACAATATAGAGCTTTACTAAACACAACAAATATTTGTATATAGGTACTCTACATACTAAATTACTGAATCATTTAATAGATTAAACTCGGATTACAAGTTTAAATAAACTCCAACATTTACATTAAACCTGCGGGTCAAAACATTATATTTTTTCCCGTGCACAGTTGCGGGCTAGACTCTTGTAAATATTTGTAACCTCGCGTCGCTTTTTTTCCTCATTGTGCATTTGATATGTTTAAGTTCGTTTCGTTTCATTCTAATCTGTTCAATTCATCCAATTATTGCAGAGTTGTAAATGATCTGAGTTCCTATATTTTACGCATGGACATTGTATTCATCAAGCATTTCTTGCTCTTTGAGTACAGCACAGAGTCTAACAACCAAGAGACAGCATTTTTTTGCAAAATGGCATGTCTCAATAGATGACAGTCTTGACATTTTTATGTCATGAATGCGTATTGTGTCATTTTTTCTGTAATATGAAACAATACGCTTTCAATTATTCAAACTTGTCACAAAAAGCAGTTGGTTTTGGAAAAAAAGTGAATTAGGTAAAAAGAGGCATGTTAGCATGATTACGCCATAGCTTGCAACATTAGCTTGCAACAATAGCTTGCAACATTAGCTTGCAACATTAGCTTGCAACAATAGCTTGCAACATAATCGAACAATCCTTTGCTACACTTACTAAATTTCTATGTTTTCAGAAGTTTGAAAATCCGTTGACAGTGCTCTGCGATCCTTGCGCTTTCGGCTCGTCTCTCTACATCACGCTATATAGCTTACTAGGCATGGTAACTGGCTTATTTATATGTTTATTATTACTGTATTAGGTCATACAAACAAGGTTTTTTAACAACCTTGGTGGTCAAACTATAGAGCAAGTTTCTTAAAAACTTGAAAACATCAAAATGACTGCTTTTGTACTGTTTTTGTTTACTTCACTTCATTTCCAATCAAAATACTTCACTTCCTTTCAATTAAATTGAAGGACCTACCTTTCAATTGAGTGGGGGTGGCTTAATTTTCCGCTTTTTTGCCCATAATCAGTTTGAAATTAAATTTTCATACCAAGAGCGATGACATCCTGAATATCAAGAGCGATGACATCCTCAGTGCCAAATGCGATGACATCCTCAGTGCCCAGAGCGATGACATCCTCAGTGCCAGAGCGATGACATCCTCAGTGCCAAATGACATCCTCAGTGCCAAGAATGACATCCTCAGTGCAAGAATACTTTTTTACTAATTCCATATCACAAATTCTAATAGTACTGCATTAGGTACATTTGTTTAAGTTTTAAAAATTTGAGATACTTTTGGATGGCTTAATATAATTGGTTTCACTAGTCGTCATACTTGGTTATATTTGATTTTTAGTGTTTAGCGACGTCAGACTTGTTTGCAAACAAAGGAAACATCTGTTCAAGTTTAGATGCTTCTAATTGCTCTCAAAGTGAGTACAATACAATATCAAGCCTTGTCGCTTCTAATAATTATTTCCTTTCTTCTTTTCCTCATTCATACCTCAGGTATATAGGAAAGTATTGTGTGTTACTGTATTGTGTGTTTTTAACACCTCCTAAGTGGTTTTCACAAAGATTTCTGTCTGTATGTGTATGTGTGTATGTGTATGTGTGTATGTGTATGTGTGTATGTGTATGTGTGTATGTGTGTATGTGTATGTGTGTATGTGTATGTGTATGTGTGTATGTGTATGTGTGTATGCGTATGTGTGTATGTGTGTGTGTGTGTCTGTTATCATCGTAGCTCCCAGTGTATTAATGCTAGAGAGTTAAAACTTTGTATAAAAATCAGACTAACGCTGTAGTTCTGCTATCTGGAAAATATTTTATATCACGTTAATAGCCCACAATAATGACTCAGCAAAATTTCGAAAACTCATAAAACACGGAAAAATAAAATGGGATCGGACTGAGATTTGATACGCATGTAGCTATGTATAAGACTAACATATGTTTTACTCTCATTATCAGCATTAGTTCAATTTTCATTTAATAACTTTTGTACGTTTTTTAAAAATAAATGTAAAAAATCGGAACATAATCTAATTAAGTTGAATTTTAGTACAAAAATGCACCTTTACACACATAGAGATATTATTACTATATAGTATATTTATATTACTATAAATATAATAAAATAATCAGTACAAATTACACATAGTAAAACGTTGCATATACAAATCAAAACACAAACAATGTGCGGGAAATGGAAATAAATTTATTAATAATTACCTTAACTCACTAATGAAGGAAGTTTAAATGAGGTTATTTGGAGCCCCTGAGAGCCCCAAAAAGATGTTTCAGGCTTCTCAATGTATTGAGATAGGCTATGCGCCCTCTAGTATATATATTTCTTTACGTTACTACGTATAACGTAATAATGATTTTAGTTGCATCATAAAAGTAAGGCAGCATTGCTCAACTTAGGTTAAGTTGAGTTAAGCATTGTTCAACTCAGGTGACCGCTTAGAATGATACGGATGCATTTACCTTCTACTACATTTATACTACATGCTGCAGTATAAATGTGGAATAGTATATTCTGAGGACGAGCGATGCGAGTCCGAAGCAGGGAGGATGAGCGTAGTGAATTCGATGTAATGAGGAAAAGTTCCGAGCAACTCCACACCCGATTTTTGTCTTAATTTTTTATAAAGTATTTATAGAATAGAATAGAAAAATGTATATTTTGCAAATATATAAATACAATTGTTAATACATTACATTTTAGGCAGGGTTATGAACCGTCAGCCGGAGTTGCAGATGCATTTCATTTTTAACATGATTCATCTACAATGGTTATAATAGACATTTATTTTACTTGAAATCAAACAATTTTATTTTACATAATACTGGCGCGGTGGTCCGCATGTCGGGCGAATTTCCTTTGGATCCGTGTTTCCGTGTTTTTTATATAAGTTTACAACTACTAAATAAATAATTCCGGCGCGGTGGTCCGCTGTCGGGCGAATTTCATTTAGAATGCGTGTTTCCATGCTAAACAACCCATTTCTTGCTTATGCAAGAACCATGCCCATAGCGTGGTTCTGGTTCATGCTTTAGAATCTAAGCAGTTACTCAATTGTCAAGACCTACTCGTAACTCATTTTGTCTGTATTTTCCAAAGGAAATGCGCATAATTATCCAGTTGGTTGTACAAAACTATGCCTCTAAAATTAGAAGTACGCACTATTATTTGCACTAGTTTAAAGCTTAGTTACTTATCTTTAAGCTTAGTCAGTTATCTTTAAAGGCTTTAGCGCATTTCCTTTGGAAAATACAGACAAAATGAGTTACAAGCAGTGCTTGTAACTGTCCTCCTGAAGGTTGACTTTTGTACCAAGTTTGGTTAAAAAATATTAATCCGTTCGAAAGATAGAGTGTTTACAAGAAAGTGGCTAGAAATACAAATATATATACATATATATATATATATATATATATATATATATATATATATATATATATAATATATATATATATATATATATATATATATATATATATATAGATATATAGATATATGTATATATATAAGCGAGACTTATATATATAAGTCTCGCAAAACGTATGTTTTCGTCATTAGGGACCTCTGAAATGGATTTGTGTCGTGGTCCGAGGTTTGACTTCTGCTATGACGCCTATCCCATTAGCGAATTTTATTCCCAAAGGAAATTCGCTAAAATGCTAGCTTTTTACCATTTAAAGAAATTTAAATATATGAAACAACTATGTTGACACAAGGCATGCGCAGAACTCCCATAAAGCATTTATCATTTCTTATTTTAATAAATGTCTATTTGAGGATGGTACCACTAGAGGTTACAGAGGTCTGTGCTGTAATGGAACCGAGCATATGTAAAATTACACGATATTTTACATATGGTTGATATACCAATGAAATAAATGATTTTTTTTTTAGCATAAGCTCTGCAGCTTGTGCGCGACCTGGCACGGCTGAAACAAAATAGAATAATTTACTGATATAAAAATATTTTTTAGTCAGTTTTTTACTTTTTCTCATTTATTCTGTAGGTATATAGAAAAAGTATTGTGTTTGCAAAAACATCCGAAACCGGAATTATCCGTTTCAGGTGTTTTTAATGCCTCCTGAGTGGTTTTTGCAAAGTTCTGTCTTTATGTGTGTGTGTGTGTGTGTGATATCATCGTAGCGCCCAGTGTATTTATGCTAGAGAGTTGAAATTTCGTACAAAAATCAGTCTACCGCTGTAGTTGTGCTATTCGGAAAATACTTCTTTTATAACGTCATTAACCCGCAATAATGACTCAGCAAAAACTTCTAAAAATCATAAAACGCGGAAAAATAATGCGATCAAATTGAGATTTGGCACGAATGTGACTATGTGTAAGTCTAACATATGTGCCAAGTTTTATCTCATTATCAGCATTAGTTCAATTTTTTATTGAATGACTTGTGTACATTTTTTAAGAAATTGGAAAATGGTCCAATTGAGTTGACATTTAGTACAAGTATATACCATTACCTAATAAATATGTATACCAAGTTTCGTTGCAATACGACAAGTATATCCATGATTTTTGTTAGATCATAAAAACTAAGAAGTATTAAGTGGTCAGTGCTGTATGGGTGACCGCTGAGAATGATACGAATGCATTTACTATCTGAAGACGAGCGAAGCGAGTCCGAAGGTATGTTGTAGTATAAATTTGGCGAACTGTTTTTTTGAGGACGAGCGAAGCAAGCCCGAAGCAGGTAGGATAAGCGTAGTGGTTTCAATTTAATGAGGAAAAGTTGCGAGGTCCTCGATTTTTGTTTATATTTTAATATTTGTTACAGTATGCTTGAATGTTTTGATCAAGTTAAAGTTATTGTCTTCAGGGATTTATTTCATCACCTTCTCCTTTCTGTTCCTTGGGACATTCTATGTAAGTTTCATTCCAGCTCAGTATATCATCCGAGGCACCTCGTGTCCGTTTTTAACTTTTAATAACTACCTGTTTTACAGACAAAACAAATTTAAATAATTAAACAAAATATGGGAGTTTGTTTGTAACCGGTTTTTGTAATTCCTAAGTGTCAGCGAAATTCCATTTTGCTGACACTTTGAAGTTTTGCTGCGTGTTGTTACAATAGAATAAGAGACTAAGTAATTTCACACATTAAATTAGTTTAATAAGGCTTAATATTTTTTGTTTAAAACAATTCCTTTATTTACAAGTATACATACAAAAAGAAAAAAGAATACAAAACAAATTAACACAAAAGTATACAAGTGACCCACTAGGCAAAGCCTGGTTTAAAGCCAAACTTTAAATAATGAAATAATTACACTTATAAAAAAACAAGAAAATAAAAAAGAAATTAAAAACTTAAATTAGAAAAAAGATAAACTAAATCTTTATATATATATATATATATATATATATTATATATATATATATATTTATATATATATATATATATATATATATATATATATATATATATATATATATATAAATATACATACAATATATACACAATGCTTAATACTGGTGCCGTCATTACATAAAAATTATAGCATTTACATATTTAGATGTAATTTTGAATATTTTAATTGAACTTAAATATCATAAATTTCAGAGTCAGCCTCTATTCTTATTACCGTATATTTCAATGGAAGGTGTAAACATTATACTGATGATGAGCCATCTAGTCATTTCTTTAATACTGCATCCCAACAAAGTCACCTACAACACAGCTTTGCTTTTATGTAAGAATGTTAAACATTATTACTTTCCGGATTTTTACCTTCGGTTATAATATAGGAAAAGTATTGTGTTTGTATAATAATCTGAGACCGGGATTCAATTGAATTATCCATTTCTTGTACTTTTAAGACCTCCTGAGGGGTTTTTACTAAGTTTTCTGTCCTAATGTTTCTCTGATATCATCCTATGTTATCTTAGTGTGTTTATATTAGAGAGTTAAAACTTTATACAAAAATCAATCTTTTATTTCTTTGTTATTTTAAAGAGATCGATTAATTTTTTATTATTATTATTATTATTATATTATACAGGGTCTTTTGATTTCGGCTCCGGAGGTCCGTGGTTCGTAGCCTGGGCTGTGTTCAAGAATTTATTATTATTATAGTATTAAAAATATTTCGCCAACTTTAGTTAATTCTTAGAGGATTATAGATGCAACCAACCTGAGGTGGTTCCCGCAGAGCGAATACCCTAATATAGTTGAAAAATAAATAATAATATTGTTGAAAAATAAATTATGATACAGTTAAAAAAAAATAATGATATAGTTGAAAAATAAATAATAATATAGTTGAAAAATAAATAATAATATAGTTGAAAAATAAATAATAATATAGTTGAAAAATAATGGCAAAATATTAGGAATGGAGATAATTCTGGCGCGGTGGTCCGCATGTCGGACGAATTTCCTTTGGATGCGTGTTTCCATGCTTTTTACATTATATAAGTTTACGACTACTAAATAAATAATTCCGGCGCGGTGGTCCGCTGTCGGGCAAATTTCATTTAGAATGCGTGTTTCCATGCTAAACCCATTTCTTGCTTATGCAAGAACCATGCCCATTGCGTGGTTCCGGTTCATGCTTTAGAACCTAAGCAGTTACTCAATTGTCAAGCACTGCTCGTAACTCATTTTGTCTGTATTTTCCAAAGGAAATTCGCTAAAAAATGTTCAAGAATAAAACATTATTTATTCTACTTAAAGAAAACAAAACATCAATAATAAATTTTATTTTGTAACATTTTTTTTGGGAGCCCTCTTGCATTTTTGCCCTCTCAAGTATAAGCAATGGAGGAATTTCAAAGTATCAAACACTAGTTATTTACCCCAACAACACAAATCAGCCATATTTCGTTTTTTGTTGGCGTACTTTGACAGTTTTGGACCATTATATGGGGAAAACTATAGGTCATAGAAAAACAATTATAGAGAAAATAGTAATTAATTTGATCATACGATAATATGAAGGTTGGGGGTAGGGGGATAGAAACTTTTGAACTGCTCTTTATATTATTATTATTTATTTATTTATTATTCATTTATTTATAAAAAAGTGACCTCGCTGAGGATAAATAAATAGAGAAGAATCCATTACAAAACATATGTCAAAAACAAACTGTACATGCTTAGTGAAAACTATTCAAATTTAGAGGCAAACTTACCTTCCAACGAATGGTTTCCTTCGTTACGTTATGTAGGTTATAATCAAGTACTGGAAAGTAATTTACTCTCTTTTGCTTGTTACCACCTCGTATCTGTTTTTTATATTTTTATTAAAAATAATAAATCTATCATTTGAAAGTACCGAGTTTTGCAAAACATGAATAGTAGACACAATGTAATTGTGTGTGAGACACCTAGGAAATGTAACAAGCAAACTGCAATGCTACATCTGGGAACTGTTCCATCATTCGACATTCGTCATCATTGATGGCTCGACATAATGTCATCCCACTCTATTTCGTTTCGTCTAACTCATCGGGGCACCGACATAGTATTCGACGAGTGAAGTACTATGCAGTGGCGTAACTATGGGCCCGCAATGCGGGGGGCCCCCAGCGGTTAGGGCCCCCTTAAAAGATAAAGTACAAAAAAGTAAACTTATTAATAAAATGGTTCCATGCCCCAGTAGAGATTAGTACAGTCTGTCTTAACATCAATAAGTCACGAGGCCCCAAAAAGATTTGTATAAATCTCTTGCCTAAAAATGAGGCCCTGGATGTAATCTTAGTATAGTCTTTCTTAAGAGCATCCGGTCGCGGGGCCCCTTGTTTGAGTTTTATACAATCTCTTTACCTAAAAATGAGGCCCCGGATGTAATCTTAGTATAGTCTTTCTTTAGAGCATCCAGTCGTGAGGCCCCTTGTTTGAGTTTATACATACCCGTTTAAGAATATACGGGTATATAAGAATATACCCGTTTAATCTTAGTATAGTCTATCTTATCATCATCAAGTGGCGGGGCCCTGTGAGGTGTTGCAAGTATAATGACTTGTAACTTCTGAGGACGAATGAAGTTAGTCCGAAGTAGGGAGGATGAGCCTAGCGAATCCGATGTAATGAGGAAAATTTCAGAGGTTCGAGGCACCCCGTACCTGATTTTTTTGTTATAATATAATATATATTTTATGTATTAATATTATACATAAAGTATATAATTAATTGTTGTTTTAAGTTTAGCTTCTACTTATCATTTATTAATTGTTCTGAATTGTTTATATTATACTGCTCAAATGTTTCAACATTAATTTGTGACAACATTAAGGTACAGTACGTGTTAATATATATATATATATATAATATATATATTATATATATATATTATATTATATATATATATATATATATATATATATATATATATATAGGGGCCCTAAAATATGTAGTTACTCCCCCGGTCTCTGGTAAATACTTATCATTAAATTACAATAATACAAATTGTCCTGTGGTGTTATTGACCTAAGGATCTTGAATAAAGGGGATGACGCATAAAGGAACATTTCTGACCCCATGGAAGTTGTATGAGATAGAGAAATAGGAGCAAACTTACCTTCCCCTTGGTTATAATGAAAAAAAAGGAGCCAAACGCAGGTTATGTAGCAAGGTTGTCGAGATTGCTTCTCAACTTTGTTCTAAGCTTCTCGTGATTGTTACATTGGTGGTGCTTGTTAAGTCATTTTTGTCTCATTTATATTAGTTGCCTTTTTATGACAGGTTTCATGGTGTTGAACTGGTTACAAATCTTCTGTCTGCTTAGATATATGATGATTTTCTGAATTATTTTATTAAATACAAAATTAAAACATAATTTCAATGCGTTTTTACTTATTAATAACAATATAATAGTGTAAACATTGATCTAATCCAAGGCCCTTCACATCACCAATTATGTGTCTTGATCAAAGTCATTATATACTATAACTATATAGAGATGGCAGTAAGCCAAAATATTAACGTATAACCTTATTTTGCTTAACCTTAAATATCTTGTTGACTTCAGCAACATTTTCAACAAGTGTATTTGTCTTTTCAACATTCTGAATATTAAATAAATTATAAAAGAATTAAAGTCGGCAGCATAATACCTGCGGAGAAAATTATGTTTTGACAGAGATTTTGTGGTATGTATTAAACATGGTTAAGAACGAATAAACAAACTTGAGTTCAAAAAAAAAATATACCACAATAAGTACAAAAAAACTAACCGGTTTCAACTATAAATTAGTCATCATCAGAGTGCATGTATAAAATAATACCTGCGGAGAAAATAAGGTCGGCAGCATAATATCTGCGGAGAAAGTAAAGGATGAAAGTCAATTTTGCTAAGTCTCATGTTTCAAAAGTTTATATATTCCATCATGTTATATATATATATATATATATATATATATATATATATATATATATATATATATATATATATATATATATATAATATATATAATATATATATTTATAATATATATATATATCATTATCCTATTATAGTCGCTACTCTTATAAATGGACTCATTATTATTTTGGTACCCAAATATGATATGATTGTGTTACTTTTGGTACCTTCAAAAAGTTAAATTTAAAAGTTAAATACCTATTTTAGAAACTGCATTGAATGCTCAGAAATTTGATACTATAATATCAACATATACGGATCATTAGTATAACCAAATATCTGAAAGTTTTTACCAAGTTAGTTTGACGTATAATAGATTTTTATCCAAAACCACAATTATGGAATATTTTTTACAAAAATTTGTGATGTTTGTCGAACAATAGATTGATGGATTCTTACCGCAATGTTGTGATATTAGTATTAAATCTCTTAGCATTTGATGCAGTTTCTAAAATAAGCAATATTATGATTAAACTACCAACAACGGTTACAGAATTACCATCCTTGTGTACAACAGGTGTTTCTCAAACAAGGGGCAACGTTTAAGTTCACAGCTTATGTGTATTAGAAATTCGATATATTTTTTTATTTGATCCTTTTTTTAAATGTAATGTAATGTAACTTTTTAATGTAATGTGCTGGTGTTCCGGCCTTATTGAGGCCTGCACATATTTGTTTAATGTTTATAGTAATGCCCCACCTTAATTAATATTATGCACCCCTATTAGGGTTATTTAGGTTTTATATAATTGCGCCTTAAATGAATTTGTTAGTTTAGACCCGCGCTACATTTGGGTATTGATAGGTTAGTATCTCAATTTACTACTCTCAACCTCCAGAATCGAATGCTGCATCTTTCTTCTCACTTTTAAGTTAACGCTATGATGTCTTACAAGAGTTCATCTGGAAGCATAAACTTCGCCCTCAAGCATTTTCGCGCTCTACGTTTTGACCTACTCTAAAGTTGGTAACACTGTCAAAAGGGCAGTTAAAGTTCCAAATATGCGAGATAGTCTGTGTGTGTGATAAGCCAACAAGTTAGGTGTGCCAACAACGTCCTAAGTTTTTATTAAGTTATTTAACATCATCTTGAGGCCTCACATCACCATGTTCAGTTATTTTACATCCTACGTAGCCGGCAAGACGGTATAAACTTCGTCCTACGTTTAGGGAGCCATCAGGGACTTAAAACTTATCATCTTAAGTAAAGCTAATATTATTTCGCGTTCCGATATTTATGCTAGCTAGCCCAGTTAGGGGACCTCAGCTTCATCTTTTAATATAGTAAATTTCATTATTAATATCAAGTACTTTTTCAGTTACACTTATTATAGTCTTGCGAGCTTATTTAAGCATATGTACTTTTGTAAAGGCGCGCATAATTACATGTATTCACTTTATTATGGTTTATCTTTATTTAACCCCCCTAGGCTAAGCTATCTATCTACATATATCGCTAAGAAATACAGTCCTCATTCAGATATCTATGTCATAAGCAGCGACGGATGGGAAGGTTCAAAACGGCCCGGGGAATGTTTACCACCGGGGCCCCCCCCCCCCCCCCCATTTCTCCAATTCTTGGTGAGGAGCGAGGCGTATAAACACTATTTTGTCTTGAAAGCAAAAAATACTCCTTAAACATTATGTTGCTGGAATTTGCTGCATAATATAAAAAGAAATATTCTCAATGATATGATTAGGTAGTGACTTTAGTTCTATAAAAAGTATTAAACGAATTTATTCATTTTTGAACGACAATTTTCATTTTTTGTCCTGTGATACCTGTTGAGTTTAAAAAAAATGTTTGTATAGTCCTTTATGTTAATGTTTTTATTGTTGTTCCTTTTAAATTTTAATAATTAAATTCATGTAGATCTTGATAAACAGATTTCTGAAGATGCCTACAAGGATAGGTGAAATATATATTAATACTTGAATAAATCGTTCAATACTTTTTATAGAACTAAAGTCACTACCTAATCATATCATTGAGATGGAGAACTTTCAAGTGCTACAAAGAAGAAATTATTAGAATAAAAATATTATTTTTAAAAAACTTAAAATAATAGTATAAAAATAAATCGCACAAACAACTATTTTATTTACAATTTATTTTTCACTTAACATAGTTTACTGTTTCTTCTCATACAGTATTGTTGTGCAATTATTCCGATAGTTTTTTATGCATTTTTACTTTTCCTCGCCATCTACGAAGGTATATAGAAAAAGTATTGATTTCGTTTTTATCTATTAGACAGTATTAAAGAGGTAAAAAAGGCATAATTTACACGAAATTTTACGATACTTTCTTTAATTGACTTTTTACAATCGATTACTTTTAGCGAATTTAGCGACTAATAACATTGACTACTTAAAAACTAAGAAAATCTATTTTTAAAAAGTAGTTGATTTTTCCCGTCGCTGATTTATTTCTGTAATTTTTGTATTTTTTTGCAAAGTCAACAAACCGGCGACCGGCGCCGGTTGGTCGCCAATTGGTCGACGGTTGGTCGCCGGTTGGTCGACCGGTTGGTCGCCGGTTGATCTACCGGAGCCTCCTGCGCCGGTCGCCGAATTTTTTTTTCTTTGCAAAGTCGACCAACCGGCGCTTCGGGAAATTTCCCGAACGCTCTTATGGCCCATCCGTCGCTGGTCATAAGTTAGGTGAGCCGGTGCACTTATTGCAAGTCAGTCTCACCTCACGGCTTAATAGCTGGTGTAAACATATCATGAGGAGGTAGTTTCAAGTTGTATACGTTATTTAACTATGATAAAATTCAATCAATGAAACTGTCCTTACTGTGGCATGTCGACAAATAGGATTTTCACAGTCTTTTGTTAAAGTAAATCTTAAAGAAGGTTTTTAGGTAAGATATACTTAAGTATAATTATAATTAATTGTAGTGAACAAAAATTCTGGCGCGGCGGTCCGCATGTCGAGTGAATTTCATTTAGAATGCGTGTTTCCGTGCTTAACAACCCATTTCTTGCTTGAGGTTCCGGTTCATTCTTTAGAACCTAAGCAGTTACTCAATTTTCAAGTACTGCTCGTAACTCATTTTGTCTGTATTTTTCAAAGGAAATGCGCATAATTATCCAGTTAGTTGTACAAAACTATGCCTCTAAAATTAGAAGTACGCACTATTATTTGCACTAGTTTAAAGCTTAGTCAGTTATCTTTAAAGGTTTTAGCGCATTTCCTTTGAAAAACGCAGACAAAATGAGTTACGAGCAGTGCTTGACAATTGAGTAACTGCTTAGGTTCTAACGCATGAACCGGAATTATTTCTTTCGGTTCATCATACTTTTCGCCATTTTGAAAATATTTTTCGGAGTATTACCAAAAGCTATTCAGCTTTGCCACATAGTCAATTTTACATGTATACAAGTATCTAAAGTGAATTAAAATTGATCTTTCTCATAAGAATACTTATAAAGTTTGTAAAAACAAATTTTATTAGTATATTTATAATAATAATAGTAAAAAAGGCTCGCTTCGCTCGCTAGAGTGTGCATGTTTAAAATAATACATAGTAAAAAAAGGCTCGCTACGCTCGCTAGATTGCGTATATTTATAACAATGCTTAGTTAAAAAAGGCACACTTCGCTTGCTAGATTGCGTATATTTGTAATAATACATAGTAAAGAAGGCTCGCTTCGCTCGCTAGATTGCGTATATTTATAATAACAAATGGTAAAAAAGGATCGCTTCGTTCGCTAGATTGCGTATATTTATAATAATACATAGTAAAATACAGGCCTTCGGCCCGTAGCCGCTACGCGGCCTCGGCGCTTCGCGCCTGGTCCGCTCCGCGGCGTCGGCCCACCGGGCCGCTTCGCGGCCCGGGGGCCTTCCTGTGGCCGCTTTGCGGCCACATTGTTGTTGTTTTGTATTATGTGTTGTTTCATTATTGTTCTTGTTACATGGCATTTTGCCATGTATCTAGCGAATTTTCACAGCCTCTCCACACAGGCCCGCTTCGCGGGCCTGAGTGGCTTTCTCACAAACTTGATTTTACTAATTGAGATTTTATTAATACTCTATTATTAATAGTATGCTATAATATTAAAATTAAGAAGCATTATAAACAAAAATATATTATTCATAATTTTTGTTTTTAAATAAAAATACCGTTTCCGTTACTAAAGATTGTCAGATTGAGCTGAAACCGGTCGCAATGGTTTTATTAGAATGACTTCGACCATATAAAAACAACTTCAACTCTTACTTACATTTATGATTGTTTATAGAATTTAAAGAAAAATGTCAAATTTTGTTTTGTAAACAAATTGTTTATTTGAGTAAAATCTTAAGGTTGAAAAAAATATATTCATGATTATTTAAAATAAAAATACCGTTTTCGTCTCTTAGGATTGTCCGATTGAGCTGAAACTGGTCGCATTCGTTTTAGAATAACTTCGACCATATAAAGACTACTTCGATGTTCTTCCTCTTTACGGGTCTGCTTAGCTCGGCGTGGTTCAGTGGAAGCCATTTTTGCCCTGTCTCTCTGGGACAGTAGGCTTACCATGATGGAGCAAGAGGTAGAGGTCTCTCTTTTATACTATATCCCCACCCTCTAACACTACTGAACCCAACAGATATCGTACGAGTCTTTGACCTAGACGTATACATATATACAAGATTATATATATATGTATACCATTTGCGCCATTTGTGATGGTTCGATTCAGCTGAAATTGGTCTTAATCGATTCAGCTAGCCGTCTACCTAAACACAAAATACCTTGTTTTAAAGCCATTTCAAGTTTCAAAAATTTTTTTTTTTCATGACGTCATAACTTTGGTTGATGACGTCATAATGTTTTTTTTAAACAATAGGCCTCGTAACCTCCACAACATCTCGCGATTTGCAAAGTTTTCGTTTCAATTTGAGAACGCCTTCGAGAGTTATCGTTCGCCATACGAAAGGTAGAAACTCTTACATACATACATTATATATATATATATATATATATATATATATATATATATATATATATATATATATATATATATATATATATATATATATATATATATATATATATATATATATATATATATATATATATATATATATATATACATATATATATAAACTTTTTTCGGACATATATTTTTGTTATCAGGAAGCCAATAGGAACCGATTCCACTCACTCCCACCCTCAACTTCCGTCATCCGAACAACCTCATAAGCGTCATTTTCATTATGAAAATTCGCTAAAAGGCTCGCTTCGCTCGCTAGATTGCGTATATTTATAATTATACGTAGTGAAAACTACTCTACTTTTTAAGAGCTTTGAAACGATATACAACACGATTTTTTCGCTCAAAATTATTTTTTCCGGTTCGCCATATTTGCCGCCATTTTGAAAATATTTTCCGGAATATTACTAAAAGCTATTCAGCTTTGACACATAGTCAATTTTACATGTATACAAGTATCTAAAGTGTATTAGTAAATACTTATAAAATTTGTAAAAATAAATTTTTATTTACAATTATGGCTGCCATGTTGAATAATAATAATAATAATAAACTTCTTTATTTCCACTTTTTTTGGTTTTTTACATAACACAATTATTTTTACAGTTCGTAAAATTAAGAATTAAAAATACTTTTTAAATATAATTTATAAGTCTATTAAGTATATTTATAAGTTCCCTCAGTACATTTGAGGAATAAATTAATTTATCGGAATTTAGTATATAACATGTTTTGTTCTACTAATCAAGGGCTTTTCAACGATATATTACTCGAGTTATTCCTTTAAAGTTAATTTTTTGAGTTCATTATTTTTGCCGCTATTTTTAAATTTTGTTAAATATTTTAAAATTTTGACGATGAAACATATATTTTCTATTTTTACTCTTTAAGAGCTTTAAAACGATATGCAACACGATTTTTTCGCTTAAAATTTTTTTTTATCCGGTCCGCCATTTTGAAAATATTTTTCGGAATATTACCAAAAACTATACAGCTCTGACACATAGTTAGTTTTACCTGTATACAACATGTTATCAAAATCGGTCAATTTTTACGGCAGTTTTAGCGACACGTACAAACAAACAAACATACGCGCCGTCCCAATCTTCTGTAATGTAAGAACTCACTTACGTTCGTTCAATTATACTGAAGTCCACCCTTTAGTAGCCTTAGTCTTTTAGGTTCCTAAAAAAATTTCAAAATTGGTTTAAGACAGTTATCGTCATTCGTACTCACTGACAAACCTACACTTGGTCCAAAAACCTTTTTACTAATGTAAGAATTTGTATTTGCCCTGGTATTGTGATTGTGTTTGCCCTGCGGCAACAACATCGGGTGGGTCACATCTACTATGCTCAAAGTAAAGCTAAATTGGCGAAATCTTTTTACATCAAATTCTATTGATAAAAACTGAGAGCATAGCCCGGGCTGTGAACCCCGAACCTCTAGTTTATGACCACGGCTACGGAGGCAGATACTCTGCGATTTACGAAACTGAATTTAACTCGCTTTGGATTCATTATCTACAAATCTACATTGACGCGATCACCACCGGAAGATCTAAATCTTTATGACAGTAAACGTGGAAGCCTACTTACTTTAGAATATCTTGTTATAGAAGACAGTGTAAAATTTAAAAAAAACATATTAGTCATGACTTATAACAGAAATCAATAATTTGACGCAATTCGTCATATAGCTGTAATCATTAGATATAAGTGTAAAGGTCAGGTGGGATAGACAGCGTCATCGGGAAACATGACTTGTGACATAACAGGAAAGAGTAGGTACGTAGAAGGTATGGCCCCACATGATACTTCATACACCAGGTTTAGAATACAACTGCTGTTACTAAACTGAAAGTTTTATCTCCCTCTCTTGAATCCCCTCCTCTGAATGGTTCTGAACTACGCCGTTCGTTGCGCCATCACCCCCTCGGTTTGGCCTCGATACCCTCTCAGAGGCCATATTGGAACGAGTGTAGATACATCGCGGCACAGTTGAAGCGATCTCAACACCCATCAACTTGAAACAAAACCAGGTTTTCTACTTAACAACGCAAAATATTAAGGACTTTGAAAACTCTTTCCCATCCATAAGTATTAAAAAATAAAAGTTACCAAACAAAAAAAGTACAAATATAAACATTTCTCGCTAAGCCAACTTTTTTACTAAAAGCTGTCTTAATTTTTTTAACTATTTTTTTCCAAAAGTACTAAAAACCCGTTTTTAAGAACTAACAGAAGACAGTTTATCCTTTAAACTAATAAATATTTTTTAAAACAATTCAGCCCAAAATTTTAATCCATCGGAAATTATCAGGGCCTGAATGTAGTGAAAAGTCGATGGCCCTAAATTGCGAAATGGACTCGCCTGCTAATGGCGCTGTCTTGTCGGAAAAAAGGTGTGGTATTTTATTTCTTTTTCCGAAAAAAAGTAATAATTATAAACAATCGATTTTTTCAAAATTAAGCGAAGTAACAAATTGAATATGAGATTGTGACATGAAATGATGTCACATACGCCCTTGAGAGTTTCGACTCGAGGCCCCTTATCTCTTATTACATAAATATTCCAAACCATTATCGATTTTTCATAATTTACAACTAACTAAAAAAAATATAAAATAAAACCTCCTATTTAACTTTCGTAAAAATTAAGAAAAAATCGATTTATAAATAAAAAAATCAAAGTTGGCTTGGTGAACCATTGCAGTAATCAATAAAGACGTCTGATACAAATCAGAAGTTTTTTTTATTAATTTTAATTTGATTTATTTTAGTTTTTAAATTTTTATTTTTAAACATATGAAAACATTATTTTTTAATTATTTTTTGGTGAGAGAGAAATAGGTATGTATTATTTTTCGCAAATTCTTTTCAATTGAAAAATGGTATCTTTTACCACTTAACTAAATAACAAGAAATTCTTAAATGTTTAAAATTCTTTTTAAAAAAGCATGTTTGGCTTGATGTCTTGGAAGCTCGGCTGTTCCTCTAGAAACATGAGCCGAGTAAGTGGTTAGTAATTTTCCTATTTTTTGTTTTATATTCTTTTTAAGGTTATAACATTTGTTTTGACGAATATTTATTGAATTGTTAGTTTATGTTTAGCTGGGTTGTTTCATCTTCTAGTTGTATTAGGTTTTCTCTTTGCTAGTTTTACTTTCGATTTCTTTGTTCGGTTTAGATTGTAGTGTAGGGAATTGGCCGGGTGCCACCCCAGTAGGGAGGGGGGCGGTCTTCCCCCTCTACTCGCCTCCCTACCTATTTTTATTTAACTAGTCCTTGAATTGTTTAAAGATTCTTTTTCTCTTTTTCTTTTAATTTCTTTGAGGCCCCGTAATTTTTCCCGTATTTCTTACGTCTGTTCTACAGCAAGTCTTGATTCTAGTAACTTAGTACATAGTAGCTAATACTAAATGAGCAATACGAAATTTTAAATGAATTTTCCAAATTTGTCTTAAAGAAGTTTCTTTTTTCTTTCGTTTGTGAATTTTGATTATTTACCATCTAATTGCATTACTCTAAATCAAATATTGTACTTATAATAATTTATTAAAACTTTATTTTTTATTTAAAAAAATATTTAAAATTTATGTTTAAGAATTCAATAGACTTAAAAAACATATTTTATTTATTATTTTTCAATTAATTAAAATGAACTAAGAATATACGACAAAAATTGAGCAATGATCAATTTATTATTCTTGATTAATTATTTTGCTTAGTTATTATTTTATTTAAACTGTTATTTATTTCTAAATAAACAAAAATATTTATTTATAGCTACATTTTTTCTTTTTTTAAAAAAAAAGAACAAGCAATTATTAATTATTGTTAAGCTAAGATTAAGATGCTAAGCCCTCTCTACTTTTGTGACAATTCTTATTCTCAAACGTTGAATCAGACGTATGACTTTAAACTCCAACAGATTGTTGACATTCTAGTAAATCTATACATAATATAGTGTTGTTTGTAAGTAAATAGCGGTATAATTTATCTTATAACGTTAGCTGTTTGTTTTATAAGGTCAACAAACCCGGCTCATTGCTTCACTCTGTCCTTTCATTGCCTTATCCTAGTTTTAATATTATTATTATATTTACATTAACTATTGAGAGGTTCTGAGGTTCATATTTTTGTATAAAATTCCTGTAGTCAAGCCATTGCAATACAGCCTTGCCTTATCCCTTAAAATCTTTGTTTCAATTGATGCTCAAAGCGATTGTAGGACTTAAAAAAAGAGAGGTCATAAATCATATAACTGAAGTTTTAAAAATTCAAATTTATAAATTTAAATTATAAGTTGCTCTGTCGTGTTTGTAATTAGTTCTAATTGTCGTTTCAATTACTTATAAAAACGACGACGTTTTAATTGATTAAAATAATGTTAATTATTATGCTGTGCCCAGAAGGACAAATCCTAACACACGAGCCTCATAACATACTTTTTTGAGGTTCTGTGATTTTTTCAAATTTTGCTGAGTTATTTCTTTGGGTTAAATACGTCATACGTTTTTGAAAAAATAAGGTTCTGGAAATAGATGAGGTCGATTTGTGTACCCAGTTTCATTCGATTTGAAAATGCGTTTAAAACTTACCGTGTCTCATTGAAACGTCTAGGAACAAAATAATACATATATCACACACACACACACACAACAAAACACAAAAAGACTTTCTAAAATGACCTCTATTACGACAAAAAAATGACTCTTAGGAGTTCTTGCTGTGTCATTAATGTTGGTATACAACATTTATAACATGATCCAAGGTTTTTAATTATTTTCATCTTTTAGAAAAAATTTCAAATCAGCATAACAACGAAAACAACGTTTCTTAATAGTGCCCCATAAAAGGATTTGTTTGAGGGAGTCGCCCCCTCCCCAGATTTTGTGTTAGCCCTATGTTTCTCTTATTGGATAAAAATTGGATACAATTTATTAATTGAGGTCTTAGCTCCCGGAAGTATTAAAGTATGTAAAGTTCGCTTCCAGTCTCTATTGTTATGATTTGTTGAACATTCAACCCTTAGAAATCATGGAGGTTTGACGAGATTCGAACCACTCTCTCTGTTCTTTTCTTGACTATTAAAAATCTCGTCTCGTCAGATTCCTATACTTACTTAACTCTAGGTTCTTTAGGGAAACATGCTTCTGTCATTCCAAATTTTTATATTTTGGTGTCAAATGCACCAGAAAGCCATGACTATACCATTACTTCCTGTTGCGTAGAATAGGCACAACATGTGCCTCTGACGTTTTACGTCAAGATGTCCTAGTATTCCACTCTCTACAAAGGAATGTCATCATCGTATTCATCCCATACTTTCATTTTACCTATCTTGTGTCATTTCTATTGTTATCTGTTTAATAATGAAACACTGTGTTGAATAGGTTTTGGAGTCAATTTTTGTTAACTTGTTTTTTTTGGCAAATTTTAATCAAAAACTGAACGCTTTTGTTTTAGTATTCTGTGAATAGCTATCAAGGCAGAATTTTTAGATACAAAGTCACGTGTTTAATTTGGATTTTATTTCTTATAACACCTTTATTATGTATGATTCCGTCATTTTAGCAACTATTCGGCGATTAAGAGTTATCAGTTGTATGGGTTTTTTGGCTTCAGTCAAAACACTGGATAGTGATGCTGAAATGCAAGTATTGGGGAATTTCCATCAGAAAATGAGGATAACTAGGTTGTTTTCCATTGAATCCAGGTTGCTTCCTTGTCTTGTACATCTTCAAGCACTTTAGGTTCGACTTCTTTAAGTTTTTTCGAAGTTAAAAATACGTTAAAAGGTCTGCAAAAACCCTTTGTGTAGAGTTTTGAGGTCAAAAACATTAGACGTTTTCCTGAAATTCTTGGCTCAGGTAGAAATCACTGATAATCGTTATTTGCTGAGAGGCTATGACAAGGATCTTATAGTAATACTGTCAACCAAGCTCAAAGTCAGGTTAGAGTAAGAGAAATAATATGCTAAGGTTTGGTGACTTAATGCTTAACCTAATGAATTTATGCATAATGAGCAAAAGATCTTAATTACTTCAGAGGGTCAGAAGTTAATTAGAGCCTCTCGCTAGTTTTTTTTAATAAGTGATAACTAAATTAGGAAGACTGAAGTCTATTTGCGCTATTATTTGCTTGGGGGCACAGTTTAATGCTCACGTTGAATATAAGCTTATTTTTCATTTGAAAATTCGCTTAAAATTAAGTAATGCTTATCGAAATATAAATTTTAACATTAAAATGAGAGAGTAGCGCTCTGGTTAATCTGACTCTGATCACTCGAAATCTATAAAATTTATGATACCAGTCTTTTCTTAGGGGAATTTCATTAATAAGCCATCAGGCATGGTGAAGGCAGTTTAGTGAGAGCTCGTGCCATAGACTGCTAGTGTTGTGATTACGCTCACTTATGCAGAGTTCTGCTAGAAAATTCACTTTAAACTTCTATTTAGTTGTTTTATAAAGAAGTTAATGCTTTTTATACTGGAAATAATCTTACGTTACAAGTATTGAAATCGAAAGGCAGTGACGTATGCGTGAGGTTTCGATATGAACGTTTATACGCATGTCACTTAGGATTATACACGTAGTTAAAGATTTTGAAGGACTTTTGACTTGTATAGTTCCTTTCGTAAAGTTTATACTTAGACCATTAAGGATCTGATGACCCTGAAAGATGGAGACGGATAGTCTTTATAACTGCATTTAATACTTTTATCAAGTACTATTTTCTATCTTTAATGGGTACTAGTTGCGAATTTATATTAGACTATTACGCTTATGAGGTTGATCGTATGACGGAGGTAGAGGGGGGAGTAGTATCGATCAATTTCGATTGGCTTCTTGATTCCAAAAATACTCAAGGTGGTACTTCTGAGGGGATCAAAGGATCACGAAGTGGCCACTTCGCGTAGTGGCTGAGGTGCACGAGATCCCTTATGAATCGCTAATATCCTCATGAAACCATAAACATATTAGCTCTTTCTGTGCCATTTAAATACTCAGCGACACAGTCATATTGTATGGAGAAAAGTATTGAAGAGTAGAAATGGAGCAATGGAAAAATTGTACGAACACATATTTGTAGCCAAATGTACTGAGCAAAGGAAAACATATATTTATCAGTGTCACAAGGTTATACAACAATAACGCAGGTAGCTATTGTTTTCTTATACCATGTATTATGTGTTAAACGAAAAACAAAAGAAAATTAGATCATATTTCTGTAGTGAGAAAATTCTCAAAGAAATACCTCTAGATAAAATCAGAAATGAGACATTGGGTAACAACTTCTGCTTACCTTGTATGCTGTCGATTTATTTCAATACGTTCCTAATTTAAGATGTTTGGCTGCGAGAAAAACATCATTTGACGTTTGGCTTGATGGAAACAAAAATAAGAATGTTTTAAAAAGAGATTTAGTTTGAAAACAACATGGCCCAGGTGAAATTGTTGTCCTAGGAAATGTCCACTGGTTCTTCATTGGTTTAGATTTTATTTGAAAAACATTTTGCCGATGTGATATCGATTGTTGGAAAATATTTGCATTGGCTACTTTTTAGGAACTAAAGGAGTTTCAATACTGTGGACAAATTTTCCCTGATTGAGAAGTGAAACATATTCTCTAACTGGTTTAAAACAGTCTGTATCATATAATGCTCTTTTCTTTGTTTTATTCTGCTCTTTTTACAAAGTTAACATTCAATTCGATATCGAGGAATTAAAGTAAACTGGTCCTATGCATTGCTCCATCTTCTGCCACTAAGCACTGGGGATGAGATGATTTAGCTGCCAGTAAGGACCTAAGGATTTGATGATCTCGCTACTATTATGCTCCGAGAATGACATGATCTCGCTGCCACTAGACACTGAGGATTATAAGATTTTGCTGCCACTAGGCACTGAGGATTAGAATATCTTGCTGCCACTAGGCCCTGAGGATTAAAAGATCTTGCTGCCACTAGGCACTGAGGATTAGAAGATCTTGCTGCCACTAGGCACTGAGGATTATAAGATTTTGCTGCCACTAGCCACTGAGGATTAGAATATCTTGCTGCCACTAGGCCCTGAGGATTAAAAGATCTTGCTGCCACTAGGCACTGAGGATTAGAAGATCTTGCTGCCACTAGGCACTGAGGATTATAAGATTTTGCTGCCACTAGGCACTGAGGATTAGAATATCTTGCTGCCACTAGGCCCTGAGGATTAGAAGATCTTGCTGCCACTAGGCACTGAGGATTATTGCTGCCATAGGCACTGAGGATTATAAGATTTTGCTGCCACTAGGCACTGAGGATTATATAATCTCGTTGCCACTGGGCACTGAGGATTGGATTATATATTGTAAAAAGAATGTTAAGTGTTTAACATGTTTTCATGAGCTGCTAAATATGCCACATTACCTGCCTCTCTATCTCATTTTTCACAAATGATACGGCTTCGCGGCTCCTATTATGAATGCAAGCATCTTGACGTGGTTCAGGTCACATTGGGCTCGGTACTTTTTAATTTATAATTGTATATAATTTTAAACATATTTTTAGAATTTGTTGACAATTCAAAACTAGTTTGAAAATTCACATGGACGCCATTTTAAGACGCCCTGTTGGATCTCCTCTTCTATTTAACTTGGTGTTCGTCTTTTAGGATTTGCTTTTGTATCGATTTTAGAATTAGAGTGTTCTGGCCCCTCCCCTTTCCCCTCATTCATTATGTTATGTCAAAACATACATCCACACATACATACATACATCCATCCACTCATATATACATACATCCACTCATATATACATACATCCACTCATATATACATACATCCACTCATATATACATACATCTCATATATACATACATACATACATATCATATATACATACATCCACTCATACATACATCCACTCATATATACATACCCACTCATATATACATACATCCACTCAGATATACATATATCCACTCATATATAGATACATACATACATCTACTTTGATATACATACATCCACTCGTACATACATACATCCTCACATACATACGTTTATCTACACTTATATACATAAATACTTTCACTCATACATACATCAACACATAAATACGCACATACATCCTCATACAAATTCGTACATCACATATACAGCACCTTTTTGTCTTTATGAATAGTTAGGTGCTGAAACGAGGACATTCGATGAAAAAATATTTTTTCTATGAAATACTTGCCTCCCATTATCAGAGGCAGCGAAGCAAAAGGAATGAAAATGCTTTTTCTTGAACTAATTATGCCGGCATGGCAACCTGGGAAATCGTGTTCGAGTGCTAGAAAAAACATAATTAGTCTTTTTTTTAACTCAAGAGACTTTCCTCCGCAGTATTTCTACCTTCTCTCAATGAGGAACTTGCATGAAAAACTTGAAGGTTGACACAGTTTCGCAAATTGGTTTTTCTTATTCAAAACTAGCTTTCAACATATACTAAAGCCTGATTTTCTCGAGTCTCGATACATCCATACATACACATGCCTCTTATTTCAGCTGATTCTCATAAGAATATGACGCTTAGAGTAGGTGTGGTCACTCTAGGTGACGCTTAGAGTGGGTTTATTAAATTTTTGGGTTTAAAACTCAATCCACTCAATCCGCAATTCTAATTTGTTCATAAAACGAGAGCATGGGCGTAGCCAGGGGGGGGCAGGGGGGGGCCCGGGCCCCCCCCTAGCCGAGCTGGGTTGTTGCAAAAATTATATAAAAACTATGGTTCAGGCAAGGAAAAACATTTTTTTTTAAAAATTAATCTAAATTTTAATTTTATAAAAAAATTAATTAATTTTATAATTTTTATTTATAATAATTTAGAGCTTAAAGGTATCTTTTGTCTTAAAAATTAATTTTTTTTTTTTAGTTCGACATATTAACTTTGTGGTTTTATTATTCTTAAATAAAAACCATATTTAGTTCAGTTCAGTTCAATAATAATTTATATTTTGTTTTAGGGGATTGTTTTTTGTTTTTCATTAAGACTATTTAAAAAAAATTTTTTTTGATTTGTCCTCTAAGAGCTTTGTTTTTTAGCGAATTTCCTTTGGGAATAAATTCGCTAATGGGATAGGCATCAGTTTCTTGTAAAAACACTATCTTTCGAACGGATATTTTTTAATCAAACTTGGTACAAAAATCAACCTTTGGGAGGACACAAACCCTATTGAAAACAAGGTTTTTGTAACATCATTAACCCAGTTTGCTGAGTCAGCAAAATTTTCAAAAAATCGGCAAAATTCAGGGTTAATATTTTTCGCCGCAAAAAAGTTTTTTGAGACGCTGAATCAAATAAAACCGGTCCGAGGTCAATGCAACCACTCTAAATGACCAAAAAGTCGGAAAAACCATTGTAAATTACCGGAAACCAAAATTTAGGTCGATAAAAATTAATAAATTTCGAGTAGGGTGTCGTTTTCTATGTATGTTTGGGCACTGAATCGAATGAAACCAGTCTGAAGTCAATACGACCACTCTAAATGACCAAAAAGTCGAAAAAGCACAACAAATTACTGAAAACCAAAATTACGGTTGATGAACAACAAATTTTGGGTAGGGTGTCGTTTTCTATGTATTTTTGGGCGTCAAATCGATTAAATTTGGTCTTAAGTCGATACGGCCACTCTAAGTGATCATAAAGTCAAAAAACGGTGGTTAATGCAGGAAAACCTAAATTTTGAACCCTAAATAACATATTTCAAGTGGGGAGTCGTTTTCCATGTTTTTTGGGCCTGTGTGTTGAATGGCAGTGGTCCGGAGTCGATACAATTACTCAAACTCTCTCCTGGGTTTAAATCCTGGTTGGGACGATATTTCTTATCGTTTTTTTGCATAAAATAAACGTTTTTTTGTAGTTTATAACTACAAAATAATTCTGGCGTGGTGGTCCGCATATCGGAAGATTTCCTTTGGTATGCGTGCTTCCTTGATTAACAACAATCCTGGTAGGAACGTTAATTTTTATTCTTTTTTTACATTATATATGTATATAACTACTAAATAATTCTGGCGCGGTGATCCACTGTCGGGCAAATTTCATTTAGAATTCGTGTTTCCGTGCTTAACAACCCATTTCTTGCTTAAGGTTCCGGTTCATACTTCAGAACCTAAGCAGTTACTCAATTGTCAAGCACTGCTGCTCGTAACTCATTTTGTCTGTATTTTTCAAAGGAAATGCGCTAAAACTTTTGAAAGATAACTGACTAAGCTTAAAGATAAGTAACTAAGCTTTAAACTATTTCAAATAATAGTGCGTACTGCTAACTTTAGAGGCATAGTTTTGTATAAGTAACTGGATAATTATGCGCATTTTCTTTGAAAAATACAGACAAAATGAGTTACGAGCAGTGCTTGACAATTGAGTAACAGCTTAGGTTTTAAAGCATGAACCGGAACGTTAACCAAGAAATGGGTTTTTAAGCACAGATATACGCATTCTAAATTAAATTTGCCCGACAGCGGACCGCCGCGCCGAAATTATTTATTCAGTACTATAACTATAAAAATGATCATTCCAACCAGAATTGTTGTTAAGCACGAAAACACGCATCCAAAAGAAATTTGCTCGAAATGCGGACCACCGCGCCAGAATTATTTAAGAAAAACCATAAACCTTACATACACACACACACACACACACACACACACACACACACACACACACACACACACACATATATATATATATATATATATATATATATATAATATATATATATATATATATATATATATATATATATATATATATATATATATATGATGGGCCCCCCCCTAAAGGCAACCCTGGCTACGCCCATGAACGAGAGTCATATCTTAAATATGACTCTCGTTTAACTCTTAGTTCGATGCTTGTCTTTGTAGTAAACTACATTCAATTTGGTACCAATATTAATAATTTCGGATACTGGTGCCGAAGCTACCGTTATGTTTCATAAATACCTTCAAACAAACAAAGACATAATGAGTATGTAGAGGCGAGAAATTGATATTTCAAGGCGATAGCTCCATTAGAAGCTGTTACTTAGAGTTGTGCATTTAGAATGCTCCATCCGGTATAGTTTATACGTATCGTTCGCCACTCATTACAGTCAGAGCAAATACTTATTGTATCCAGTGCCACCGTGATCTTAGACTTTCTAATACTATATAGAATGAGGACTTTACTTGGTTAAGAAATGCAAACATACTAGAAGGCAAACAGCTGTTAGTTTTCAAGGTTACCTTTGCCGTATATGTAGCCCAGCTGTCACGTTTTCGCGTGTAATAAATAAACATTAAGAAACTAGCGTATCTTTAAT
Source organism: Microvelia longipes (assembly GCA_018340805.1). Lineage (NCBI taxonomy): Eukaryota > Metazoa > Arthropoda > Insecta > Hemiptera > Veliidae > Microvelia > Microvelia longipes. Next base: position 445,874 of record JACMZG010001908.1, read on the forward strand.
TTGATTTGAAACATTGGTTTAAGTTTATCACAAACCTCAAACCGGCCATCTTTATCTCTCGCTGTATTATCTTGCGTCGCTAATTATTAATTTGAGCATGGTTTGCTAGTACAACTCTAATGTGTGGTAACAGTGAACAGCGGTAACAGTAGTGTGCTATACTGTGAAGTACAGTGACCTGCTGTTCTTGTAAATAAGGCATAGGTGCATTTTGAGAAAACAAAACACTGATTATAATTTTCTATTTCTTGAGAAAATAAAATATCAAGAAGAAATTGGGACAGCATCCCAATGCTGTTCAAGTTGATATAATAATGCAATGTAATAATAATAATGTAATAATGTAATTAAGTTGATAACTCGATTCAACTGATCAAGTTGATATAATTTATAAGGTGATTTAATTAGAGGGTTTATATCAATGAAATCAATTTTCACTTCACCTCATTTTTATCTTGGGTATATAGGGAAAATTTGTGTTACCAAAAAAATCCGAAACCGGGATGTCACCGAATTATCTGTTTCAGGTGTTTTAAGACCTCCTGAGTGGTTTTTACAAAGTTGTCTGTCTGTATGTGTGTGTGTGTGTGTGTGTGTGTATGTTATCATCGTAGCTCCACATACTCGTAGAACAAAGTAAACCATTACTTAATAAATAAGTTCACTAAGTTTCGTTTCAATACGACAGGTGTATTAAGCAGCGTCGAGCGTGGTGACTGCTGGGAATGAAACGGATGTCTTTAACATCTGAGGACGAGCGAAGCGAGTCCGAAGCAGGAAGGATGAGCGTAATGAATCCAATGCGATGAGGAAAAGTTTCGAAGTACCCGTACCCGATTTTTTTTGTTAGGTTATAGTCCGGCATTGGCCCTGCAATGACGTCACACGTCATTTATAAAAAAAGTCAGGTTATTACCTGCAAATGCGTTTGGTTAGTTTACATAGAAATATTATTACTATTGGTTGAATTTTGAAACATGTAAAAAGTAACCTAACCACTTTCGCTTATAAATATAATCAAATAATCAGTACAAAATTACAGATAACTTAGATAGTATAACGTAAAAAATATAAATCAAAACAAACATAAAATTCATGGGAAGCTGAAAGCAATTGGTTTATTGAGAGATAGGCTATGGGCATATGTATGTATGTATACTAGAGGGGGCCCTCTAGTATAACATCTCTATGTGTTTACATAAAATTGAATCATCTTATAAAATTCTAACATCTTGCGGGTTAGCATAACAAACTTGTTTGCGAAATGTAATAGCATCTTCTTATTCTTATTCTTCGAGGACGATTATTGAAAAATTATAGGATTGGATGATGTTTAAAGTTCTTGTTGTCTCTACTCTGGTTAAATAATCACCATATTTTAAACGCTCAATCACCTTTCGTAACATTATGAAACAGTACAAGAACTTTCAAACATACCAACTTAACCAAATTAAAAAATAAAGCCTCTTTTAGCAAGTTTTGCATAAGGATGGTCCATAATATTTTCTTGAAAACAAAAGGGCAGACAGTTGTTAAAAAATCCTTCTATAGTCTTAACTGTGGTTGGTTTAGATTTTAATTAAACCCACTGGAAAGCGTTTTCCATTTGGCATATTACTATTTTATAAATTACCATTTTTCAATAGGTAATTGTAGCAAAACTTTTCACACAAAGAGAGATCACAGCAATGACATTTCCGCACAATGTGGTTTTCTCTAGGGAAATGAAAAGCTGGAAAATTCTATTAACTGACAACTCTAGGAAAACGGCCGCAGTTTGAATACCAAATCAATAATCAATTTTTACTAACTTTTCTTGCTATGACGTTAAAATTCATCTTGGAGTTGAAGCTTAGCTTAAATTACTCTCTAGGGCACCACTTAATACTCTACCGACTCAGTTAAGAAGAACAAATTAATTTACTTACAGCAATTTAATATGAAACGAAAATGAATGTGGATATTTATTTTTAAAAAATAATTACAAGGAAAAAATTACATGGGACGAGAAAACAGACGCCACAGGTTTTATGAGGGAATAAATAGAACGAAAGAAATAATGAAATAATTATAAAAGTTCTTTAAAAATCCTCTTTAAAAAGGTGCTCAGACGAAAAGAAAAAAAAGCAAATGAAACAAGCTTAGGAAACAAGACTCAATCCGCAATTCTAATTTGTTCATGAAAAATATTTAGATTACGTTTTCTCTAATTTTAATGATGTAGATGTTATTAATCTTTAGTTATAATGTGCTGCATACAATATCATATTTTAATGAATATGACGTATCAATATTCAGTCTTGAATAAATTAAACTAGATAATAAATTAACTATCATAGACAATTTTGTAAGCCATCTTTCAGCCACGCAAATTGATCTATAAATTCGAAATTAATATAACCTTAGCTCTATGCAGTAACTGTGTAAATATGTATGTCTATATATATATATATATATATATTGCTCTGTGAAACCTGAGTATTTTGTGTGTGACTAAACTTGGATTTTTTCACTCAATAAAATGTGGTGTATATATATATATGTGTGTGTGTGTGTGTGTAATTTATTTATCAATAAATATAATTATTTATCCTTAATATTGGTTGAGGCTCAGCCCTGCGTAGCTACAAGGCTCGGCCCTGTAGCTATGAAATTAAAACTTCCGCCATGACGCCTATCCCATTAGGCGAATTTCCGAAGGAAATTCACTAAAAACGTGATTAAGGATTAATGCGGGGTTAAGGAGTGGCAGCTGCCAGCAGATATATGAATAGGAAAAGATGATGGATTTTCTGTTGCAACTTTAATAACTGTTTGGCAAGTTTAAAAGGGAGAAAAGGCTGTGTTCTCGTGAACTCTGCTCACTGCGTAGTTAGTTGCATGAGTGCTTAGCTCAGGTAGAAATACTGAGGAAAAGGTCCTATAGATTAGCCTTGAAAGTAACAACAATGCTTCTGTATAAATCATGGCCAATTGTAGAGTTAGTGAAAGCGAGAGATTATCAAATACAACAGCAATGCTACATCTTTCCTTCTCTTCTTGCATGTTCCTTGAGCTAGACGTCAGAAAATTAAACCAGTCATGTAACTAGCTCAGATTCTACTAAATTATTAAATATCGTGAAAATGATAAACATAATTTGCTCAGATTCAACCATATATAAAAACTTGGCTTCTGCCTTGACCATCCCTGAAAATTAGGGATAACAGGACTTCTAGGCATGTAATATTGACTCACAGTGCTAAAAGCTCATAGAAACATAATCTATGTGAGTAGTGAGCAAATAAACATTTCCTGTAACTTCAAGCTGAAAATAAAATCAAAGCTGCTCTTTCACATGGATCCTCCTGATTAAAAATGTTTAAGTCTTTCTTCGGCGTTTGAATGGCGGCTAATTGAATTCTAGTTAGCAAAGCAGTGACTTCATTTTTTTTAACTTTGTTCAGTTTTCCTTTGTAGTTTATGAAAATAGTTGCCTTACTTGTTATAAAGAATTTTCCATATTAGATTGTTTGGGCTGAGATCTTCCTCTAGGAATGTTTCCAGAAAATAGTAAAACTATTAGCATGAATAGAGAATGACTCTTCCGATACTAAGGAACAGCTTTCTGGGTCTATCGCTTACAAAGATTTCCCAAAGGAAATTCGCTAAAAGACGCCTATAAAAGAACTTTCGTTGACAAACTTAAAGAAGACACGAGTTTAGTTTTGTTTTGACTTGCCTCTGAGTCCAAGAACTCGTTGGAATAAAAAGGTATTTAAGTGTAAAGTCATGTACCAGTATGTGTTGTAATCTCTAGGATCATCTCACTAGAATGGACAACCTGTCTCTGAAGCCTGTTTCAGGCAGAAACAAGTATCAGAGACATTTTGGCTAGTTCCAACACTATTGTGAAAAGTGAAATGTTAAAATAATTTTAAAAACCTTATTATTTTAAGTACCTTTAAGAAAACTCAGAAAACATAGATCAAGAAACCTCTTTAGAATTCACCGACATAAATCTGTTGTAATTGAAAGCATTATTGGTGTTAATCCTAGTGCTCTAAGCAGCATCTATATTCCGCATTTATATACTACTTAGACGATGAAGCTTTAAATACATAGAAAGGTAAAAGAGATGGACGAACTCGAAGTATTATGTGGGGTGGCCGACCTTGTAGGGTTTTCGAACTAAAAAACAGGAAATGACTCTCTCATGATCTAACATTATGAGAAAATACAACAAAATGATTTAACACTAGCCAACCTGCCTCTATTTGCATTTTTCTGCAAACTTTTATAATTTCAATTGCTGCATTATTTGCTCTTTTATTAGGAAATTAATAAAAAGGCTTTTACTTTCTAATTTTCTTTAGAAAGTCTTTAGACATCCTGATATATTGATGATGCATGAGGAAAACCTACGCCACGTTGCGTAAATATTACTTACAATTCGTCTATTATTATATCTCTTAAAGGGTAATTTTTCGGATTTTCTTACTCTGAGAATACTTTTCTCCGTCTACTACGACTCTTTCCACCCACACGATCAGGATTGACGCGTCCGCTCAGGATCCCTTTTATTTGATTAAACTGTAGTAAGCGTGCTCTTTCATGCCAACGATCTCATAGGCACAATTTTTTTAAATTTTATAGTGGCGTATTGGACTGGAGTTGTTTTGGTGATGGTGTGACAAGATAAATAATCTGCAGTCTTCGTGAGTTAGTGGAGTATTGGACTCGAGTTGTGGTGATGATGTGACAAGATAAATAATCTGCATTGTTTATTAGTTACCGGTGAAATGGTCACGAGATCTGCGATTTGCTGGTGATAATGTGATAATTTAATAGTCTTTATGTGTGATAATCACCAATTGTTATTGATGATGATTAATTTATTATTTGAATTAATCACCATTAGGCAACAATTGATGCTTTTAAATTCTCCTAAAAAGAATTAACCTCATTAATTTCCAGATCCTTAATTATTGCAATGTCAACCTGATTAGTGTTTAGGAAAATCGTGTGACTTTATTAACCTACAATAATGACCCACTATGTATGGTTATTACATATGTAAAGTTAAAATTGATTATCAACCAATAAACGTAACGTATTATGGTTTTTTTATAATACGTTTGGTAATTCGCTTATATCGTGGCAGTATTTTACTTACCAAAGCTAAGGATATGTACAAACTGATATAGGACAACAATCATGTGGCCGCGAAGCGACGAACCGATTGAGATATGCATCAAAAGTATCGAGAATTTGAAAATTAATATTACCATTAATGATCGTTTTTCCTGTATTTTGGAAATGAAACCCCCGAACAAATGCATAAGAGGTTTTTTATGGCAAAAAGTCGCTAATTAGTTACTTCATGAACATTATAAAAAAAATAGTGTTGAACTAATGATTATTGATTAAATCCTCGTGGGAATATTACATAGTTTATACCGAGCAATGTTGGGTCTTTAATATCGATCTGTCAGAATGAGCTTACATCTAACTAATGATCTTTACATCTAATGAACTAACATCTTGAAAAGAATAAAAAGGAATTTTAAAGGTAAAAAGTTTCAATTTTCTGACTTAGTATTGTTCAATACACAAAATACGTCAAACACAATACGAGTCGTCAAAAATACTCGTATAGTCAAATAAGATTAAAAGTATGAAACTATCTAAATATAGTTTTGGCTTTGATTACGGTTTATGAGGGAGGACACACTCACCATGATAGCATAGAAACCAAATATCCTACCTAATAACAACTAATACCTAATAGAGATATAATAGATATAGGTGGCTAAATACTCCAGTAGCCAATGAATTTTAATAATACCGGTACAAAAGTAAAATAAATGATAACATTTATATTTACAAGAAAATAAAATCAATAAATAAAAAAATATCGAGACAAATAAATACAAATAATTGAATAAAATCTTAATATTCTATGTGAACAATTAAAAATAAAAATAACAGCAAATTGAATTTTCTCTCTTCAAGTTTATGTTGATAGAATTAGATTTAATCCATTTAGGAGTGTATAAAGCATTGAGAGAGGGGGAGGGGAGTGGGTTTGGCTAAAAGGTTTAGTGGACAGTTTGCCACTCTGGGAAAATTGAAACTCTGCTGCCAGATCAACAGAATCCATCAGCATGTCACAGTTAAAGTATAAACTCTAATATAAAAGCGGCTAAAGTATAAACTCTTATACAAAAAATTATATAAGAAGAAGTTTATTATAAAAAGCTCTAAATTTGCATTTTACAGATCATGGGCCGTGGACTATGGTCAGGCTAATCATAAACTTTGGATACTTAGGACGCGTTGTTTACTAAAAATAATGCTCTATATTCCCCGTGGCCTCATACCAGCAAATATTCCAATGCTGTATTTAAATATGTTTGGCCCTTGAATAGTTGCTTGTGTTGCCTCGTCATGAACAGTGATCATGCTTGTCCTTAGTTGCCTCGGCGTCATGACCAGTTGTATTGTGGTAGCAGTTGCCTCATGTGATGCCTTGTTTAGTTGATGTGATCATGCTTGTGGCGGCGTCATGACCAGTGTATTGTGGACCTTGTCCTTAGTTGCCTCGGCGTCATGACCAGTGATAATGTATTGTGGTAGCTTGTCCTTAGTTGCCTCGGCGTCATGACCAGTGATCATGTATTGTGGTAGCTTGTCCTTAGTTGCCTCGGCGTCATGACAGTGATCATGTTATTGTGGTAGCTTGTCCTTAGTTGCCTCGGCGTCATGACAGTGATAATGTATTGTGGTAGCTTGTCCTTAGTTGCCTCGGCGTCATGAACTGATCATGTATTGTGGTAGCTTGTCCTTAGTTGCCTCGGCGTCATGACCAGTGATCATGTATTGTGGTAGCTTGTCCTTAGTTGCCTCGGCGTCATGACCAGTGATACAGCTTGTCTTAATGTGATGTTTGTGGTGCTTGTCTTAGTTGCCTCGGCGTCATGAACAGTGATCATGTATTGTGGTAGCTTGTCCTTAGTTGCCTCGCGTCAGTGAACAGTGATCATGTATTGTGGTAGCTCTGTCCTTAGGTTGCCTCGGCGTCATGAACAGTGATCATGTATTGTGGTAGCTTGTCCTTAGTTGCCTCGGGTCATGTATTGTGGTAGCTTGTCCTTAGTTGCCTCGGCGTCATGAACATGATCATGTATTGTGGTAGCTTGTCCTTAGTTGCTCGGCGTCATGAACAGTGATCATGTATTGTGGTAGCTTGTCCTTAGTTGCCTCGGCGTCATGAACAGTGATCATGTATTGTGGTAGCTTGTCCTTAGTTGCCTCGGCGTCATGAACAGTGATCATGTATTGTGGTAGCTTGTCCTTAGTTGCCTCGGCGTCATGAACAGTGATCATGTATTGTGGTAGCTTGTCCTTAGTTGCCTCGGCGTGTAACAGTGATATGTATTGTGGTAGCTTGTCCTTAGTTGCCTCGGCGTCATGACAGTGATCATGGCCAGTGCCTCGATGACCAGTGATATTGTATTGTGGTAGCTTGTCCTTAGTTGCCTCGGCGTCATGAACACTTGTGGATAATGACAGTTGATATCCCAACTGATATTGCTAAGTGAGCATTCTTTGTTTGCTCTTCTAAATAAAGAAACTGTCTATATTTGTCAAACTTGGCTGTGTCAACATTTTACCAGTAGACTTTTTCTTTTCAAAAAGTTGAAATGTCAAAAAGAAATTGACTCAGGGTCCTCTCGCTCACCTTCCCTTGCTTTTTGTCCCTTCTAACTTCTCACCCCTTTTTCTTTTTCTCTTCCAAGTCCCTAGTTATTAAAGCGTTTTTCCTAACTCTGAAAAAGAGGCTATTTACAAACTATTTCTCTTTTAAACTTCATTACTTTGAAAATTTTAACTTGACCTTCTTTATAGTTTTTCGAAAAACTCATCTTGTTGCTAATTAAACAAAATATTATTTAAGTCTTTAAAATTAGGTTTAAGCATTTACAATTGGTCAGTAGTTCCTATTTTTTAGTTTTCTAAGCTCTTACTAGTTTTTGTAATCGATAAACAAAACAATAATTTAAGGTTTCTCTGCCATGCATGGGACAAAGCTGTTCTATGCTTTCATTATTTTAATGTTATGTGTCTTACTAAAATTTTACATTAATTAATGTAAAACTCTCACTATTTATGCACCATACATAGTATAAGTGAAAAATACTAAAAAATAATAGTCAACAATATTAAATAGTAAGAGTGAAAAATACTAAATAGTAATAGTGAATAATGCTGTAATAATAAATAAATAGTATTTTCCGAAAAAGATAATAATAAATTGTTTCTGCGAACAAGCAATATTGTATTGTATTTCATCTGAAAAAGTCTTTGAGTCTTTATCCATAGGATGTCAAATGAGTTCCTCTCAGTAATGTTTTTATCAGGTCATGTTTTATTAAATGACATGCATACATTTAAACAAATCGTTGACAGATTGGAAAACATTCTAATTGAGATGAAACTCGGCACTAATGTATTCCTTTGCTTAATAAAGTATCATAAGTTTCGTGTTAATAAGGCTGGTATGTCGCATTTTGACCATTAAATTTTGTTGAGCAGCGTGAAGTGTGGTCAGTAGGGAGAGGGTCGACCGCTGGATTTACACTGTTTTTTCTTCTTGAGAGCGAAGCGAGTCTAATGATATAATTAATTATAAATTAGGCATATTCCAAATTCTGATGAAGTGGTGAGAGCGAGCGTAGCCAATAAGATTAAGTTCACGATAAGTTTTATGATAAAAGTTGCGAGGTACCCCGTACCCCATTTTGTTTTTCTCTTCAAAGAAGATAATTTTAATCTTGGCCTAGTCGAAGTACTCCAGAGACTATATACTTAAACAACCTAGGCTCTGAAAAATATTTTGCAATTTCATAAAACTTGTTTTTAACTGTTAGCAAAACTTTTTACTTCGACTTATTATGTTGGTTAAATTAAGTTTCTGAGCTTTGAGATAACTTACTATAGTACTAGCTTAGAAGTTCTGGAATTGAACTGTTCCTGGAGAAATCAAACCGATGGGCGATTCCAAGTTATAAAACCTGTAGTTGTCCTCCTTCCAATTACTCTGCTAACAAACAGTAAAATGATTCAATTTTAATGCTCTTTTAAAGAGGAGGTGGTTAAAAGCAGTATATGTGACCTAAATTTTTAAAATTCTCAGCGGTTGATGTATTTACTGTTGGGACAATTAGACGAATTCCGCAAGGGGGACAATTAAACAATAATGCTACGAGGAGAACAAATACTGCAAAGGGGGCAATTGAACAATACTCCCGCAATTGTCCGGCACATAATTTTTAAGGGGTGCAATTAAATTCCGGTAGGAGATATTGTATTGTTTGTGTTACTAGATATTTCCAGTAAATTTCTATGACGTTAGCTCCCTTTTATTGTGTATGTTAGTCATAGAGAAAGTATAAAGCCAAAATAGTGTCGCCACCGTTTTACAATAAAAATGGAGGGGTAGGAGAACTTTGTCCTACAGTTATTTTTGAAGTAATACAGTTTGTGTTTAATGTCTAACACGTTTAATGCTAACATTTTTTAATCCTAAATTAATTTTTTTAGTACCTGTAAGTTAATAATTTTAAACAAGGTAAGAACAACATTAAATTCGTACAAAAACTACATATTAATTACTACAAAATAATTTAGAGCTAAATATAGCTCGATATCGAGTTTATGACCAGAAGATAAGAAGGATGTTTTAGTGTTATGAGTGCACGAGAGAGTACAGAGGTAACGGTTATCTTGGACAGAAACGACACGCTTCTTCCCTCTTATTTATTTTCCATGATATAATGCCTCTTTCAATTATCACTCTAAGCACAGTGGATATTGGAGGATCATCAAAAACGTCGGTTCTGCCTTATTAAATAACATAAGCTTATTTTTCCTTTAAAATATCGCTAATATGGACTTATAGCACTGAGACGGGAATTTATTTGTTGCTAAATCAAATCCTGTTTCTGTGAAATTTTCTCGAGAAAATGGTTTGCACGTAATTTTGGAACAATTAAACTGTTTATTCTCATTTGCCATTGATTACAATCAAGTCGGCTCCTTGCATTACGGATGCATTCTTACTAGGTACGTAAACCGGTTCACAGTGTCATTGTAGAGTGGGGTTAAATGACTCAAGTCTGTCCTCATATTCCGCAGCATTTAACAAACGAAACTGAAAACTTGTTTTTAAGATTTCTCTTAAACAAATAAGTAAATCAGGGTCAATAATCAGGGTCAATGTCTAACTTTTTACTTTTCATCATTTATACTGTAGGTTTATAGAAAAAGTACTATGTTTACTCTAAGAACCCGAAACCGGGAGTTCACCTGAATCATCTGTTTTGGTGTTTTACCCTAAAAATAAACCAAAATTCATAAAAAAATAATAATAAATACATAAAAATAAGGAGGCACAAATTACCCCAAATCATTAATTAAATATGGCTCCAGTTTACACAAAATAAATATTGTATACTTTTACCAATAAAGAATTTGTTTTAAAAAAGACCTCCTTATTAATTTTCTGTTATGATTGTAGCTGCCACTGTGTTTAGTCTAGAAAGATGAAACTTTATAGAGGCACCACAGACAATCAAGTTACATGGGCACAGAAATCGATATTTGGGTCTGTGTAGTTGTCTTATCCGGAAACAATGTTATCAAGACGTCTTTATTATTCGACACACGGCTGAAATCAGTTGACAGCGTCGGAAAATAATACAAGTGAGCCAATGAGGTTAGTCCTGGAAGTTAAACGACGCCCTCAATTTCAAATCATCATATTGGTTCCTCAACTAAATTTTCCCGCGCTATCAACTGATTTTAACCGTGTATCGTACTACAATGACTCAGGAAATTTCCAAAAAAACATGAAAAATGGTTTGAAATTAAATGAAAAAAACATGGAAAAAATCTTTTTAAAATTTGGCACGCATATTGTCATATGTATAACACCAACAAATGTGCTTTTTCATCTCTTCATCAGCATTAGTTTATGCTTTTTCGAATGACAACATATATACGTAAAAAGAAATCGTTAAAAATTAAAAAAATAACCAATTATGTTTTGAATGACTTAAAATTTGGAATAAGTGTATTTCTTTATAAAACGAAGTTTAATTTCTGTACGGTTAGCATATCTACCGTTTTCGTCTGACCTTCGGTATGGAGCTTCGAGCGTGGTCGGTCATTGGGTGGATCAGTGGCCGCTGGTATTAAAACGGAGCTTTCTTATGTGAGAATGAGAAAGGCGAGAACAAAGATGTACTAAATGATAAATTAGGCGTTTTCATATCAGTATATGAATGCGTACAAAGTGAAGCGTAGCGAATCCGAGAAGGCGAGGATAAGTTCCGGGGTTCCCCGTACCTGAGTTTTTCGTTTAGTTCATTTGTGCAGTCTAATTCAGATTTGTACTTCTGGTTGGTGTGGTTATTATACCTTTTGTTTGGCGATAGTAACTAACCTTTTCTTTGAACCAGACCAAGTTTTCTCTTATAATCGTGAATTTTATTAGGCTATTGTATTTTTTATTTTATCGGCGTTTACCCTTCCTACAAGGCGCGGAGATATTGTCCACCGCCTTCAGGATTTGATATCTAACGACACTTGTAGTGATAAGCAACAAGTCACGTTATATATAAAATCATATTCACGTGTTCGTCACTCATTTATTTCTTCCCGCCACTTAAACTTCTCTTCTATTGATTTTACTCTAGTTTTCAAAAAAATCAATATTTCTTTTATAGCTAAGGCGAAGTTTTGGTATCAGAAGTGGCAGGTTTTAACTCTCTCTCATAACAATTCTAATTTTAAGTAATAATTAGTGAAAACTTTTCAACTGATCCCTCTCAAGGCCTTTCTTCCATCTTCGTAAATCTTCAATTCAAGCCTCTTTCAATGACCTCCTAGGTCCCCAAGTAAGGTGCAAAGCTCATCCCTGTATAAAATGAAAGGGCTGACAGTAAGATGCAGGTAACTGAGCCATTGCTGACTCTTCTTACTACCTTCCTAAATAGGAGGGTCATATTTTTATTTACCATGTCTTATTCAATGTGGTCTTTATACCTCCCAGATGTTCGTACAAATATTGTACAAATATGTTGTACAAATATTTATTCCCAATGAATTTTTACTATGGTGTCTTGCGGTAGATTGCTGCGGCCTTGCATGCTCCTAGGAGTTGCATAATAGTTTAATCGTTTTTCACACTTTGGACGGACAGGCGTATCTTTAAGACGCATGGTATAAAGATGTTTTTAAAGGTAACAGTTTCTAACCTGTTAGAAGATCTATGATGCATCTTATTTTTGATGTTCTATCTATAAACAACAATTTTTTTCTGCTTTTATTTGTTCTGACAATTTTTCTTGATTAATTGTCAGCAATTATAACGATTCAACAAAGATTTTTCTGTTTACTCTAAATTCCAGTGATTGAGAATAGAACTTATATTTCTTTTTGTCCATTCTAAGCACGGACGTGCTTAGCCTACATAGCCCTCAAGGCTCTTCTTATTTTTCTCTAAAGTTAAATATGCTTTAGAGATGGCTGTTCCCAAACTATAAATTTCCCTAATGTCATTAAAACTTCACAGAATCACATCTCAAGCTTATTGGACAAGACTCGACGAAACATTTATTTCTTGAGGTCTTATATCAAATTTTTAGTCAATCCCAGAGCTTTCGTTTCAAACAAATCTTTATCATAATCTTATCACATTTGATTTCTTTTTAGTAAATAAATTAACTTGTTTGGCAAAAATGCCGACTATTAAAAAAAATAAACGACTATTAGAAAAATAGTCGTTATTTCAACTTGCTTGGAGATCTATCTTCTATCAATAATCATTTGGACTATAGATACAAAAAAGAATCACCATCTGCTACTTCTTTCTAAAAATTAACACTGTCACCTCTTGTTGTTTAATTTTACTGGGTTAAATATTTACTGATGAATAAATTGTAATAAAATTCTATTATATAATTGGAATGATATTAAAATAAATCAGATTCAAATAAAAAAGGGTGTTTTACTAGACTAACAAGTTGGTGTCGTCTTCAAGTGTTTTCATGAATAATTTGTCAGAATTAATCAATGAGCTCGCTTTCTGATGAAACCCCTTTTCTTTAGACTTTTACAATTTTGCTTTAATTATTTTCAATAAATAATTGTCGACAATTATTCACTTCGACCTTAAATCACGGGCTACTTCAAAACACACAAACGTTACATCACAGGCTGCTTTAAAGCAAAGTCTATTTTTAAAATCACAGGCTGCTTTAAAACAAACTCCAGAAAAACTTGATTGCCAAATTGAGAGAAAAATACACATAATATATCCGTTCTTTATATTGTTGACTTAAGTTTTTCTATTTTAAGAAGAAGGTAGCCCGGTGTTTTGAGACAAATTTAAGAATGAGTTTCTGATATTGATCGTTGCAACAGGAGGGGTGCTAGCTGTACTACAAGCTTCGCTGTTGTTTCACCTACAGCCTTTTGTAGCAACTGGCAATAACTTGTGTAACAAAACACTTCACTAACTTTTAGTGGCTCTATTGTTTCTTTATTCAAGAAATTCCTTTTGCCTTAGTTTTCTTGTACTGTTTTCTTTTATACCAAACCTGGAAATTCGCTTAAATTCCTCTATCCTTAGTTTATTGTAGTGTTTTATGTTATGCCAAAACTGGTGTACGCTAAAATGATAATAATAATTTTTATCTCCACGCGGTGTATAATGTAACGTTTATTAACTAGTTTTTAGGGAGAAAAGAAGCAATTTTCACTCCCAAGGGAGAAAAGAGTTTCCTATTATGGGTTATGAGTGCCAATTATACCATTTTTTAGGGGAGTGGTATTCTTTAAATTTATACAGGTGACCAATAACGTTTTTGTAATTTTACCGGGGGTGGCAACCCCAAAATTTATAAGGGGGTTTGACCCAAAAAAAATTATTGGCTCAAAATCCGTTTTAGGTCAAAAAAGTTGTTTGGAGCAATAATTTTTTTTTATATTTTTTTGGGGGCAGCACCTCTAAACTTTATAAGGGGGTTTGACCCAAAAAAAATAAGAATAAAATACAACAAAACATGTTAAAATAAAATCAACGTCTGGAGATAAAATCTTGTATGCACCTTGGGAGTAAATTGCTATTTTCCCTCTCGCAATTACCTTCCTCGGCTTCGCCTCGGGAGTTAAATACTTTGGTTTTCTCGGCTTACTCCTTAGTAACCAACTAACTGCATAGGGAAACAATAGCATTCTTTACTCCCTTGGTGCATAAATAACTATTATAGTAATGATAATTATTAATAAATCATTGAATCCTCTTATTTAAAATAAGAGGTATTATTACTTTTTGTACATAAAAGAATTTTTCCTGATTTAGATTAAGTTGTGTTAGTGAAGTGTGTTTGTTTAATATCGGATAAAATGCATAGGTTTTTTAAATTTGGAGTTGAAATTTGGTACAGGGGAATCAAATTATATAGTAAATATGTGTAATTTGATCAGGGCTAGTATATAAGGGTTTTTATTGTATCACTATGGGCTTAATGACCATGGAGTGAGGTCAGTACCTGAATAAGTGACCGCTGGCAACAAAACAGATATTTCGATTTCTGAAGATGAGCAAAACGAGTCCGAAAATGAACTGCAATATAAATTAGTTCATTTCCATATTCTGAGGACGACCGAAACGAGTTTGAAGTGGTTTGGAAGAGATTTGCAAATCTAATAGGGTGAGAGAAAGTGCCGAGATACCCTACACCCGTTTTTTAACTATTCCCTATTTATACCATAGATATATAGGAAAAGTATTGTTTGCTAAAAATCCGAAACCGAGACGAGATCGAAATTATCCGTTTCAGGTGTGTTTATGACCTCCTAAGTGATTTTCACGAAGTTGTCTGTCTGTATGTGTGTGTGTTATCATCGTAGCGCCCAGTGTATTTATGCCAGAGAGTTAAAAGTTTGTACAAAAATCAGTCTACCGCTGCAATTGATTGAAATTTAGTACAAGTGTATCCATTTACGTATTAAATAATGACGCTAAGTTTCATATCAATACTACAAGTATATCCATGACTTTTGTTGGATCTTAATAGTTAAGCAGCATTGAGCGTTGTCTGTGCTGTATGGAAGACCGCTGAAAATGAAACGGATGTATTAACTATCAGAGGACGAACGAAGCGAGTCCGAAAACATGTTTTAGTATAAATTTGGTGTATTGTTTATTCTGAGGACGAGCAAAGCGAGTCCGAATTAGGGAGGTTGAGTGCAGCGAATCCGATGTGATTTAAAGTTCTGAGATACCCCGTACCCGATTTTTTCTGTTTACACTTCAATAAAAAATAACTGAGATCATCTAGTTTAGGTAATCACTGTTCGGCTTGCACCAGGTTACGATGTCATATGACACTCATCCTCGTCACTTATCTCCGCACTATATGAGAACTGCTCCATGTTTAAAGCGTTATCTTATATATTTATAAAACCTTTAATATTTAATTTTTCTCTTTTAATACAGAATAATTAAAATATATCCTGTTATCATAACATCCTTCCTTTTGATAGGGTTCTAGCATGTATAATTTATGTATGTTTGTGTCTATAGTCTAAATATGTTCTATATTAATACCTATGAAGTATCATATAAATACGTACGTATTTACAGTATTTATGTGCATGTTTATATTCTATATTCTAAAAAATATGTCTGTTTTTACTTTTCCTCATTTATACCGGAAGTATATAGAAAACTTGTTGTTTGTATTAAAAATCCGAAATAGGAATTCCACCTGAAGTATCCGTTCACCTTTACCATATTTGTGGCTAGCATAATAAAAGTTCTCAACCACATGTGTGGCGATTGGCTAGCTCTGTACAAGACTTCAACAACATGTGTGGTGATTGGCTAGTTCAGTACTAGACTTCAACAACATGTGTGGCGATTGGCTAGTTCAGTACCAGATTTCAACCACTTTTGTGGCGATTGGCTAGTTCAGTACTAGACTTCAACCACTTTTGTGGCGATTGGCTAGTTCACTACTAGACTTCAACCACATTTTTCAAGACATCAATGACGAAAAAGTGGCTCATGTTTATATTACGATCTTAGATAAGTGGGATAGAGAAGGCAAATTCCATAGTTGGCATCTTGGATCTCTAGACTTGGTGGGACTCTGTGCCCCTATGTTCCGTACCTTAAATTGGTAGACTTACTAGGGCACTCTGTCCACAAATCCCGCACCCTCAGATCCTGTTATATTTTTTGTTCACTTTATATTTTTATTTAGCTTTAAGTTGGTTGTAGATAGTTGAAACTGACCAACACACTGGGTAAAGAGGTTGCGGCTTAAACTCGTATGCTTGTCCCCTCGAAACTTTCAACCCCTCAAATACCTTGCTACAGGGTTAACCTTTTAACTTAGACCTTTTACTTCATAGTCTATTGAGTTAACTTTGACATTTGTTGTTACTTTAAAAGGAGCTACTTCCGACACCTTAGTCTTGAGTTACTAAAAATCTCTAGAATGAGATGTTTAGATGGAGAATCGCTGAGTCCTCATAATTATGATGAAAATTACATAATTATAAAATTGTTTTAGTATGAATCCAACGAATCCTTAATTCGCTAATTCATTTCCATTGTGATAAATTTATTTCATTAATTCTGAAACAGATTTTGGCCTTACTCCTGCCTCCATCTCCCTCCATGCTTCCTTTATACTAGCAAATTTTTTTCGAAGGGAATCCGCTAAAATCCGAGCAATTCTTGGAAAATAAATTCTATTTGTTGAAGCCCTCATAATGTTAAAGTAGTTTCTTTTCCACCTATGATACAAAGTACCTTTGAAGACAGAACGGAGGAAGAAAAAAACTTCTATCGAGGAGGCTCTTGCCCCCAGCTCTGAGGATTTTAACATCGTGACCTTTGATATGCCGCTTTAAGCTCTTGTCGTCGTCACTCTTGCTCAATTTCTTTTTATCTATATTGCTAAATTTTAAAAGTATTATAAATAATTCCGTTCAAGATAAAACCATGTTTCATCAAATAAAAATCTTTCATTCATAAAATCCCTCATAATTGAATCACCTTAGTAATTCTATCAACTTGGAGTAGTAGAAGCAGCGAATATCATCAGTGTCGATATTTCCAAGGATAACCTTCATGTCGTATAAGATTTCACAAATCCATAAAGTATTACATTTCATTTACTGCGTCGCTCTGCGAATAAAAGACAAAAAATAGAAAAACATAATTCGACATTAAACTGAATTGTTTATAATTAATTAGGTATCTGTTATTATATAACGTATTGTATTGGATACATATTCATTATAGTTAGTTATTTATTTTCGAATTAATATAATGTGTGGACGGGTTAAACTACCCGTACTTTGTACGGTTTCAACCCCGTGTTTAACCTCATAGGGGGTTCAACACCCCCCCCTCTGCCAGGTGTCGTGTGAATGGGATTAAATGCGAGGTTCAACCCAGAAAGTCATTTATCACGGTGAAGAAAACCGTGTGAACAGTTGGGTTTGAACCCCCTGCCAAACCGCGCGTGTGAACGTAGTAATAATATTTTAACATAATATGTGGATACACTAACTTCTTTAAATGTTAAAGAGCTTTCTTAATTGTTGTTGTCTTCTTTGTCTTGTTTTTCAAACAAGCAATGCTCTACGCGTGCATGGAATCAGATTAATGCGGGCGATTGTGTATAAAAAGATCTACTGCTGATAAAATATGTGCTGTCTATTTTTTTGCTAAGGTCTAAAAACGGAAAATCTAACAACAGTTGATTTACAATTACCTCACCTCTCTCTCTCCCTTGGAATAGGTTACAATGAGGTTAAAAAGAGTTCCTGAGAACCCCAAAAAGATGCTTCAAGTCTGCCAATATAATAAGATAGGTTATGCTTCCTCTAGTAATACATGTCTATGGTACCTCGGCACAAGAAACTATTTGTGTTCAAATAAACTAGAATTTCTTAGGAAATTCGTTCATGAATTCTACGCCAATATTATTAGGATATATTGATTTAAATAGAAATAGTCGTTGTCTTTTGTTTGCGAGGCAGAGGGGTTGCCTGTGGTACGAGGGATGCTGCGAGTATTGATCTTCTCTCCCCTTTACTACGCGCCTTACTTAAACTACGCCATACTATTTATCTAAATAATATACTCAATGAAATTATATACAACATAATGACCGTATTATATAGGGAATGTAAAACATCGGGTACGGGGTACCTCGAGTAGATCTTGTCCACTCCAAATCGGATTCGCTTTATGTTAATCTTCACTCGGACTCTGTTGGCTGGTCCTCAGAACGTGGAAATAACTTACTTTATATAACAGTAGCAGCAGGTCCTCAGACTCGCTTAGCACGTCTTCAGACAGTATAACCATTGGGTTTTATACGCTGGATAGTATTCGACTCCTTCAGATGATTTCTCTACTTTCCTCACCAGTTTCTTCTTATTTTCTTGTCGAATTTTTTGATTTCTTTCTTGTCTAATAAATTTTATTAGAAATCATTATGTACGAAAAATATAAATAAAAACCCTCTCAGGAGGTCTTAAAAGCACTTAAAACTGAATAAAACAAAGCTTGAAGTAATTCGGTTGATATTATGTCGTACTGTGTGCACTACACGATGTATGGGTGGGTATGGGGTAAAAAAAGCAGCAACTTTTTTCCATTTCTGTGATCTGTTGGAGTGGAAATATTGACATTTATTGAAAATAGTGGGATCCATATTTTTTTATTTGAATGCTTCTCTCATTCTATAGGAGGTGAGAAAGCAAGTAATATAATTGTATGAAATATGTTATTATAATCTTGTATCATAAAATATAAGTTTTTATATCATGAAATATAAGTTATTATAATCATATTTAATGAAAAATTTCGTTATGTTTTTGGAGTGCTGCAAATCTGAAATAAAAACAAATCTGCCGTTTATTTTTTCTCTCACCAAAAAATATTATTTTATTTTGCCTATATTTTTTTTTAACTTTTTTGTTCAAGAAAATCAATTAATTATTGTAATGGTTCACCAATGTGAACACTCTATTTATATCATATGTTTTATAGTATTATATGTGAATAGCATCATGTTTACTTAGCGTACCTACATTATGTGTTTACATGTACTCCAGGCTTTTTATTACAAGCCTTGTGGTTTGTACATCAAATTTGTTCTTTTTGTGACAACCAAAGAGAACAATTGAGTTTATTAAAAAAATAGCGAACAATATTTGACTGGAATGTAGATGAAGACTTGACCACTTGGTAGCGGAGTGCATAGAAATATTATATTATTACTAGAGGGGCCCTATAGGTTAAATTTTGAAACATCGAAAAAGTAACCTGACAACCTTCGCTAAAATACAAGGATCTTGAATAAAGGGGATGACGCATTAAGGAACATTTGACCCCATGGAAGTTGTATGAGATAGAGAAATAACAGCAAACTTACCTTCCCTATAGTTATAATAGGAAAAAGGCGCCAAACGCTGGATATGTAGCAAGGTTTTCAAGTTTGCTTCTCAACTTTCTTTTGTGCTTATTTACTTTTAAATTTTAGATTATACTTAGCCACTTCAGTGAGTGATAATTTAAGCATGTTTATAACCTTCTCAAGCAATGAACAATAGGAAACCATTGAGAGGTAAGTTTGCCTCTAATATTTTTGACCTGCGCTGTTATAAGAATTGTAAGTATGCGCAGTGTACCAAGCATGTGCAGATGGTTTTTGACGTGAGTTTCGTGTTGAAGCTCTCTATTTTTTGGTTTTCGATGGGATCACTTTTTTGTATGGCAAATCTATTTATTGCGTCATCCCTTTTATTCAAGATCCTTGCTCATTGTTTATTGCTTGAGAAGGTAATTTTTCTAAAATATAATTAAATAATCAATAAAAAATTATAATACCTTATATATAGTGCCTGTATATGAGGCACTGTATATCAAACCTGATATACAGGCACTCTAATATATAGTAGAAGGTTAAAAATAAAAATCAAAACACAACTAATATGCGGGAAGCCGAATAAAATTGATTTATTAAAATCTTAACTCTCTTCTGAAGGAGGTTTCAATGTGGGTACTCAGAGCCCCGGAGAGCCTTAAAATCATGATTCAGGCATCTAATGCATTGAGATAGGCTATGCCCCCTCTAGTATATATCTCTATGGCAGAGTGGATCATTATACCATAAAGATATATTACTAGAGGGGCAGGGGCATACCCTATCTCAACACAATGAGAAGAATAAATCATCTTTTGGGGTTCTTAGGGACACTGCGTAGCCTTATTGTAACCAACTTTATTAGAAAGCCCCACAAAAAATTGTTTTGCTTAAAATCCGTTTCAGCACAAAAGAATTTGTTTGTTGCGGAATCCCCAAAATGTATAAGAGGGATGAAAAAACAATTTACAGGCATATTACAACAAATCGTTTGTAAATAGTAATTTAACAATAATTGAATTATACGTCAACGACTGGAGAACACCTGTTGCTAATCACATTATCACAAATTGCTGATCACATGATCCCGTGTAACTGATCACATGATCGTCTGTTACTGATCACATGATGGCCTGTAACTGATCACATCACATGATCATGATCGTGTTAATGATCACATGATCGTCTGTTACTGATCACATGATGGCTGTAACTGATCACATGATCGTCTGTTACCTGATCACATGATGGCCTGTAACTGATCACATGATCGCCTGTAACTGATCACATGATCGTCTGTTACTGATCACATGATGGCCTGTAACTGATCACATGATCGTCTGTTACTGATCACATGATGATCACATGCCCTGTAACTGATCACATGATCGTGTTACTGATCACATGATGACTGATCACTGATATGATCACATGATCGCTGTACTGATCACATGATGATTACTGATCACGTGATGACTGATCACTGATGCTGTTACTGATCACATGATCGCCTGTTACTGATCACATGATTGTGCTGACTGATCACATGATGACCGTTACTGATCACGTGATGGCCTGTTACTGATCACATGATGGCCTGTTACTGATCACATGATCGCCTGTTACTGATCACATGATCGCCTGTTACTGATCACATGATCGCCTGTAACTGATCACATGATCGTCTGTTACTGATCACATGATGACCTGTTACTGATCACATGATGGCCTGTTACTGATCACATGATCGCCTGTTACTGATCACATGATCGCCTGTAACTGATCACATGTCGTCTGTTACTGATCACATGATGACCTGTTACTGATCACGTGATGGCCTGTTACTGATCACATGATGACTGATCACATGAATTACTGATGATACCACATGATCGCCTGTTACTGATCACATGATCGCCTGTTACTGATTACTTTGTGTCCGCGGCTTTGACACTACTATATACGGTAAAAAGGTGACATAATGTGATCAATTTACTTTTTAAATACATAAAAGTTAAAATAATAACTTTGATCCGTGAATATTACATGACATGAGTATGATGGATGTGCAATCCTCTTCAAGAAAATTCTCTAGAAATCACCATTTCTTGACAGAATGCTTAGAAATAAAAAGGTTGAATAAGGATTAGGAGAAGGGGGGGGGGGGGGCACTTTACTAGATAGAAAGGGTTGTGACAAAAGATAAGGACGTATTTTTGAAGAGGAATATAGTTAATGGGGGGGGGTGTCTTATAACTCCCTCAGGCTTTATATTTATACAGCTCGCTTCCAATTTATCTTGAATTTTTGACCTTAAGAATGATCCCTCTCAACAATGCCCTATTACATTTATCTGAAATATTATTATCATTTTATATCAAATCATTTTTTTTCATGTAGTGTAGGTTTAAAGTATTGATAAAGTAATAGTAATGTCATTATGTTAACTTTCAAAGCTTGAGTAAAGCATGACAAATCACATTTCATCATATTAGAGTAAATAAATATTTACTTAAAAAAATAATAATTATATATATATATATATATATATATATATATATATATATAATATTATATATATATATATATATATATATATATATAATATATATATTATATATATATATATATATATATATATATATATATGCATGCATAGAGATATATATCTCTATGCATGCATATATATTCTAGAGGGGGCATAACTTATCTCAATAAGAGGCCTGAAACATCTTTTTGGGGCTCTCAGGGGCTCTGTGTACCCTCATTGAAACCTCCTGCAAGAGTGAGTCAAGGTTATTATGAATCAATTATTTTCGTCGTTCCGCACATTGTTTGTGTTTAGGTTTGTATTTATAAGGTTCTCCTATATAAGTTACTGTAATGTTGTATTGATTATTTGATTATATTTATAAGTAAAGGTAGTCAGGTTACTTTTTTAATGTTTCAAAATTTAACCTATAGGGCCTCTCTAGTAATAATAACTCTATGCATTCAGAGGCATGACACATCTAGGGGGGCACTATAGGTTAATTTGTTTTCAATGCATTGAGATAGGCTATGTCCCCTCTAGAATATATCTGGAGTGTATGTTTCTTGGGCTGTAAGAGACTATGTGTAACCTAATTGCAACCTACTCCAGGTGTATGTGAGCATAGAGATATCATTACTAGAGATTAAATTTGAACCCTATTGATTAAATTTTGAAACATTGACAAAGTACTCTTACTACCTTCGCTTAGAATAATTAAATAATCAGAACAAAAATACTATCAATTCTTTAGTAGAACGAAATAAAATACAAATCAAAACACAAACATTATGCGGGAAGCCGAAATAAATTGATTTATTGAAGATTTAGGTCTTCCGGTGGTGACCGCGTCAATGTAGATGAAGAATCCGACGTTTCGCTTTCACTGTGGGAGGCATCTTCAGGGATGTAGGACATCATGGATAGAAACACAATGCTCCACAAAACTTTGTAGAGCCATTGTGTTTGTAGAAACTTTGTAGAAGTTTCTATCCATGTTGTCCTACATCCATGAAGATCCCTCTCACAGTGGAAGCGAAACGTCGTATTATTCATCTACATTGACGCGGTCACCACCGAAAGATTTAAATCTTCATGACAATAACCGCGGAAGCCTACGCAGTTTATTAATTGATTTATTATAAACTTAACTCACTCTTTGAGATGGTTTAAATGGGGTTAAACAGAGCCCCTGAGAGCCCCAAAAAGATGTTTCAGGCTTCTCAATGTATTGAGATAGGCTATGCGCCCTCTAGTATATATCTCAATGTATTGAGAGAGGGTAAGGCTCCTCTAGTAATATATCTCTAGTCTTTGATTATAAAAAATATTTTATATTATCTGGTTCACTAAAAAAATTACAATTACTCAAACAATTGGCAGTTTTAATATCAAGTTGGGACTTTACAAACATAGAGATATATAATAGAGAGGGCATAGCCTGTCTCAATACATTAAGAGTCCTGAAACATAATTTTGGGGCTCTTAGGGGCTCTGTATAACCTAATTGAAACCTCTTCTAAGAGTGAGTTAAGATTATAATTAATCAATTGTTTTCGGCTTCCTGAAAATTTTTTGAATTATGATTTATATTTTCAATGGTCTACAATATAAATCACTGAACTTTTGTTTTGTTTATTTTTATTTTGATAGTCGAAGGAGGTCAGGTTATTTTTTCGATGTTTCAAAATTCAACCAATAGGGCCCCTCTAGTAACATAGCTATATGTTGTCAAACATTATGCATATATACATAGATATATTATTACTATAGAGGCCCTATTGATTAAATTTTGAAACATTAAAAAAGTAAGCTAAGCGTTTATTTTTAAGGGAAGGTGGTCAGGTTACTTTTTGCACAAATCAACCTTTGTCGGCTTTTTGCAAAATGTGTCTTATGTATTATAGACGTTCTATAATATAAGTTACTGTAATTTTGAACTGTTTATTTGATTATAATAAAATCGCAGGTGATCATTATTAACTATATTATGTTGTAAATTGTAATTTTGTGGTGTTAATGAGATTATATTATTAATCGAAGGTGTTAGGTTATTTTTTCGATGATAAGGCTTCTCTAGTAATAATATCTCTATGGATGTCGGCATTAAAATTTAACAGTGTTGCATGAGCGTGTGCCTTTTAAATCAGAAGAGTAAATACAAATGTTGGCAAAACTGACAATACCGCCATCTTTTTTCACAGACGGGCGTTAATAAAAAAAATAAGCTGTTTTTCTTAGAAATTTACAGCACGTTTTGTTTAAATTTTGTCTACGAAATCTGAGAAATTTCTTGTCAAGTGACAAATTTATTAAAAGTATAAATTTGTCAAAATCATTACATCGATAAAACTTGGATTAAATGAGTGAAAGTCTAAAATAAGTAACCAGGAAAAATCGTAAAGATGTCTAGGTTGGTTTTTTGGGATGTAAACATCCTAAATTTGTCTTAATTTATTTTTATTTTTAACCGATATTTTTGTTTGAAAAACTCATTTTTCAAAATGTGTCAAAACATGTTTAATAAAACGAATTACTCGATCAAATACTGTGCTTGGGTTGTCAAGACGAGCGTGGTGTCAATACAACCTGTACTTGGATCATTTTGAAAAATATCAACCCTTGACGTTTTTAATAATCATAGCCATAGATCCGTCGATATTGGAGAAGAATTTTAAGTTAAATATTTTACAAATAACCATCAAACTTGCCAATATGATGACCGATATCATAATCCCAGTCCATCTACACAGGTTGATCTGTTATTTAGTTAATATATCTATTTTGAATCACATTTTAGGTGCAAATGTGAACTCATATCTATTATTAGTTCATAAATGGTATTCTAGAAAGACGTATGTACTGAAAGTATTCCTATTATTTAGTTCTAACCTTTAAGGTTAAATATAGGTCATGTGATGACTGCATTAAGCCAAATAAAATGGTGTGAGAAGCAATGTGATTGATCTCAATGTTCCTTCCCTCGCTGTTGTCCATGGCTGTAATTTCTAATGAAACGGAATGTAGGCCTTCTGTTAATGATCTTGTCGAAGTAGATGATGTATCGGTGAGTTACTTTCTACAGCGTACTACATTTAGCCGTGTTAATCATCTTGGATTCTCTACTAAAAAAATTGTTTATTTTTTTTTAGTGTTACAGGCACTATGTCCTATTGCCCTCATTTGTCAACTACCTTTTAAGACTCATCTCCAGCAAACTTAAACCTTAATGAAATAAATGTGGAAGCTCTTACATTTATATAATTAGGTTGTTATTTTGCTTTCTTCAGATGACATTCAGCTGGATCAATCTAATATTTTTTATCCAAAATTATAATTAGTGTTTTGGATTTTAATATTTGGCTCCTAATTATTTGATTATTAAGATTTTAATTTGTGTGTTTTAAAATTAATTTTGTGTATCAAAATAAATATATCATGTTTTAAGACCTTATGGTTTACTTTTATTATTTTACAGTGGTGCAGATGATTTAGAAGATGGTGAAATATTTGATGATGACGAACCTGTTGAAGTATTTAAGGGTGGAGGTGCGGAGAAACCTCCGAAACCTGAATCTCCACCTAAAGACGCTTTTAAAAATAAAAATTCTATCAACAATGATCGGAAGAAGAATGCTAAGGATAGACGGAGTGGCAGCACTGATAGAAGAGATAAAAGAAATGATCATAGCAATCGTAATATTGGACCTGGTAAAAGAAAGAGAGGGAAGGATAGTGAAGATGATCACAGAGGACCAACTAAAAATGTAGGCTTCATTTATTAAATTAAGTATTTTTATCTCAATATCTACTCTGTCTTTTAACTTGACATGTTATAATATTGTATTGTAACATTGTATGACGTTTGATTAAGCACTGTATATGGCTTGAAGAAATTTGCTCCACATATACATGTGCAGAATTTAGAAAAATAAGGGCATTTTTAAAATCTAAATTATTTATCTGATTTTAAAAAAATCTATCTAAATTTTGTATCTGATTAAAATTTTACTTAAGTATTTGAATTAATTGATAAAAAAGACGATTTAATTTTTTTTTAATTTAGATTAGATCTTAACTTGTAATCAATACAACTGTTTACATTATATTTAAAATAAAATGTTATAGAAGCAAAGGAAAACAAATGATAAGAGCAAATCAAAGGATCAGCCGATAGACGAGGAGATAGATGAGAATGAGATGGTCTATGTAATGGGAGGAAACTCTCCGACTGCCACCTCTAAGCAGATGGATTGGGATAACGAATCTGTCTTCTCTGGTAACTTATTACTACGACTATGTTTGAATTAGTTTAGCAGTAACTCTATTTAACTGTTTACATTGGTTTTCACAAACCATAATAACAAAAGTCAAAGACTGTTAACTCTGTCTTTTATAACTGGTTCTTAATTGATAACTATAAAATACAAAGTTGTTGCATTAAATAATAAAATAGTTTATTTGTTTCTTGATTAGTTTGCAACAGACCTGTATGACCTTATTTACAAAGTCACTCACTAAGTATGTTATTTTTTAACTCTTGGTTCAATAAAAACATCATGTCATCACTTTGAATTTAAATATGGCTTGGATTTATATTAGGCGCCTACTTATAGAGAAAGGGTTTCCCATTATGAAAAAATAAGTATGCTCAGTTTCATTTTAATACGGCTCGTAAGTCTACATTTATTGTTGGGTCTCAACAATAAATGTCTTCTAACATTTATTGAGGAAGGTGTTAGACCTGGGTAATCGCTTACATTAAAACAGACATTTATAAAGTCTGAGGAAGAGTCTGAAGATGTTCTTCAATATAAATTAGGTTATTTTCTTATCCTAAGGACAGACTAAGCAAGTTAAAAATGGCAAGGATTCACTATACTCATATTGAATCCAATATAATTAGGAAAAGACCGGAGGTACCCTGTAACCAATGTTTATTTTATAGTTGTACATACCTTACTTGATATGACTGTTTCATTGTATCTCTATTTAATATTTCAGATGAAGAAGAAGGAGGTAAAGAGAGAGATAGTGATCGAGGAGGTCGAGGTAGAAGGGGTCGAGAGGGATTCCACTCTCAGAACCGAATGTCTCGAAGAGCCAGGCTCGGTCGAGGAGGGGCGGGGGCCGGGGGAGCCGGCAATACTAACAAAAGAAATAGATTTCAAAATAATAGGAAACAAAATAACGAGCAAGCGATTTGTAAATTCTTCCTGCAAGGCAAATGTCAGAGGATAAGGGTAAGTTTTTTGTTATAAAATGCAACTCTTACCATTCTAGGTGAATCTATAATGCTCTTTATAAGCCTCTTATACTGATCCCCGTTTTTTCTAAAAATTTTGAACAATTAATTAAAGTAGGACTTGTTAAGTTTTGTGAAGAACAAGACGAGTATTTAAAGAGAAGGAATATAATATATGCTTTGTATATTTTTACAAACAATTTATGAAAAATGTCACTCCGATGAAAAGATTGCTGGAGTTTTTATGATTTATCCAAAGCTTTTGATTTGGTGAATACTCTAATCTCAGTGTTCTTTAAAAAAAAGCTCTATAGGTATTTAATGAAGAGATTTAATGGACTGTTGATTATAATTATTATATAAAATTTATTAAAGACTGCTGTCCTAAAAAAGTTTTTATTTAAAACCTTTATAAACTATACATTTGGCAGAGTGGAACTTTGCATTATCAGTAATAGAATAATCTAACTATTCCAGCACTGATTAACTGATGGTGCATAGTTTCACTCTACAAATAGTTTAGTTTGTAAATGTTTTAAATATAAGCTTTTTTAGGACTACAGTCTTCAATAAATTGTGTATAACTCTATAAGTATGGTATATACTCTACCATAGACAGCTCAACGTCTTGATCATCTATAGATTTATAAATATAAGCTTGGTATAGGTATGACATGAGGGGGATGTATTGACATAAATTGAATCTCATATCCTAGGAAAAGAAAGCGAATAGTTGAAATCAAGGACTGTAAAGGTTCCTCTGTTGCAGAGGAAACATTAGTTACAACAGGAGTGCCTCAGGGCTCAGTCTTGGGACCAATACTATTTATTATATTTATAAATGACCTGCCAAGTATCATTTTAATAATTACTCAGTGTTTTATGCTGATTAATAAAGTGTGGCAATTAGTAATCAAAACGTTGATGAATTACTGCATCAAGTAAAAGCTGTAAGAGCTAAAATTAAACAGTGGGCATCAATTAATAGAGTGCAAAGTAAAAACATATTCTATGGTATTTAGAGGTTCCAAACAGAGTATCTGTAGTGTAATTAATGAAAAATGTAAGTCACTTGAGACTCTATTTCAATTTGAAACAACCGTGCTCCGAACTCAATAATTGTATACCTTTTTAATATCCCTTATTATATAATATAAGAAGTTTAGTTGACATTAAATAACTATTTATTTTGCAAAAGTGCTCTTCAATTTTACAGCATGACATAATATTTTTGTTCAACTCCAAAATATCTAAAACTGTTTTAAACTTGAAAAAATATGTTTAAGAATAATATTGTTTGGGCAGCTGGGTTGAGCAAAACAGTTAAAAAACAAAAATAAAAATAATAAAAAAATATAATGTTGATTATAATATGCTATAAATTATAAATGTTGGCTATAAATTAGGGTTTACCTTGAGGAGAGTTATATCTGCAGGGAGATGTACCTGTACACACTGTACACTGAATTTACGTTAGATATTTTAACTATTAAAAACAATAAATAAATAAAGCTATTGTGATACACTGTGAGGTGGCAAAATGACCAGGATTGTAAACCGAGGAATAAGCAGTGCTGTAGTGACTCTAGGCCCTTACTTCCACTGTAAACCCTTAGAAACAATAATTCTCACAACTTGGTTTAAGTGTCAGGGCAGGAGGGAGCTGCACATGGTTGCTATTTATAGCAAACTTTCTAACTCCTGTCCTAACAATATATACACTGTCCAATAAAACAAGTTGTAAGAATAGCTTTATGAAAGACTTAATTATAGCATTAGTAATAATTTCTACGGTAGAAATTTTAAAATTCTATGTTCACAATTATGTTTCCTTCATGAAAATGAAACTAGGGAAAGAAATACCATAATGTTGATAAACACAAGACTTTTTAAAGAAAAAATCTGTGAAGCATAAATGAATGCAATTATTTAATGGTTTATCTGAGAATGTAAATATATTAGACAATGATTCAAATGCTTTTATAAAAGCTATAAAACAATGATGGAAAATTGTGCTTTCTTTAATGGTATTTAATGGTCAACGAAATTAATTACCGTTGTGTATAATACAAAGGTACTTTTAAGCCTGATACAGCATTTATTTATTTGATGTGAATATGAATGTAGAAATCATAGATATTAACAAGAAGTAACTGAACACTTTAGGTTTTTATTATTATTTCATGGATTTGTACAATAAAGTAAGGTTTAAAGCTTCATATATAATAAACTAAGGATAGTAATGGAATAAAATTATAATGGATGAGTCAGCTTATCATAATCTTTTACCTGGAACCAATTATACATTTTATAATGATCTGAAAATGACCTTGAGATGGTTCCTGCAAAGGAAGCGCCATCCCGTCTCTTTTTAAAGGCCTTGTAAGGGACAGTAGAAAGAATATGTATGGGCAAGTTATTATACAGTCTAGGAGCCGTGAAAGCACTGTGATTACACGCAGCTGATGCTCTGCAGCTTGGAAAATTACAAATATTTTTCTTAATTAATAAAATCTGTTTAAATTTGTACAACTCTCTTTTATAAGGCACATTAAAATCCTTAAAAACTTGGTCTGAAGCATATCTTATGTTTTTCTTTAAGCAGATTTTAATAATTCTTTTCTGTGTTATTTCCAATAATTCATACTGGATGGCACCAAGTCCGCCCCATCCTAAAATACCGTACTGAAGGATGGACTGGCAAAGAGCTAGATATACTGTCCTCAAGTTCTTTAATGAGAGAATAGTTCGCAGCTGAAGAAATTTATAAATGGTTTTTATAAGCCTAGAACATAGATACTGTACATGTGCTTTCCATTTCATATTCTTATCTATTATAATTCCTAGGTACCGAATATCTTCTTATTGCTTTAAAGGCTCGCAACTACAATTATGTATCAAGCAGTTTGAGCTGTGTAAATTAATAAGATGGTATGATTTGTGGGTGCTAGCAATATGGGCTCCTTGCTTCGCTCATCTAAATTATTTGTCATCTGTTTGAAATTTATTTTTATTTTCTTTTTATGATTTATATTTGATCTGTGCAGGGTAATGACTGTCCTTATTCACATGGCACTGTTCCTACTAAGAAAATGGAGCTTTGTAAATTCTACATGAACGACTGTTGTACCAAAAGAGACAAGTGTATGTACATGCACGGAGACTTCCCTTGTAAATTCTACCATACCGGTCAGAAGTGCTATGCTGGCAAGAGGTGTAAATTTTATCATGGCAAAATAAGCAATTTTCTACGATCTGTACTGATGAAGGTTAGTTCTTTTGCATTTTCATATCAAATCCACCATAATAGGATTAAATTTTCACAAATTATCTCTTAATTTATACATGAGGTTTTTGCGATTATGAGGAAAAATGAGGTTGTGAGGTTGAGGATCATAGAATAGAGAGCTGTTTTTTTTAAATTACGGGCTTCACTGACTGGATTTTGTTCCGACACGTTTCTATGAGACAAATAACTTAACAATTCCTATAAATTTGACATATTGACAAAATTCCCAAACATTATTCTCTGATGAGGTTAAAATTTAAAACACATCTACTAATATGTGTGAAAAACATGAATACATGTGACATTTTATTGTCAGTGCAAGTTGCCATTTTCTCCTTTGACATACATAGATTTATGTAAACAAATCATGTTTTTCCACTAATACATATGGAAATTTGATATCATGGCATTGTCACTTTTGTCACTCACAAAACTACTAATATGGCAAACTGCAACAAGACAATAACCTTGTCTACCCTTTATTAACCTTGTGGCACTGAAGCAGCCTCAGGGAGGTTGTGAGGCTGCAAAGAGGCTCTCAGTGCCGCCTTTGTTTCTGAAATATATTGCTGTTGAAGTCAAGCCCTTGAGACTACGTACTATATTTAACAAATACATCTAATATGTGTTTCCAATCAGAGTCAAATTTGGTGCTTATATTATTTTTGAAAACTCTGAAGCCTTCCTGCTCTTAAGTTGTTTGACCTAGGGTGTACAATAGTATAGCACATGATTATAATAAGTTGACAGCATGGGAAAATAGTAGGAAACAAAGAAAAGAGTCTCTCCGCAAAAATGATAGTTTATTGGCAAAGCGCTTTTAACCTAACAAGAGGCCATCATCAGTGCCATGAAGATAAAGATGAAAGGTACATAAATTCTTAGTGAAGTCTCCCTCAGTGAGTCTTACTTGACTCACCGAGCTATTACCATCTTGGAAAAGTAAATAGTTTTATGCATTTTTAACTTTCATCTTCATTTTTTATGACGCTGTCAACTGAATACAACCGTGTATTATACAATAAGATTCCTAGTTGTGGTGTGATTGCTTAGTAATGGTCTAGAAATGAGTTAAATAATTATGTGTGTTGGGTAGACTCTATTCTATTAAAATTGTAATTTTTAGAGAAGGTGAGTCAAGAGATTGCTCTAGTAAGTAGTAAGTTAGGCAGAGATAGCTCTATCCTTTGCCAATGTATTTCTTTCCATGTTATATTTTGTGTGCTTTTTAACATCTCTTAATTACCATGTTGGATCCACTCGTGATTTAGTATCATATAATAACAGAGCTTCAATTATACAGGATTATTGTTTAAAGAATTGTGCCACGTCCTCTTCAAACTCCTTCTGATATTTTAATTAGAACCAAAAATATATACATGCAGCAACAGTTTTATATTTATGTATTAACAGGTATTTACATTTTAATAAGCAATCCCTCCCTCAATTTATTTTAGTAAATTTAATATTTGCATTTTTAATGTTTTTTACTGGTTTGTGTTTCATTAGCATTTAGATAATAGAGAACTACAGAATGAATTTGAGAGGTATGGAGAGCAGTTTGAAAAGAAAGACAGGAATATTCGAGGCAGAGATAGGTTTAACGAAAGAACTGCTTCGAGGTCTGAGGAGGAAGGTATATTGCTTTGTCATATTCTTTTAGCTGCAATTTTGATTTGGGTCGACCCAAGTCTTCCCTTATTTTCTGTGTTGCAGCTGGTTTTGTAAAATAGAGACAGAACCGAAGGATTGTAGTTTTGTAGAAAATTAGGTTTCTCTATTCCGTGTATAGAAAATATAAAACATAGCCGTTCTATTGACGCTAGCAGGGTGGAAAAATAACTTTCTGGATTTAGAGAAGGAACAAAATAGTGATACCAATATTAAGAATATTTATTTTGTTATATTATGTTAGTAATGATAATTAAGTAAATCAGATGTTTTTTATAAAAAGGGTATAATAGGTTGTAATTGGGGTAGATCATGTGTTTATTGACTGATTAGTATTTGTAATAGAGTTAAAATTTGAAGATATAAAATATTATAGCCACAAGCAGCTATTGAAAACTAGTCAATTGTGTCTTCTATGTACTACCAGTCATGTGTCATATAATACATCTATCCACCAGTCATGGATAGAATACATCTATCCACCAGTCTGGATAGAATATAAACATCTATCCACCAGTCATGGATAGAATATAATACATCATCCACAGTCATGGATAGAATAAATACATCTATCCACCATAATACATGTCATATAGAATGTCATGGATAGAATATAATACATCTATCCACCAGTCATGGATAGAATATAATACATCTATCCACCAGTCATGGATAGAATATAATACATCTATCCACCAGTCATGGATAGAATATAAGAATAGAATAGAATAAGAAGAATAAGAAAACTTTTTTCAAAAACATATTTACAAAAAATACATTGAATAAGTCAAATACATAGTAAATTATACATAAGTACTTAGAATATAATACATAACATGGATCAAAGCATTTCCACTCTCCATTTGTTGTTAATTCCATCGGCAATCTAGGGAGCTAACTAATTCGTATCTATTTGATCCTTTTTGGCGAGCAAATATAGTTTTCTCTTGTAGAGAAAACTGGACCTTATGCGGGAAAACATGCTTTGAACCCTTCTTGTGTAAATAACTATTTCATTCATGATATCTAACTTCCTGAAGATGCCCTCGTCTTTGAAGGAAGGCATTTTTATTTCTAGTGGTTCTCCAGTTATTGATTTGTTTGTTTGACGAGAGTGTCGTAACTTACTATTACTTTTAGCACATTTTCTTTGAGGAAACACGCTAATGAAGTGGCTCTTATAGCGGGCTTGAAGTGTGATACAAGTCTTGGTACCAGAAATATTTTTTATTGTCATATTTGCCCTAAATAAGTTTATTACTACAACATTCCTACACTCACCCCTTCATCGTATGAAGGTGTGGGTGCAGGGTGTAGGGAGACATATCCTGAAGCTTACGCCGCGTCTTTTAGTTTTTATAGATTATTTAAATGTTATTTACTTGTTGCAGAAGAAGGAGGAAGCACCCCGATGCCCTCACCTCAGAGAGAAGAACACAGTGATAGGTATGTTTTGTAAAACTGTTTTAATGTTTTATCTGTTGCTTTTTATATCGCTTGTATATCAGGTGAGGAACCACCTGTGGGTACGAGGTGGTTTAATCATCAGTATACATAATGACCTTTAACAGCATGTAAGACTGGGGTTCGCATCCCATCCCCATCTTACTCTCTCAGTCTCACTTTATGTATGGTGTGTTCAAATAAATAATTGTTAACTTTAGATTATACTTACTGTGTAAAGGTTACCACTACCACCTGGTGGTTCCCACCGGGCTATCCCTAATGGACATTAGTATTATTATTATATTATTATCTAGTGAGGTGGGCTGGTACTGACTCAGCCCATCTTTCCTATCACAGTATCCAGTGTCACTGCTTCGATTATAAATCAAAAACTACAAACAAAGGCAAGAACTGGATGGCTGAGCGAACATTGCTAAGGAAATTTCCTGCCCGAGGGAATGTTATTATTAGAGATTTGTTATTGGGGATTGTTTATTACTATATAATAAACATCTCCTAGGGAATATTTTGCAAACATCCTCTCTAGAGTTGTTTAGTTCTGAAATAATTTTTAAAATAATCCTTCTATTACGATATTAAGTATGCTTAGTAGATGCTTCAACTATGTAATTGGACCAATCAAAGATATCATCAGCAGTGTTTATCAAAACAATAATGATTAATAATAAAAAAATTAAGTACTATGTAAAGAAAGCCCTAAAATAAAATGATATCTTAAATTGGTTCTCTCCTTTCAATTATGAAATAGTTGTTTTCCTAAAATCTTAACTATTTTGTACCTCTACAGGGAGCGTTCTCCTACACCTGAAAGAGAAAGAGAGAAAAGAGAAAGAAGGAGAAGAAGGATGCTGAGGAGAAGTAGAGAACAACAAGGTGGAAGGAAACAACGAGAACAACAGGATTTCAGCAACAAGAATGATATGTACGACAACCAGCAGGATGACTATAACCAGTGGAACGCCAATGAACAGTATTATTCTAATGAGGATAATTACAATGAAAATTACAATGAAAATCAGTATAATGAGAGTGAGTGACTATCAGTATTATGGGAGTGAGTGATAATCAGTATAATTAGGGGGATTTTAGATTTTGATTTGAGAGTGATTTTTTACTGTGTAATTTTAGCTAAATAATGATGTTAATGATGCAGTTCATAAATGTATAAGCATCTGGAACATTAAATAACAACAAACTAACTATTCCTAAACACAAATTAAGAGACGAGAAGTCATACAGTGTATGAGCTATGTATTGTACTACTTACTCATAACTTAGTGTAATGAGCTCCTAGAAGCAACAAATTGCTAACTTTACATTTTTAGATGTTAAAATAAAATATGTCCAGGATTGTCAACACAGACAAAATGTCCCTACTTCTTAACTTGGCAACATTGAAATTAATCTCATCTAGAACATGACGTCACTTCAACTAGGGCTATTAATTTGGCTTGGTTGATAGCAGTGCGTTCCCGCCTCAAATTATTTGCGGCAACCAATCAGAGCCCTGAGATCTCCCGCAGTTCGTGTTTCAAAAACTAAAAGATATACCTTGTAGGCTTTTAAACAGAATATTTTTTTTCAATATTTGAGAAGTGTCGTAAATGAATAAGTGGGTTTTAACCTTAGAAACCCTTTGACTTTTACTCTAATTATATTAAGATTAAAATATGAAAATATGTTGTAGACTATGAAGAGCAGATGGAGGAGGAAGAGGAGTCCAGTAACATACCTGCTAACTTGCCCAACACTCAGAGGAAATTATTTATGAGGATACAGAATCAGAATAAAAAATC
Source organism: Microvelia longipes (assembly GCA_018340805.1). Taxonomy (NCBI): domain Eukaryota; kingdom Metazoa; phylum Arthropoda; class Insecta; order Hemiptera; family Veliidae; genus Microvelia; species Microvelia longipes. The sequence continues at coordinate 481,377 of JACMZG010001908.1, forward strand.
ACAAGAGAGAAGAGTAAGTCTAATTATGTATTCTTGTTATAACTGTCAAACTGTACAATAGAGCTCTGGTTCCAGGGCAAATAGGGTCCATCCTCAACTCTGACCCCCCCCCCTCAAATGATATTAGTCCAGGACCCAAGTAAGAAAAGTGTAATTTTGAATTACAACTCCAATATTCGGTTTGTCTTTTGGGTTACAAATGGAATATTGGTTAATTCCACAACTGAGGCAGGACTTGGCTGTGTCATAGTGATATCACATAGTAGTTTGTCGAAGGTGTGATTCTAAGGTTGTGATTTACTTGAAAAACTCATAACCTTACTTTATTTATTATTTATTTATTATAAACTTGTGGTTGCCTTACATTATTAGGCCTCACAATAGTCAATTCATGAATACAAATTAAAACATAAAAAAATTACAATAAATAAAAATTATATAAGATATTATTAAGTTAAAAGGGTACCAGTTTACAATTTTTCAAGATACACTATGCTATCATTTAGGAAGTCATTGACACAGTAATAAGCTTTATCAATCAGTATTTCTTTAACTACTTTTTTAAAGGAATCCATAGGAAGATCTACAATACTAGTAGGCAGCTTATTAAAACATTTGATTCCATTCACCATCGGTGATTGACTTGACTTACTAAGTCTGGAGAATGGCATATTTATATTTGTATAAAATCTAGTTGAATAACCATGATTCATGGTTATTTACCACCATTCATTCATGGTGTCTATTTTTAATAGACACTTATACTAGAACTGAAAAAAATGTATGCTGAATAAAGCGTTAAAATCTTATTTTCTTTGAAAAGTTTGGCACAATGTGCATCATATTTAGACTTTGTAATAATTCTAATGGCTTTTTTTTTGCAATAGAAAAACACTATGTGCACTTGGGGCAACTCCCCATTGTCTGATGCCATATAATAATCGTGAGTGGAAATGTAAGCCAGCTTGCAGGTTTTCTAGTCAACAGTAGTGCTAAGCTTTCCAAGCATAAACAAAACAGAACTGAGTTTACTACTTACATCATTGATATGAATTTTCCAATTTAAAGAACAATCAATTGATAACCCTAGGATTTTAATTGACTCTTTATTATTTTTATTGCCACTACTCTTTAAGGTATGGGTTATTAATTGATTCTTATCTTTATTTAAAGTTAATTTGTTAGCAATAAACCATGTTTGAGCTACAGTAACATTATATTCCATATTTTGTTTATTTACTGTGGGATCGAGCCCTTTTACTACGTATGTGGAATCGTCTGCGAACCTAGGACTCACATTACCGTTATCGGGAAGGACCGAGCCTTGAGGCACCCCATACATAGTTACTGTACTCTATGATTAAATATCATACGCCTGTGAGGTGACACCTAATTTAAAATGGAAGATGTGAAATCGGTCCTAAGAGTGATAAATGTTGCCTGGAGAAGAAGAAGTGAGAGTGAGGCCATTTCAAACCAATACACGTTGCGCAGATGATCAAACACTCTGCTTCTTTTTTTGGACGATTGTTATCTTTGATAAGCAGAGATTTGTATCGGTAGCTGTACTTTATCTCCCCTGCGTGTCGGATATTTAACGTTTGTTTTTTATTTCAGAAAGAGGATGATAACAGAGAGGAGGATTACAAGGAAGATAACTGGTACTCGTCAGACGACGACAACGCTAACCCTCTCAACACCATATTCCAGAACGTACCGGGGCTCAACACAATGCAGCCTGTGCCACTGATGAGTCAGCCCATACCTCCTCCACTAATGCAGCAACCCTTCCAGGCCCCTCCGCAGGCCCCTCTAATGATGAATCCTCTCATGTCTCAACCTCCACCCAATATTCTACCGCCCTCCACCAATGTTCCTAATGTAAATGTGAGTTTTTTTATATTTATTACTCTAATCGGTTGTATTAATAAGTTAATGTATGGTTAAAAAAACCTGTGTTTTGAAGCAAACTGAGATGTAATATAACTACAGTAATGATGCTGTGAAAGTATGAAACACTGCAAGAGAGAGACAGGGAAGGGAGTCAGGATGATGTAATGATTAGCATCTGCACCTGCCATCCAGACAGTCAGATTTGCATCTCAGTCGGGGCCTCTAGAATTATCATGCAAGGAATAGAGATCCTTTATATGCCGTCCTAAGCCGGTGGTTCCAAACCTGTGCCATGTCAGATACTCGTAAAAGATCCCTAACCCTAAACAAAGATCCCTAAATAGATCTGTAGGAGCCTCAATAGTAGTTTATATTAAATATATTTGTGTTTCTTCCTTATGGTTTTCGAAAGCAGGAAAGCCTGGTCTGGCGGTAGGGCTCTTGTTGTTTCTAGTAAAAGCTATAGAAACGTATAGTAAAGCCACGGCTAGTCTGTGGATTAGACGTGAAAAATGCCTGCACTAGGACTTATAAGGTAGAACATTAACTTCTATCTAAGAGAGTTAGTAAAAAGGACCTGATAACGAGGCCTATTTGCTAGGTGATCTATCACCTCTCACTAATTACTATCACTATCTATCTAATGTATGGTTCAAGTTCTACAGTTGGTTAGGCATCCCCAGGTTATCTTTTTACATGTGTGGGTTAAGTTAGTTTTCCCATGTGATTTTCTGGAGTTAACAGTTCAAAATAATGTCAAATCCCATCATTTGAATTTCCTCTAAAGAGTCGTTTTCTGATGAAAATTTGCTGAAAGTATCTAAAATTTGGCGTTAATATTAAGGCAGTGTCTAATGTGTTTTGAGATCTAGACCACCTGTCGCTTTGTTTCTCATTTGACTTTGTTGACTATGTCCTTGCAGATGTTTGACAACATTGATTTGAGTACAGTGACCAAGATCCTTAGTACAGTGAGGGAATCCATTCAAAAGAAGAGCCACGACTCGGCAAATCCAGGAGGACAAATGGCCCAGCCTAGTAACGGACCGTTCCCAAGCAACCCTGGACTCTCTCTCGGCCAGAATATGCCTCCTCTAGCTGGCTTACTAAGCTGTCCCCCTCCGTCACTAAACCCACCGAAGCAAGACCAGCCCTCTAGTTCTCCTCAGCACAATGCCCAACCTGAAGAAAGAAGGTAATTAAAGAACTTAATTATAAATTCATTCATCTTCATCCCAGTATTAGATATGTACATTTAATAACATGTAACAAGTTGCAATGGATACTAAAAAGTAGACACTATCATCTATCTATAGCAAAACAGGGCCCGACAAGGTGGCCTACTTGCTGGGAGATTTATCACCTCTCTCTAATGACTATCACTAGTAGGTGACAAAATAGCAATTAAAATTATTAGAGAGTAAAAAATAATTTACAAAACCTGGTACCGGGTACTTGAGAACTTTTCCTCTTCATATCCACACTGCTTCCAACTCATTTTGGTCATCCTCAGTATATGAAAACACCTAATTTGTAATTTAGTACATCTTGCATCTTGCTTTGCTCCGTGCTTAGATAAGGATGATCAGTTTAAAGCCCAACAGTCACCCATTCCTTGCTACTTGAGAGAAGTGATCAAAACTGTAGATATACTATCCAGATAAATGAGATTTGTATACGTGTGTTGTATAATGAATTCAAGTCATGCCATATTTCGACTTAGTTATTTAGCTGATTTTGAATTATTTGAATTCATTTATAGCTGATTTTGAATTAGTTATTCATGATCAAAATTGAACAAATGCTGGTAAAGAGATAAAACTTGACAAATTGATTGTGCTACATATATAGTGCTACATATATAGTGCTACATGCAGGTCATATATAGTGCTACATGCAGGTCATATATAGTGCTACATGCGTGCCAAATTTTATACCAATCCAATTATTTTTCTTTTTTATAAATTTTCAAAATTTTAATATTGTTAATAATGTCGTAGAAAAATTATATTCCTGTTATCAGAACTAGATTTAAAAATTGATTTTTGTATCAAGATTCAACTCTCTAGCATAAACATGTGTGTGTGTGTCTAGCACAACAGACACACACACACATAAAGACAGAAGACTTGGTAAAAACCACTGAACTAGATAATTCAGGTGAAATAACTCTTTTGGATTGTTAGTGTTAACCCAATACTTAATGAAAATTTGAGAATTAATTTTTTCATACACTTAATGAAAAAATTCCTTAACACTTAATGAAAATAAAAGCCAGATTTTAATATTTTCCCTTAAACAACCCAATAGAGACAATTCTTTGTAACTTCTTGGTATCACTTTAGATGCTCAGCTTACCTGGGACAAGCACACCTCTCTGCTCACTAACAAACTCTCATCTGTCCTCTTTTTACTACGTAAATTATCACAAGTAGTAGATACTAAAACTCTTATCTCAGTCTACTATGCTTACTTCTTCTCCAGGATGTCCTACTGTGTTGCTTTATGGGGAACCAGTAGCTCTGCACATCACATCTTTCTTCTTCAAAAAAAAGCCATTCGTATCATCTTCAACTTACAATATTCAAACTCCTGTAAACCCTACTTTAAAAAACATTCCTTTATGACTCTACCATCTCTTGTTATATATAACCTTTTAATATCTGCCCATAGTAATAATAATTTCCATAGTAACAATAGCAACCATCAGTACAATACCAGATTCAATTATAAACTTATAGTACCTAACTGTAGGCTGTATAAAACTTTTAAGTCCCATCAAATCCTTTCAATTAGATTATTTAATAGTTTGAGCTATACAACTCAAAATCTGGAAATTAAGGCTTTCACCAAAAAAATTAAAATGTATTTGCTTGAAGAAGCATTTTACTCAATTAATGAGTACACAGAGAAGTGTAACATTTAATTTTTATTTTCTTACTTTTGTAAATTTTTTGACGCTAAGAAGCATTTTGTATATATCTATGTATGTATATATTGTGTAACAATTTAAGAAATAAATAAATAAAAAAATAAATAAAATAAAAATAAAAAAACTTTTTCTATGTGTGTGTTTGGTATAAATTAGAAAAAAATAACAAGGGATGGTTACAAGAAATATTTATATTTATTGTTTTTTATGTATTTTAATAAACAATTAAAACAGAGAAATGTTTCGTTTAATTTTAATTTAATTTTTTATTCACAAAAATGTTATAGTTTTTCTCCTAATTACTGTATTGATATGTTGTTTAAAATATAATAAGTTTGTTGAGGTAATAATTGTAATTTTGTATCTTCTATAAATGATATGTTGAGATGATTTGCTTGGACTCATAGTTTGGTTTGGTTTGTGGCTGTGTTTCAGGTTTAGAGACCCCAGGTTACGAGGGCACGATACTAGTGAGAAAAAACCAGTGTTGAAGCCACAACTCCCGAGTCCTGTACTCCTGACTCAAGCTGATTTAGACTTGAGACTGAGTGAGCCCTCGCCTCAGACTTGCAACTCACTCGAGGCAGATATAGACCTGAGACATTTACCTTTCAAACCAGCTCCGCTGCACCAAGCTGCTAAGGAGATAGATGCGTCCATACACAGCGGCCCACCTGTTGATTGGAAATTACAAATACTTACTCCTTTTAAACCTGATTACGCTACTGTTGCATCCAGATCTAGTCCTCAGGTAACTAGTGTTTATTTTTTTGCTTATTTCAACCCTCTAGCATAAACACACTGAGAGCTCTAAGACATACAGACATACTACAATTTTGTAACAACCACTTAAGAGGTTTTGAAAACACCTGAAACGGATAATTCAGATAAAATTCCCTTTTTGGATCTTTAGTGAAAGTACAATACTTTTCTATTTACTAAATGAGGAGAAGTAAGAAAAATGTTGAAATAAAAATAAACAAAAAATTAAAAGATAAAATAAAAACAGTTATGTTAAAACTTCATTATAAATAGCCGAACAAACATTTTTTAAAATATAAAAATAAGATCAAAGAGAGATGTATAACATAGCAGGAAGTTGAATCGCTATTTGCTGTCCAAATCTCAGATCCTTATCTGAGATTTGGAGCAGACTGATTGATCCTCATCTGAGATTTGGAGCAGACTGATTGATCCTTATCTGATTGCTTGGAGCAGACTGATTTACTGACCTTGTTGATCAAGGAAAAAATAATAGTGAATGCTCCAGGGTCATTCTTTTTTTATTGAGAGTGTTATCTGGATAATTTCAAGTGGAGTAGTGCCCCTGTGCTAAGTACACCTTATTTTAAGCTCTTTTTCTGGAAAAGTGGAAAAATAAAACTTGTTGATGATAATTTTTTATTTACCATGTTTAGTTTTTACCTTAACTGTACGTTGTGATTGTTTGCAGACTTGTGCTAATGACCCCAGGCTACGGAAGTATGCGACTCCGCAGGTACTTGCTCAGTCCCAGATGGTAGTGGCCCAAGCTCTTCCCAGTGGAGGGGCTAGAATGATGTCTCCACCTCAGACAATCACACAGTCACCCCCGCAGTCCCACTCCAACTCTTTGAGGACGGAAGAGGTATGTTGAGAATTTAAAATTGTATACTCTTCTCCTTACCTTGTGTAAATTTCTAATTAAAATCATTGCTTAAACCATGAAATTGTTTAACAACACAATTGTGTTGATACATTTTCCATGAGGGCCCTTGTGGTGTACTAGAACCATGGAGTAAAATAAATTGGCAGGGTCGCCAACACCTTTTTATTTTCAACTTCTAAACTTGAATAGTCATTCTTTTGTGAAAAAAAATCTGAGTTTAAAAGAAATATTTCTTTTAAAAAGTAACATTAGTCTGTAGAAGTTTGGGAAATAATTAATAATGCTTTACACCGCTATTAAAAGGTAAGACCTCGTAATATTTATATCTCTATGACGTTCCCTCATAGAGGTATAATTCAATTTTACATAGTTTGGGGTAGTTCTCTCTATGAATCATTGGTGGAATTAGAGCCTAGAGATCTACAAATAGACATACCTTAGTTACTGGTAAGGGTGGGCTGAAAAATATATTTTTTTTAAAAAAATGAAAGAGGCTGTGGTGTCAATAGTTGCCCCTTGCCATATAAACAAAACATGCAAGTTTTTATTGAATTCTAACTACTATTTGAGGTGGGGAATTTATTTAGAAAATGTTTTGCATTTGGGTATGCTATCCCGCACTACATTCTTACTTTTTTACTATTATTTTAGTAAATAGCTAAAATGTATTAATTATTTTTATTTTTTCTGTGCTTAAGATCATATTATTAAGCATAGCTATAATTATTCTTCAAATATAATGAAGGAGGGGGGGGGCTAAATATGATTTCAAACAGTCAAATTTACATGAAAATACTCAATATATACATTGTATAAAAAAATTATAAAAATGGACTTATGGGACTTGACAGTGTAGATATAGCTGTTGTTTAAGGATTTGGTCCAATCAGATATTGTTTTTATTTAAACATTTATTTATTTTTGTTTTGTTCAGGTGGTTGTGTCAAGAGATCCTAGAAATAGAGGTGGAGTATCTAATGATCCTCGTAGAAGAAATCAAAACCTTTCAACTCCCTCAGCTCAGCCTCAACAGCAATATGGAAACACCGGACCCCAACCCTTTGGTAGCATAAGACTTGGAGGGCATCAACCTTTCGGTAATCCTCCTCCTCAGTTCGGTGAACAATCCCATCAAGACAACGACTTCAGGTTGGGATTTGCATCGCAGCTTCCACAGCAGAATCCGTTTTCCACCCCTAACATGGCGGATGTGGATCTGCGAGTCCAGCAACCCCACTTTTACCAGTAACTTTGATTTAAACTTATTTTAAAAAAATGATGTGTCGTGATTCTGGAACAAATTTATAGGATACTCAAATACGATTCTTCTTATTAAGATGTTCTGCGTCTGGAATTAAATTACTAATTATACTAGGAATTTAATTGAGGTCAATATGTAAACAAATTATTTTTGATATAAAAATCGCAATGTTCCGTAGAAATCATTAAAAATTATATTTAATCATTGGACTGTCGTTTTGTTCTACTAAATGTTATTAATTTTTAAGACTGCCAAATTTTCTTTGTACATAAAAACGGTATTTTTTGTACATAAACTGTACAGTCTGGAGTATGTTTTTATATTTAAATTGCAATAAGCGATCTTATGTGATTTCATGTTTTTTACATATAATTTGTCAAATGTACAGTTAATAATATTTAAGTTAATTTATTATTTTGTTAGTGATTTTCATTTTATAAAATATTTAATACTCTAATTAATAAAATTAGTTTCCTTTAGTTGGAAGGATGTTTTTTTATTTAAATTATAAAATAAGCAATGTAATGTAACAATCAAAACAATTCAATATTTGTATACTGAGAAATTATTGTTTAGAAAATAAATATTTATGAATATAGTGGTCATGTCAATACTTTCCCTTTATGATTACAGTGGTCATCAATACTTTCCTTTATGATTACAGTGTCAAGTCAATACTTTCCCTTTATGATTACAGTGGTCAAGTCAATACTTTCCCTTTATGATTACAGTGGTCAAGTCAGATACAGTGGTCAAGTCAATACTTCCCTTTATGATTACAGTGGTCAAGTCAATACTTTCCTTTATGATTACAGTGGTCAAGTCAATACTTTCCCTTTAAATAATATAAATACTATTTTTGAATGATTTTTTTAAAAATTAAAATGACAAGTGGGATTTGGTACAAAGCTGAGGAGGGATTTCTAATCCTCTATCTACTATTAGGCTCTAGCACTGGCTGACAATTTTTATATAATAGTTACTTATGTGTCTAGGCAGATCAGTATTTTATTGACTAGTTATAAATTTATTACCTGCGGAGGAAGATAAAAATGTTACTGTTTCAGAAATATTTCCTTTTTCTGCCTTGTTTCATACAATACTCATTTCTATTAAGAAATTGTTGTGAAGTATGTGATTTATAATTATTATAAATTTGACGGAAATAATTACATCTCGAATTTTCAATTGTTTTGTTTAGATATAAAAACAACACAATAAAATACTTTTTATAAAAAATAAAAAAAAAATAAAATAATTAATCAAAATTTGATGTGCTTTAACCTAATGTAATCATAGTGAACAATTGAAAAATGTTATAAATATGAATTGACAAAAACTTATCAATCTAAAACATCCGAAATATAAATTAAAGAACAATATTTGGTACTCAGCCTTCGTCTTTCATTTACTTTAAATCATATATAATATAACTCAGCTGCTGTGCTGCCTGTTTTTATTTTTGATATTTGGCTCTGAGCCGCAGATGTGGTTGCCGTCTCAATGTACTCAGAAAACTTTAAACTATCACTAGTAATAAAGATTTAGCAAAAAAAAAATGTTTTCCAAATTGTTTGGAATTATGTGGAAAAGTAAAATGGCTGGGTTTTAAAGACCAAAATAAAATTAGTTTTTTTCTCATAGGGCTTGATTTTGATGTCAAGTTTCATCTGATTGGACTGATACTACAGTCACAAGAAAAGTGCACGGTCCTCTGTACAAACCATTTTCTATTTTGGGATCTGCGTGTGATGAAACGTGTACAATTCATGAAACAAGTGGGTGTCGCATTTTTCCTTATTACAAAGCTTCCCCCTCCTTTTCACAGATGAAAAGCTGTCAGAAGATTTTCTCTTTCCATTGTCCTTATTAATATTATCTATTAGAGATAACATTATTTAACTAATCAATTAAATTATTTAATTTATGAAAAAAGTTTGGGTATGGGATATAGAGATACATACTAGAGGTAGTAGAGCCTATCTCAGTACATTAAGAGTCTCAACATCAATTTGGGGCTCTCAGGGGCCCTGTGTAACCTCATTGAAACCTCTTCTAAGAGTGAGTTAAGGTTATATTGCATCAATTTTATTCGGCTTCCTGCACATTGTTTGTGTTTTGATTTATATTTTCAGTGTTCTACTGTATAACTCACTGTAATTTTGTTCTGTTTATTTAATTATTTTGATAGTTGAAGGTGGTCAGGTTATTTTTTCAATGTATCAAAATTGAACCACTAGGACCCTTCTAGTTATAAATCTCTATGATATGAGTTACCTCAGAGTATTTCCTCTCCATATTGGATTCTCTACGCTCATTATCTCCTCTTTGAACTCGTACTAAGAATATTGAAATTACTTAATTTATATTGCAGCATTGTCTTCAGACTCGCTTCCCTCGTCCACATCCGTTTTATTCCCAGTTTTCACCCATCCATGCACTGACCCCGCTCGATGCTGCTTAACATTAGTGATTTAATATAAACGGTAGACATACGAGACCCGTATTGGAATATGCTTCATATACATATTTATTATGTAAAAAGATACTCTTGTACCTCAATAATTTGTTGATATTTTTTTATTTTTTACAATTAAAAACCATATACTTGTTGTTCAATAAAAATTGAACTAACACTAATAATTAAACTTAGCATTTTTTTAAATAATTAAATTAATGACTTATATTCTATAATATTTTTCTTATAACTAATCTGCAAATTAGTGATGATCATTTCCACCCAACACTGTGGACATCTTCAGGAGATCAAAAATAAACTTAAACACTTATCATATTTATTATTTTTATATATGACTACATGCATGCTTTATTATAACTCCATCCAAATATTTTTCTGCATTTTATGAATTAATTATTAAAGATATAATTAATTAATTAAAGGTATTAAATAATTTTTAGGATCAGCAGTTAATGCTTTCCCTGTACAGGTTTTTGTAACTTTTTATTTAAGAAAATTTTGATTATTAAAAAATTGCATCAACATTTTGCAAGGAAAATAGGAAATACTAGACTAGCTCATGCTCTGCAATTAATTTAAAGTTTGAAAAATTGAGGTTGGGGTTTCTCAGATCTTTTCCATACCTTATCTGTTCTGTTCTGGCTCAGAATATGAAAACACAAATATTTTATAATTTAGTGCATCTTCAGTCTCACTTTTCTCATTGACAGGCAAGGAAGGTCAGTTCCATGCCCAGTGGTCATCCATCAGCCTACTCACTGTTATGTATGGGTAAAAAATAAAAGCTAAATTAACAAGAAAATAAATATACTTAGTTATAATTATAATAAACAGTTAGAAATAATAAATTGGTTCTAAACCCGGTGTAAATGTAAACGAAGGTGTAATTAAAATCATATCTTCTTCTCTACCTCTTTCCGTTTAAAGTAATATGAGGTACAGAGTATACCACACAAAAACCGTAGATATACCAGCCAAATTTAAACTAAAGTTGGTAAACTTGTGTATTATTTAATGAAATTCACTCCTGCAAAATTTAAATGAAAGGTGGTAAACTTGTGTATTATATAATAAAATACAACTCTATTGGTTAATTTTTTACCAACATGGTACTCCATAAATATTGAAAAATGCTGATAATTTGATGAAATTTAGCGCATTTGTTGATCATAGTACTACACGCGTGTCAAATTTTTACAGTCATCCAATTATTTTTCCATCTTTTAAATTTTGTTGAGTCATTGAATGATTTGTATAATTATTTTCTGGAAAGCACAACGACACATACAAATTATTTTTTGTACAAAATTTCAACTCTTAGTCATAAGCAAAGTAGAAGCTACAATGATAACACAAAAATAAACACAAATGTATGACTTTTTAAAAACCACTCAGGAGATCTTCACATCAAAAAAATGAATGATGCAGGGGAAATCCGGGTTTTCAATTTTTAACACAAACATAATACTTTTTCTATATACCTTAAATATAAATAAGAATAAGTTAAAAATGCTATTGAATTATTTTGCCGATTAAGAGATGAAATAATTTCTGAATCGGCACTTAAATAATTGAAAAAAACCTCGTGCCTTTTCTAGAGTTATTTTATTGTAACTTTTTAAGAATATGTTGATAAATTCAAAAATTTATCATAGGAGAAGAGAAAATACTAGGAGCTCGTGCTGTGCAATCAATTTCTACTCAGTCTTATCAGGGAATCAATTAAATGATTATATAATCTCTAGGTTGGCCTTTGTGAAGTATGAGTGATAAGTTAAATATCAAGTTAATATTATTTACCAAAAAAGAAGTATTAAGTCCCATCAAGCATTTAAAGATTACTTATGTATAAAACATAGATTAACAAACATATTTTAGAGCTGTGCTGCCATCTGTTTGAATCCCTAACTACTTATGTAATAGCTTTAGTTTTATGATCATTGATTTTGTCTTCCTTTTAAAAACATTTGAACTTAAATTAAATTCTTGTATGAAATCAACCCTTTTTAGTGAATTTAAAAAAACATGAGCTTATGAAGTTACTGATATGGTTAGAGAAGGAAGTGGTTTTTCTGAACGGTGATAACTTCCTGATTATATATATAATAAATAAAATATATATATATATATATATATATATATATATATATATATATATATATATATATATATATATATATATAATGCCAAATTAAATTCTTGTGTGAAATCAACCCTTTTTAGGGAATTAAAAAGAACATGAGCTTATGAAGTTGCTGATATGGTGAGAGGGAGATGTGGTATATATATATATATATATATATATATATATATATATATATATATATATATATATAAATATATATATATATATATATATATATATATATATATATATATATATATATATATATATATATATATATATATATATATATATATATATATATATATATATATATATATATATATATATATATATATATATATATATAGGATTAAAAAATGAAGAGGAAACCAAGACCTGTGACCTGTCAATATGAAACAGCATGTGCTTGTAGTTTGTACCAAGCATTACATTACATTAACTGTGCAGGTCTTGAATTCAAAGGAAAACTTACCTTCTGACAAATAATTTCCTATTTTAGTTTATAAACAAATAGTGAAAGTGATATACTTTTATCTTAATTAACTGTTTTTTTAATTTTGCTTTTTATCTCCTTGTGTCTTCATATTTGTAACTTGGTAGTAAAGAGAAACATCTTTCTCAGAGAACAACATAATTGCTGAAAGAAAAATGAAAGACTTCAGTTGTGTAAAGAAAATATATTTGATGCTGTATCAATGAAGATGTGTCAAACAGGAAGGAAATAATTATAGCTTAAAATATATTTGCTTCATGCAACTCAAGTCTCTGCTTTTTCTTTACTATTCATTTTGTTAAAAAAAAATAATGAAGGTTGATCATAGAAATGTTTTATTTGCCCTGAAGTGTTTGTTAATATATGTTCTACTTGACGTATTCATAACCTGTGTTTTACATCTCTTCCCATAACCTTGTTCTCTATGTCATAATATGATTATGACCCTTATGGCTTAATCCACTTTAAGAAAATCCTTGGCTAAATCAATCATTAGGAGACGAGATGTAACCTCATCTTTGTATACGTTTTCCTTGTATACCTATCAGTTATTTCCACCTCTATGCATCAGAGCTCTATGCTTAACAAAATTCATAAAAAAATTAAGACTGAACTCTATTATTGAATTATGGGAGTACCTATGTGTTATCTATTACTCGCTACCTAATTGTATATATTTTACTGTACACAGTTGAATCTGTGAGATATCGTATGTAACATATGTTAACATTGAATACATGTATGTAACATATCTATAACTTGAATACATGGATGTAATATGTAAATACATGTATTTAATATATTTTATACACATATGTAACTTATTTATGAATTAAATACATGTATGTAATATATTTATAAATTGAATACATGTATGTAAGATATGTATACATTGAATACATGGATGTAATATGTGAATACATGTATGTAATACATTGAATACACATGAATTAAATATAAATAAAATGATTGTGGCATTGAATTGTGATGTGTAATATTGGTAGATCATTGTAATGAAGTTACAATTTATTCTAAGACTTTATCATTATATTTTCTTTTTTAATTTAAATAAAGAATACTTTTATATGTTAATTATTGAGTTTTATTTTTATTCTCTCTCTATGGAGCTTTATTTTTGTATCTCTGTTACACCTCTGTTATTTGTATGGGGAAGTATTTCAATGGCCAAAACCAAAGATTATGTGGTATACTACATAATCTTTGGCCAAAACATGACATCAACTTATTTGTAATGTCATATCTTGTTTTGAGCTCCTTCTGATCCCAATATAAGGAAGATGAATGTTTGCCAGATATATTTTTATTTAAAAGTATACTGCATTTAATTAGCAAGTGCTATAATCATTTGCTAAAACAATTTAAGGGTTCCAATTAGGTTTTAATTAATTTTTGAAGTTTACTGTTGTTATTGGGGCATATTGTTGAAAAAAAAACACTTGTGGATCATAATCAAATAAATTATAAGTATACATAAAAAGGAACTAGGATGATAACAAACTTACACACACACACATACATACACACACACAGGAGGTCTTAAAGACAGATAATTCAGGTAAAATTCCATTTTGTATGTTAAATAAAAACCCAATACAAATAATTTTCTAAACATCCTATCCTTTACTATGACATTTTTCAAATATATGACTTTGATCAATGGAAAATTATATTTATTTTGAAATTAATGTAAGAACATACATACTGTATTTTTTCACAATATATTTTAGTTCGTTACATTACATGACAATTAGTTTTTACATTACACGTGTTTTTGTTAAATTAACTTAAATGCATGCAGAATATTTTGCCTCAAATACTGAACAAATTCGAATTAATTAATTTTTTGTCAAATCCCTCACATTGTCGTGGCATTGTTTGGAAACCAAGATATACTTGGAGCATATAGATACTTAGAGCCGGAGTACCCCGCGAGACCCTAACTGGGGGTACGCCAAAAATTTGTTACAATATATTAAAACATATTAATATAAATAAGAATAAAATTAAAAAAAATACTGGAAAAAACGTGTAGATCCAAAAAGGTGTTCAAAGATAAATAATGTTCAAAATAATAAGTATAATAGATAAGATAAGCCTTAAATCAAAGCTGCCAAATTACAGGATGTAATATAACTAAAATATGAACTTTCTTTTTTGTGCCGCCTTTTGTTACTTCTTCTTTTAATTTTGCATAATAATTACAATTTTTTGCAAATATGGTTAAAAATGAACAAATTTTTAAGTTATCCTTGTTTTGTGGTTTGATTGAAAAGTACATTCTTATTTAAAACAAATATATTATTTTCTGACCATTTTGTCTTAAATTAAGTAAAATGAATTTAAAATAAATTGTATTTATTATTACCGCATATATTCTTCAAATATCTTTATTTTATTAAGTGATTTAATGTGACATCTCTAAAAAATGCTTGCCTTGTAGAGGTGCATTATAAATATGTGCTCCGATAGGGGTTGTACATGGAGGGAGAAGTATCTAGTCACCCTCTAGTGTGACTCTAAAAGGAGTAAGTACTGTTATGCTACCCACTGGAAACTGTCTCACTGCTGGACCCCTTATCACTGTGTTGTTCTACCTAAGTACTCCCTCTAAGTATTAAACGCTTTGTTTGGAAAATAAAGGCTTTAACCATCATCACCATTCAGTGCTGCTAACTTCAAAAATGTTTGTCTAATGGGTTTTATAGGCTTTCTGTGATTTTTAGTTGTAAATGTAGTGTTCTAATTTTATTAGTCTGATGATGCCCACAGTTTTGGGTGAAACGGCCATAGCTTATATTATACAGCTTAATTTTCTTATAGAATTAAAGTAATTTTTTTCGTTTATTTTAAAATAATAATTCTTTATTTTATCTTTAAATTTTACATAGTAAATCAATATAAATTTGTCATATATCAGATTATTATATTGATACAATAATTACTTTGCAGTTAATGTATTAAGTAAAACATAAGTAGATAATATATTAAGTAAAATTAAGTAAAGCGCCCAAGTTAATAAGCCTATTAGATCATTATAATTTGATAAGTTAAACAGCTATTGTAATTTGATTATCTGCAAAGTTGTCTAATTAAAATAAAAATGCTTCATTGACAAAACAGAAACTTTCCTTTCACATAACCATAAAAAAATATTTTAAGTACAATAAATATGAATACTTAAGCAAAAAAAGTGATAATAATTCACGTTATAGATAAGCTTTAGACATTGCAGTAAGAGATAAAGAAACTCTCACAATACAGAGAAAACAACTAAAGACCATATTTATTTATACATTGCATCGCTGGCACCCATTCAATATGCATTTATACAATATTTTAACAATATACTGAGTAATTTTAATCTTAGAAACAAGAACAGAAGCAAAGTATCAGACACAATCACACTCAATGCCTTAAGTTGGTAAGATTGTTTTTTTATTTCTTTCTTTTTACAATGTTAAAATTTTTAAACCTTTAAAAAAGTCTTAATCCTGTAGTTATTTATATTCACTTATTATTCTTTTAATTCATATTTTCTTCTCTTATTGTTTTATGTATTTTTATTACTTAATATTCTCAAACTCCTTGTCACCGTGTTCCATCGACCAGGCAACATTATGGCATACCACCATGTGATGAAATACGTATATATATATATATATATATATATATATATATATATATATATATATATATATATATATATATATATATATATATATATACCTCTGTATATATAAAACAAAATGGTTTTTAAGTAAAAACATCTATCAGCAATATTAAGGAATTTATCGTTGATATGATATATATATAACTTTTGTTTTTAAGTTTC
Organism: Microvelia longipes; assembly: GCA_018340805.1. NCBI lineage: Eukaryota > Metazoa > Arthropoda > Insecta > Hemiptera > Veliidae > Microvelia > Microvelia longipes. Next base: position 498,064 of record JACMZG010001908.1, read on the forward strand.
AACTCACTAGCATAAACAAGCAGAGAGCTAAAGCAATAACACACACAAACATGTTTGTTTGTATAGGATGAGCGTAGCGAATCCCATGTACTGAGCAAAAGTTCCGAGGTACATTATTTTTCTAAACCATTATTACGCCATAATAAAATTATCTGTAAAAAAATTATTATTTACGCATAGCTTCTAGCTAGGATTTGCTTCGCCCTTTCGGCCCTTGCGACACGAAGGTTAATGGCGTCATAAATATTTCATAAACAAAAGATAAGAGAATCTAGGAACTCGTACACACAGATATATATATATATATATATATATATATATATATATATATATATATATATATAATATATATATATATAGTAGTCGCCGCCATCACTTTTACTGACTAAGTTTTCGGACATACAAAGGCTCAGTATATCTTTCTGACCTTCATCTCCCCCAGCTCGCAGAACATTAACTTTTCTTGAGCTGGAGACAACGGAAACGTGGATCCAGACTTGTCTCAGATGAAACTAGATCCAACCCCGCATTTGCCAAGGAAACCACGTAAAACCTTGGCTGGGTTGGCCGGCCTTGAATTCAAGACCTCCCGAGTGTACGGTACAAGAGATAACCTCATATTGAGGTCCTCCCCCGGCTGGATTTGAACCCTGGACCTCCAGGTCGAAAGGCGAGCGCTCTACCACTGAGCTACCGGACTCGGTCATGTGTTATTAATACGTAAAAAAAGTGCTCGCTATACTCCGTGTATGGTAATTATGTATAGAAAAATCAATGCTAGATGCTATTATAATTTAACAAAATAAAAGTGGTTTGCTTGATTGTTTATATTTATAATTAAATATAGTAATAGTAGTAAAAAAGGCTTGCTTCGCACGTTATATCGTAAGGCTGTATTATTGTATTATTATTACTGTATTATTTGTATTATTGTAACATATAGTTACAATAATACAAAGTAAAAAAAGGCTCGCTTCACTTGCTAGACTGCTTATAATAGGCTAGATTGCATGTATAATTATCACGAATAATAAAAGGCTCGCTTCGGTCGTTAGATTAGGTATATTAAAATAATGATAGCAAGAATGTGCTCGCTTCGCTTGCTACATTGCGTGTACTAATAATTCTGTGTAGAAAATTAAGGCTCGATCTGCTCGCTAAATTGCGTGTATGTTAATAATTTTACATAATAAAAAGAGACTCGCTTCGCTCGCCAGATTATATATCTTGAGCATTTTATAAAAAATAGCACCCACCACCCAAACACAAAGATACGCGCCGCACACTTATACGTTGTTTAAAAAAAAAGTACTTTCTTCCCACTCTAAGTTGCATTGTATTTTTAAGAAACACTTGTCTCGCGCGCTAGATTACATATCTTTGATATCTTTGCGATTTTACATTGTAAAAAAAGCTCGCTTCGCTCGCTAGATTTCGAATATTTATAATATTACAAAGTAAGAGAGGCTCGCTTCGTTCGGAAGATTGCATATATTTATAATAATACATAGTAAAAAAGGCTCGCTTCGCTCGCTAGATTGCATATATTTATAATAATAATACATAATTAAAAAGGGTTTGCTTCGCGCTCGCTAATTTGCGTATATTTAGAATTTTATATGCTAAAAAAGGGCTCGCTTGCTTCGATCTCTCAATCGCGTATGTTTATAATTTTAAGTAATAAAAAGAGGCTCGCTTTGCTCGCTAGATTGCATAGTAATAATTATACATACCAGAATGACTCATCTATGCATAGTGAAATATGTATGAAAAAGGACGCTTCGCTTGCTAGATAGCGGTTATTAGTATTAGACATTAAAAAGTACTCGCTTCGCTCGCAAAGAATTACATTACAATATATCTTTATCTCGGAATTTTTCATAAAACTAGTAAAAACTACTAATCAAGAATTTTTCAACGATATATTACTCGATGTATTCATTTTAATACCCTTTCCCTTCTTTTAGCAAATTTCCTTTGGAAATTCGCCTAATGGGATAGGCTTCATGGCGGAATTCGAACCTCGACACAAATCCGTTTCAGAGGTCCCAGAGGAAATTTTCGCGAGACTTTTTATTTATATTCTTTTATGTATTTACTCTTTATATAAATATATATAAAGAGACTTTATATATATATATATATATATATATATATATATATGTATTTCTAGACGTGAAAGTTTGTGACAATGGTGCATTATGAGTAAAATTAGTTGGACATAATCCATTGTCCGTACTATTTACAATTAACGACGTTTCGGGAGCAGGTACTTCTCCCATCATCAGGTTCGTCTTGAGAAAGACGGTGTGTGATTCAAGTGTTGGGTGTTAGGACTTTAACCTAACATCGTAGGCAGGTATCTTAACTTGTTATGCGCTTTGAAACCTTGTCTACGATGGGGCCTTCCCCGGTCTATATAGGGATTAGGGTTCCTTATATACCTCCTAGCTACCTGCGAATACGTATTATCGAGATCTTTCAAATTCTAATACTGCCTTTTTAGCTCCTTCTTAAGCATTGGGATCCATATCGGATCGATATATATGCTTGTTTGGCTTATGGGTGGGTTCTCGGACGTCGCCATGTAGGCTGCTTCTTTAATTTTCCGATTTCTCCAATGCTCCTCTTTATGAATGATTTTTGCTTCATTCCATTGCATTCGGTGGTCATTCTCCCATACATGAGCTGCTATTTTTGATCTCTCAAGTTCTCCCCTTCGTACGTATCCTATATGTTCTTGAACCCTGGTATCTAGAGGTCTTCCAGATTCTCCGTAGTATACTTGCCCACACTCGCATGGTATTGCGTATATACTATTTTTCGAATCCTGAGAATCGTTCTTTGGCCTTGTCTTAGTCAGTCTGACTAAGACAAGGCCAAAGAACGATTCTATTGAAAACCAGGTTTTTGTGACGTCATTAACCCGGTTTGCTGAGTCAGCAAAATTTTCAAAAAATCGGCAAAATTCAGGGTTAATATTTTTTGCCGTGAAAAAGGTCAATATTTATGTTTTTTAAGACGCTGAATCGAATGAAACCGGTCCGAAGTCGATACGACCACTCTAAGTGACCTAAAAATCGAAAAAACCATTGTAAATTACCAAAAACCAAAATTTAGGTCGATAAAAAATAAATTTCAAGTAGGGTGTCGTTTTCTATGTAATTTTGGGCGCTGAATCGAATGAAACCGGTCCGAAGTCGATACGAACACTAAGTTACAAAAAAGTCGAAAAAACCACAAAAATTATAGAAAAACAAAATTACGGTCGTTGAAAATTAAATTTCGAGTAGGGTGTCGTTTTCAATGTTTTTTGGGCTTCTGAGTTGAATGCCAGTGGTCCGGAGTCAATACGACCATTCAAACTCAAGGTACCTGGGTTCACATCCTGGAAGGGTCGATCATTTTTTATCGTTTTTTTTACTTTATATAAGTTTACAACTAGAAAATAATTCTGGCGCGGTGATCCGCATGTCGGGCGAATTTCCTTTGGATGCGAGCACTCAAACCCAGAGTACCTGGGTTCAAATCCTAGTAGGGACAATAATGTTTTACCGTTTTTTTTACCTAATATAAGTTTACAACTAGAAAATAATTCTGGCGCGGTGGTCCGCATGTCGGGCGAATTTCCTTTGGATGCGTGTTTCCGTGCCTTTTACATTATATAAGTTTACAACTACTAAATAAATAATTCCGGCGCGGTGGTCCGCTGTCGGGCGAATTTCATTTAGAATGCGTGTTTCCGTGCTAAACAACCCATTTCTTGCTTATGCAAGAACCATGCCCATAGCGTGGTTCCGGTTCATGCTTTAAAACCTAAGCAGTTACTTAATTGTCTAGCACTCCTCGTAACTCATTTTGTCTGTATTTTCCAAAGGAAAATGCGCATAATTATCTAGTTGGTTGTACAAAACTATGCCTCTAAAATACGCACTATTATTTGCACTAGTTTAAAGCTTAGTTACTTATCTTTAAGCTTAGTCAGTTATCTTTAAAGGTTTTAGCGCATTTCCTTTGGAAAATACAGACAAAATGAGTTACGAGGAGTGCTAGACAATTAAGTAACTGCTTAGGTTTTAAAGCATGAACCGGAACCACGCTATGGGCATGGTTCTTGCATAAGCAAGAAATGGGTTGTTTAGCACGGAAACACGCATTCTAAATGAAATATTCGCCCGACAGCGGACCACCGCGCCGGAATTATTTATTTAGTAGTTGTAAACTTATATAATGTAAAAGGCACGGAAACACGCATCCAAAGGAAATTCGCCCGAAATGCGGATCACCGCGCCAGAATTTCTTCTATTTTTAAGGATCTATCACTCCCTCCCCCATGGATCCGCGCCTGGTACGGAATTGAGTATTTATTGACAAAAAATATTCATTTATTTACTTATAACTTTTAATACTAAATTATTAAAAACAATTGTGACAGGTAGAAGGTTATGAAGTAAGAATGAGATGGAGCAAGAGAGAGTGCGACTGCTGCTGATAGATGGCACCAAGGACAGCAGAGGATCTTATATCAGCAGTGGCGTGGGCAATATAGTGGGCAAGTGGCCCAGCTATATCGCCGCTGTTGTATGGTGCAGTGTTTGCATCGCCACATCCATAGCATTCATTACCATACTGTTTTTATCTTTAATCATCCATGAAAGGTAATTCTTTACATTATTTTACTCCTTATACACTTCTCTTTAAATATTATAATGTACATACATACATATATATATATATATAATATTATATATATATATATATTATATATTTTTTATAATTATTCCTTTATTAATAATATTATTACATTTTACATTTTATATAAATTAAAATTATTTGTTTATAACAAAGTTTGAATATAGTAAACTAAAAATTAAAATAATTTTATATATTAGTCAACCTGGAATCACCTCCCTAATAAGACTAAAGTCTTGTGGCGTGGGAAGGGGTATGGAGTTATATATATATATATATATATATATATATATATATATATTATATATATATATATATATATATATATATATATAAATAAATAAAAAGAGGCCTTTAGCCTATTGTTGCCACTAGGCAACATCGCCGTTAAGGACAACTTCATAGCCCTCACCTTCCTGTTGCAACTTCAAGTGTCCATCCCCCTTCCTGCAGGCACTTGACGCCTCCCCCCACCATTCGATGGCCACTTTATGTTGCCCCCGCTTTCCTGTGGCCACTTCACGTTGCCCCCCGCCTTCCTATGGCCACTTCAAGTTACAACACCCCCCCCCAGGGGAATTTACTAGGGGAAGAGTGAGGTTGAAGAACATTTGAAAAATTAAGAATTTGGAACTAAATCTATGACAAATAACTTTAGAGCTTATGGACGTTATAAATTGTAATAACAATTACATTTATGAAGACTTTAAATTTATTGAAAATAATAACTTTTTTTTTAAAGTTATCAAAAAATACATATATATATATATTGGAAAAATCCAATAGGATTTAACTACTAATGATGTCTAATGCTATCATTATAACCAGTTATAAGTATTATTCACCTTACATCTTGAGAATGAAAGTAAATAGAGTAAAAAGAAATCTTTCCACCCAGTAAAACTTTATTGGCAAAGCGCTTTCAACCTAAAGGCCATCATCAGTGCAAAACCTAACAAACATTTAACAATAGAATAAATAAAAGAGAAAAAACAAAATTACAATAATGATAGGCTAAAATACTTAAAGATTACCATTTTGATGGTCTTCGTAAGGTTGGTTGCCTTCATTTTGTAAATAAAGGCCGGAAAATGGACTTCTTGACAAAGAAATAGAAAGGAGTCAAAAAAGGGTTGGTGAGCTGAACGTGAATGAAAAAGGGGAGTCATCCACCTTACTGTAAGATATGTTTTTTGCACCGCTGCCACCTTCCATTAGTCTAAATCACAGTTATTCAATTCAATTCAATTACAGTTTTTTTAAATTTATTGAAAATAAATTGACGAAGAGTTTTCGCCAATTTCAAGAACTGAAGAAGCTCAGGATCCCTGGGCGAAGCTTTTCATCAAGGATCCCTGGGCAAAAGCTCTTCATACAGATCCCTGGGCAAAAGCTTTTCATCACAGGATCCCTTCTCATCACAGGATCCTGGGCGAAGCTCTCATCACAGGATCCCAGGGCGAAGTTCTTCATCACAGGATCCCTGCGAAAGTTATCTTGGGCGAAAGTTTTCATCACAGGATCAAAGCATCACAGATCTGGGCCTTCATCAGGATCCCTGGCGAAAGCTCTTCATCACAGGATCCCTGGGCAAAGCTTTTCACAGATCCGGCAAAGCTTTCATCACAGGATCTGGGCGAAAGCTCTTCATCACAGGATCCCAGGGCGAAAGTTCTTCATCACAGGATCCCTGGGCGAAAGTTCTTCATCACAGGATCCCTGGGCGAAAGCTTTTCATCAATGCATTTTCAATAAATTTTAAAAAAGGACTGAAGTCTTCATTAATTTAATTGATATAAAAACTATGGCTGTCTAACTTGCTTGATTATATTTTTAAATAGGTTTGAAAATATAAATAGACAAGATGAGAGGGGTGAACAAATGTTGCAAAATACTCCGAGTAAATTGGAAAATGAATTCTGCAAGCGAGCTACTAGCAGGGAAAACCATATAGCAGCCAGGAGTATAGATCTCACTCTCGTTCCGGACTGTCAGATCCAGGACACAAGTGAGAACATCTTCTACTCACTCATAGAGCCCCTCGACATGCTCCAGGCATGCTCAGTCGAGTCTGTCCTCAGACTCTGCCCAGACAAATTCATCTACTTAATGCATTTCAACGGAAACAACTATAGAATTTTAAACAAATACGAAACATTTTTAAAAAGGAGGTATTCGAATATGAACGTGATAAGAGCTAACGGACCTAGGTATGTAAAAGCATCGCCCTTCGAAGGCAACTGGAGAGGTGATAACTCGTCTCTGTACGCGACTAACTTGCTAACAGTCTTTCAATTCGGGGGAACAACATTATCACCAAATATTATAATGAAAGATAGAAAGTTACTGGACTACGATACACCAAACTGTTTAGTAGATAAAGAATTATTGTTTTGTCCAGAGCAATGTAGTCCGTTTGTTTATGAATTAATAACTACATTAAATAAACATTTAAATAACAGATTTAATGGTTCAGAGAGTATCGTCGATACAGCTATATGGGATTTCTGTGGTGGGAAGGTTTACACGGGGGTGGGATGTGCAGGAGTAACGAGGATAGACGAGAGCATCATGTGCACGACAAATGCTCAGCATTGTTTGTTTATCCGTTCTAAAGAGTGGGCAAGCAGAGACGATGGTTGGAAGCTAGAAGCTGAACCTTTCTGTCCGGAAATCATCAAATCATTTCCTAATGATAAATAAAAGATTCTTTTATAAATTTTCTAAATTTGTTGTTTTTTAAACAGTTGTTAATCCTCTGGACAGCTAGGGGTATTTTTCCACCCCATTAGAGAAGAGTAGGGACTCAAAGAGTCAACTGTTTTATTACAGATCTAAGCAACTTGGTGACTCGTCAACTTTTGAAAACATTTTTATATTTCCTCATTCTAAAGATTCATGGTTTAGAAAAATAAAGATTACAATATTGTGTAACTCAGCTCCTTCTTTATTTTCAAATAAAGCAATTATAAACATATTACAAGACAAATAATAACAAAAGTCAAGACACATAATAAAAAAAATAAAATTTTAAGCGAAATTGAGCACAAGTGGAGTTATTTAGCCTAAGCAATGAAGATAAGAGTCTCTTTTAAAATATAAAATAGTTTATTTACAAGGCACTTTCACAGAGATCATTATTTCTGGCTATAAAAGTAAAGATGAAAGTTAAAAATACAAATTACTATAGTCCAGTAAGACTTATCAAACTGTTACTACAGAAAGATAGAAAATAATATGATGTATTTCTTTTATCGTTATTTTTTCAGCACTGATGATGACCTCATGTTAGGTTGAAAGTGTTTGACCAATGAGACTATTTTCTTCACTTTCTAGGATATTACTCCACTTGTGCTTGATTTCATAGGAAAAAAAGAAAGATGTTTCTTTACTTAATATTTATTTTATGTCAGACACCAGCCTTTGGACAAATTTATTAAGTTTGTCTTCTGACTTCTTTACTTTGCTTTCACCAGCACTAATAATGAGCTATTAAGTTGAAATACTGCTCTTTTATGAAACATATATTAAGAGGAAAGACATGTTTCTTTTTTCCCTTATTTTGTTACTCCACTGCTTGTTTTACTCATCACAGTCTACCCCTCGCGTTGTTTCTTTCGACATGGTCATGTGACTAAAAATCAGCTGGATGGCAGAAAACATAACATTTGTAACACAGCAATAGAAAAGAAAAAAGTCCTTTCAGCCGCAAGATGGGCGATGTGTAGGTTGGGGTGAGTCAGCTTATTTTACTAACCCCGTGCCCCTTGTGATTTTAATTGCTTATCTTATCTTTTCTCTCATCTATTCAAAACAAACTATTTTTTAAGTAGATTTTCATAACTTCTTTTTATTTTGAACGGTGTTTCTGTTAATAATATAATTTGATAGCATTCTTGCTTACTCAATCAGAATTATATTGTTATTTATTTAACTTTTTTTTTACAAAAAAAATATTTTTACAAAATATGGTAAAAATATAAGACTTGCGATAATGTAACATGCAAGATGCTGACATCATATTGTTTCTAACATGATGGTATCCATTAGCTATATAGGATATAATAATTATTGCACTGATTTGTTTATTTATCAAGCACTAACCATAAACTTTGAAATGAAGTTATCAGTGTGTTATGTGCAACAAGTAGTCGATGTTATGTTAAGTGCAACACAACATACAAGAATAGCAATAACAACGGAAACACAGTATTATGGCAATCTTAACGCGAATAAAGTGAATCTCAGATCTCAAGTAAAAGGATTTTTAAATAGACCAAGAAACACGTGTTTAGAGCAAGCCCACCTGGGGGTTGTACAAGGGTTATACTGTGACGTCACCCAACTACCTGTAGGCATTTTTTATTCGAAGTTGGATGCCTGCTCCATCTATTAAAACAGCTGTTCATGTCGAAAGTTATAACATAAACAGTACAAGTCATAGCACTGAACACCAAAACAATTACAAATAAAAAAATATAATTTCAAAATTAAACTCAATTATTGCACTGCTAAAAATGATAAATTAAATAGTAATAAAAAAATCTTAAACTTAAATAACAAAGTATCAGTAACATGTTAAAGCTGACTTCTAATGCAATAATAACATACACACCTGTTGAATCTAACAATGCTATTGGTTTTTGGGTCAGTTGACGGTATACAAAGAATAAATGTGGAAAGATAGTCTATTTATTATAACATACCATTTCAAACACTAATAAGCCAATAGAATTCTTTCCAAGCTGTTAAATGATCAAAACCAAAAGTATTTCAATAGGATATCTTTATTTCTCTAAATTACAAGGGTCATCATCAAATACTTTAAATTTTACTCTATAATGAAGGAGCATTACTGAAAACTAGTGGTTAACACCGCCCCTGACATCACACAATGCTGTCATGTCATTTTGGTCAGTTTAGAACTCGCCTAAAATCACTCACTCAAAAAATAAGTTTAAAATTAACGAACTGAATGTATGATGAAAGGTCTTAATTAATAGCATTTGAATTAACACTACTATCATTTAAAAAGATTAAATCAATAATTCGAGACATAGCTCATTATATTACATATATTGTTAGTCATGGAAATATAATGTAGAATTATGATCTCCACTCTGTACTGTTTTTTTTTAATTTTTATAAAACACATTTTGTTGGAGAAAAACGTTAGCCAACAAAAAGCAGCAACTTGAAAACCTTACTCCAGTAGAATTAGTGGGATTTACATGATGGTTTCCATCCTATCTCAATACATGATGGTTTCCATCCTATCTCAATACATGATGGTTTCCATCCTATCTCAATACTCTTAGAAAACCATTAGTTCCTAAACCTGATCTGCATAAAGTTAGAGTTGGTCTCTTCCTTGTTGAAACCAAGAGACTGGTAGAAAGGTCTCATCTCATCCCGTGCATCCAGTGTCAGCTTGTAGCACTTGAGTTTTCGAGACAGAAGAGTCAGAGTCCTCACAAGCCTGTAAAACAACACATTACATGTAACACATGTTAATTTTATAAGTAAACTGAGGGGAGGGGGGCTGGGAAAGCAATAATGGATACATTCACTCATCCCCCAATAGGGAAGGGACTCACTGATCATATATACACTGTGTTTCAGAATCTAACTCTATATTTTTATCGGAAACTAACAAAGACATCAAGATATAGTCTTTGGGGATGGATTTTGGTCAAAAATATTTTTCAGGAAACATTCGATTATGGCTTTGGGTTGCTGAGGCTAACTTCTTTGTTTAGATTCAGGCATAGGGAAGTTTCAGTCAAATTTTAACAATTCAAACTAGCATCAAATCAACGTTTTATTTAAGTAAACACTTTGCAAAGTGTTATTGTGTTTTTTATGACACGTGTCATAAAAAAACATTCAAAATTTTATTAATTTTCAAACTTTATCATTTTTGTCATTTTTAAGAACTGAAGAAGATCAGGATCCCTGGGCAAAAGCTCTTCGTCAATTTATTTTCAATAAATTTTAATAAAAAAGGACTGAAGTCTTCATTAATTTAATTGATATTATAATTTATAACAGTGCAAAAGCTCTGAAGTTATTCTTCTTAACATTATTTTATTTTATTATGGAGCAATCTAGAGTAAACTCTGGACTAGATGCGTCAACTAACAGACAAAAAGCTCATTTCTCTTAGAAAATTCATTGAAAAGGTTAAATAAACATCCTAGCTGAAAAATACTAATAATTTACTATTTAACAATAGTTGTTATCCAATATATTAATTGGTTGAGTTTCTTTGTTAGAAAATATAGTTATTTTATGGGATCTAAAATGTTTTAGGCAGTTCTGTTCAGATTTCAATGAAAAAATATTTTTTTATTAATTGCCATTTATTGTTTGGAGTAAGGAGTAATTATTTTATTAATCTACACTAGCTTTTGTAAAAAAAAATCACCAAATTCCACATAGTAATATCATAATTTGAACAAAAAGTAAGGTGAACAACAAGCACTTTTAAATTTATAACCGATGCATTTTAACATGCATTTGTGCATTTTACACAAAAACATGTTAAAACAAGAAAATTACCACTAATACTTCTTTATTTTAACATAAAATTACATAAAATAGAGTTACAAAATAATAAAAAATAAAAAAAGGATTTGAGAAAAAAAGTCTAATCAGGTAATATGATTTAAATAACCTAAGGGTTGCTATTCTGACCAAATTAAAGCCTGTCTTAAAAGACGTAAAGGTTACCAATATGTACCCAAAAAGGAAAGGTGTAGCTTTCCTTTTAGTGTGTGAAACCTCTGAAGATAGAGATAAGATTATGGTGTGCTCAAAATTAAAAGATCATGGTCTGATAGCCAATAGTCCTATTGAACATGGTGAAACAATAATTATAGTTGGTGTTGACTCAACTATGACAAAAAAAGGAAAGTTTGTTCGATAGGTCGTGGAAGTTCCGCGCGAAGTAAAAGAAGTGTTATTGAAAGATAAATTCATCAAAATTGACTGGACTAAGTTAGAAGTAAAAAATTATTTCTGGGTAACACGTTGTTTGAGATGCTGCCAAATCGGGCATATATCTGACAACTGTCACTTGGACAAAGGTGTGAAAGCGTGTGGCTTCTGCAGCAACGAAAACCATCTTTTTAAAGACTGTCCTGATAGACTGGCAAATAAGAAACCTACGTGCGCGACTTGTAAAACAGCCAAAAGACAATGTGATCACTCGGTTAAAGACCCTATCTGTCCGTTCTATCAAAGGGAAATAGCTAGAATTAGGAGTAGGAATAATAGTAATGTAGGAAAAAACACCCCTGAAAGCAATGGCAATGGCGGGAGGTTAGTAATGGTAGCAGTAGTACTAACAACGGTCGTCGAAACTCAGGTATCGACGGCAAACAAATCCAAGTCAAACAAATAAACTTACAGCATAGCCAAGATGCTGTAGGAGAATTACAGAAACTTCTAACCAAACAAGTTTCTACGGTTGTACTAATTCAAGAACCTTATGCCTATAATGGGTACATAAAAAGCTTGCGAAGGGTTGGTTTTAAACTTTTGATCGGTGGAAAAACTGGACCAAACGAGCCCAATCCCAGAACATGCATTCTTGCGTACGACAATTTAGAACTAACCATCATCCCTTCTCTTGGAACACGAGATTCGACCGCAGCTCTTTTAGTTTTCAAATTAAATGACATAAGATATAAGGTAATACTATGCAGTTTATACCTTCCATACGACCTTGAGCAACTCCCTCCTTCAAATGATTTAACAGCTATCGTAAGATTCTCGGAGAATCAAAACATTCCTATTATTATTGGATGTGACGCAAACTCTCACCATTTCGCATGGGGTAGTTCTAACTGCAATAATACAGAAGATGCTCTCCTAGAATATCTGGCATCTACAAACCTCGAAATCTTAAATAGAGGCACAGAACCTACTTTCATAAATAGAATCCGTTCAGAGGTAATTGATATAACTCTTGCTTCAAGAAAAATTGTTGATTTAATTTCTAATTGGTACGTCTCCTCAGAAATCTTAATGTCTGACCACCGCATGATTTGCCTAAGCATTCAAACAGACAAATTATAACTTCACCACGCAGAATACCAAGAAGAAACCAATTGGAATGTTTACCGTGAGCAGCTTCAACCTCTTAATGAAGTGTTAATAAGTAATATTAGATGTCCGAAGGAACTTGAAGATAGAGCTAGGTTTCTGGAAAAAATGGTTGGAGACGCATTTAAGGAAGCATGTCCAGCAAAAAGTAAATCGTCAAAAGAAGTTCCATGGTGGAATAAAAACTTATATTCTTCGAAAGACAGCTAGAAAAGCCTATCGCAAGGCTTATAGTAACAAAGGCCGCGACAATGAGGACATTCAATGGGACATTTTCGTGGAAGCTCGGAGGAATTTTAAAAAGAAATACGTAAAAATAAAAGATCCTGTTGGAAAGGTTTCTGTAGCAATATTGACTCTCTGCCAGAAGCTTCAAGGCTGGCTAAAATACTAAGTATTGAAGGAAGTGAAAAGATTTTAGGCTCAATAAAAAAAGACGATGCATCCTGGACTCTGGATATAGAGGATACTTTTCAAGTACTTCTTCAAACTCATTTTCTTGGAGAAGAGGGTGAGAGAGCCTCAAATGTAACGGAAACCATAAAACCTGATTGGAACCTCGCAAGCACTTTAATCACCGATGAATCAATCCGATGGGCCATAAACCAGTTTGATCCATTCAAGGCATCGGGGCCAGATGAGATATTTCCAGCTCTATTACAAAACGAATTAGACCTGCTCTTGCCATCTATAAAGGAGCTTTTTAGAAGTAGCTTAGCTATGGGGATAGTTCCAGAAGCATGAAAGGATGCAAGGGTGGTATTTATACCTAAAGCTGGGCGGAAAGATTACACAATAGCCAAATCTTTTAGACCCATAAGCCTTACATCATTTATGCTGAAAGCTCTAGGAAGAATCGTTGACAATTATCTTATAGAAGAAGTCCTTTCAAAGCAACCACTTGAAGTAAATCAGCATGCATACCTAAAAGGTAAATCCACCGAGACTGCCCTTCATGCAGCAATCTCAACCATTGAAAAATCTCTGCATAGAGGGGAGTTCACCTTGGCTCTCTTCTTCGATGTAGAAGGGGCATTTGACAAAGCAAGAATAAGCAATATAAAAGAAGAACTCCAAAGAAGGGAAACTCCTAAAGCCATTATCAACTGGATATTATCTACTCTGAAAGATAGGAAAATTAGCACTACGCTCGGAAGCACTAATGTTAACATCAAAGTCACGGGAGGATGCCCTCAAGGAAGCTGCCTCTCTCCCCACATATGGTGCTTAGTAATGGATGGTCTGCTAAGAAAACTTACAAAGGATGATTTCTACGTTCAGGCCTATGCAGATGACGGATTAGTTTTGATCTGTGGCAGATTCTTAACAACGTGTTGTGAAAGAATGCAACTTGCCTGCAGGATAATTGAAAACTGGTGCAAAGATGTAGGGCTCTCTGTTAATCCTTCCAAAACAGAATTGATGCTCTTTACAAAAAAGAGAAAAATCGAAGGTTTTCAAGCACCTAGGCTTTTTGGACAGCAGCTAACTCTAACTAATGAAGTGAAATATTTAGGCGTTATCTTTGATCCTCGTCTTAGTTGGAAAGCTCAGATAAATAAAATAGTAGAGAAAAGTATAATGACTTTCTGGCAGCTTAGACGTGCAGTAGGGAAATCCTGGGGACTCTCTCCAAAGATACTAAAATGGCTCTACACACCGCCGTTATAAGACCAAGAATTCATTACGAATCTCTATTCTGGTGGCCCAAGGTTGATGTTAAAGAAACTATCAGGAAACTTGATAAAGCTCAGAGGTTGGCATGCAAGAGCATTACAGGGGCGATGAGGACCACTCCTACCGCGGCATTAGAAGCTCTGGCTGGACTACCCCCACTACAGGTATGGATTAAAGGAGAAGCAATTTCTTCCTTCTTAAGAGTTAGGGACTGTGGATGGTGGAAAGGAAGAGCTCTCAATGTAGGTTATATGGCAATCGAGAGTTTGGCACATCGTAAAATTTCCTTTACAACGATACCTATGATATTGATCAAACCTAAACTCAAGCTAAACAAGAGGTTTCAAATAGATATCCCTTCTAGAGATAAATGGGAAAAGGGTGAGGTAAAATTTAATGCAGAGACTCTTGTGACATTCACTGATGGTTCACGAAATGATACAGGCTTATCTGGAGCAGGACTATACATAGAAAACTCAGGCTTTACCAAAAGGTTTTCTCTAGGTAAATTAACTACAGTGTTCCAAGCCGAAGTCTTTGCCATTTTGGAAGCGACTAGGCAGCCAGACTTAAAAAACCCAAAATATAAGTCTATAGCAATTTGCTCTGACAGCCAAGCTGCTCTAAAAGCTTTAGCTTCTCCCAATATCGATTCTTCTTTGGTATTAGAATGCTGGGAAGCTCTGGAACAGCTATCTGAACACTTAAAGGTCAAAGTGATATGGGTCCCTGGACACACTGGCATAGCTGGAAACGAAAAAGCCGACGAAGTAGCTAAAAAAGGGGCATCTACAGACTTCTGTGGGCCAGAGCCTGCAATAGATTGGACAAGAAGGCAGGCCAAATCCCTTGTAAAAAGTTGGATTTGGAAGGAAACTAAAATCACATGGGAAAACAACACCGGATGTAGACAGTCAAAGATGATATTTCCAACATTAGATAGAAGGAAATCTAGATGGCTTCTTGACTTGAGTAAGTCTAGTCTCAGACTTATAGTAGGAGTAATCACTGGGCACTGCAGGCTTAATAGGCATTTAGCCTTAATGAAGGTGACTGAGAGCCCAATATGTGCAATATGTGATGACAATGAGGAAGAAACAGCCTATCACTATTTGGCAACGTGTGAAGGGTTTGGAAGGCTCAGGTCTCAAATATTTGGAACTGGAACGCTTCTCGAAGAGGAAATGGAGTCTCTAAGATGGCAGGACATTCTTACTTTCATCCATGGTAGCAGGAGGTTCGACAAGGAGAAAGTAGTGGAAGTACAGTGATAGGTGGTTGACTTCGGGGTTGGTGAAAAAGACCCAATGGTGTGGTCTACTCACCAGGCTTGACTACTGTCCACTCTTACTACTACTACTACTACTACGATTTAAGAAGTTTTTTTCCTTTTATAGTTTAGTCTGAGATCAGGATATGGCATAAAGGACTCACCTAGGAGTTTTAAGTTCCCTAGAAATGTCCACCTATATTAACACTCTGTTTTTGAGGAGTAAAAATGCAGTTTAGAGTAAAATTCTTCTTGCCTGAGGTTGATTACAAAACACAGTGTAAGGCAGTTAGGAGTGTTATGGTGGCAAACCTGTCATTGATTTATATTTAGTTTATTCGATTTAAAGTCATGTTCTTTGTTGTTGTCATACTTTTATTACAAGTTCTTAAATTCATATTCGTGTTCTATGTTAAAGTAATTAAGCTAGGATATAGCAAACGTAACAAGGAGTACCTCTTTGGACATGCCCAACCATAGTTCATACTCAAGTGTACACTAGAGTAACATGTTGAACAAACCCAATGCTTCCACTCCTGAAAGAGACAGGGAAGAGTAAAAAAAGGAGTTACTCACACTTTTCCAAACTGTTTTCCCCGGTAATCCTTGCTCACCACAATGTCTTCTATCCTCCCTCTCTGTAACACCAATTTATCAAATAAACCAAAATTATAACACATCATTTATAAGAGACACTTATTATAGAAACCTAAGTCACAGTCAATTGAATTTAAGTAAATATGGAGACAGTTTAGTCAAATTAGGTAAACATATTCATTTATATCTGGTAGAATATAACACGGTAAAAATATGTCATTAGACCCTGGAAAATAATCTCCACTCCCAGTAAAATGATCTCTGGGAATTCAAATTAACCAATAATTTTTTTGTAACTATTACCCAAATATAGAAATTTTGTTCCCCCCATTTGCAAGCATAATAGTTTAAATTAGGGAAGCATAACTTTGATAGCGATATCACTATGATGCAGTCATTTTCATCAAATTCTATGAACTTAGTTAGAGATATCACTATGATGCAGTCATTTTCATCAAATCCAATGAACTTAGTTAGAGATCACTATGATGCATAGAGAGATATCACTATGATGGTAATTTTACATAAAATCCTATGAGCTTGTACAGCGATATCACTATGATGCGATAATTTTTTCCAAAATATAACCTAGGGATAGTTACCACAGCACAGTTATGGATGAACTTCTGTTCTACGAGGAGAGTTCCTGTGCCAACCACCTGACCAGAGCTCTCATCTTCTATCACAACTATGTAATAAGTATCAGCCATAGAACTCAGCTTACTGAATGTTTCTTAAACATAAGCATTAAGTTTTTAACCAAGATATCAAACAGCTTATTCACGGTGGACCGCCCTCTTAAATTCTGAACCATTAGACATAAATTAATGAAACTTGGGCTATTTTTGTTATGTGTAAAGTGAACTTTCAATTGGAGGTGTGACATCGCATTTGACTTTGGGTGTCCCATGCAACACTGGATTTTACAAAAAAATATACAAAGTAAACTTTTACTGGACATTTTGGGTTCTAGAGATGAATACAAGACATTTTGCCCCTGACATATTATTGTCTGAGATCGCTATTTGGGTTCCTCAACACTATTCACACTGTCAACTGACTTTAGTCATGTGTCAAACTATAATATATTATTGTGTTCTTAAGCCAAAATTAAGGCATTTTCACTCTCTACGATAATATTTCTTATTGTTCTACTTTTACAAGTATCTAGATTGTTTAGTGGTGACCTGAAATAACAGACTGTATCTCACAACCCAACATGGAATTTTAGGTTTGTCAAATGTAATAATTACCTGCAAATTTTTCCATAGAGACCTCGCCGACATGGGTCAATTGTTTCAGTAAATCCATGTAACCTGCAATTCAAACAAAAGTATAAAGTCATGGTTTAGACATAAATTTGGTAAATAAATAAATAAAAGTTTTAAAGCTATTTCATCAGAAAATTACGCTCATACGGTTGTTCGGATGACAGAAGTGGAGGGTGAGGGGGGGGGGGGGAACTATTTCTATTGGCTATTATATAATATATAAGATATATTATATCAAAAATACAAGTCTTCATATACATATGTGTGTTTGTTTAGTGATGGATTCTTCTCTATAATCCTCAAAGGAGTAACAATGTTATATGATAAAACGACATAGTGTATCATCTCCTTTATTTAAGATCCTTGCACTTAGCCTCTTGGTTTATGTTCACATTTTTCAATAGTGAGTAGACTTCTGTTTCTTTTTTCTCTTTCTCAAAATTACTTAATTTCAAACTAATATCATTATAGTATAACACACGGTTATAATCAGTTGACAGTTTGGGAAAATAATGTGTGGGAGCCAATAAGGTTAGTACTGGATGTTAAACCACACCCACAATTTCATTTAAATCCACCTCATTGGTCCCTCAACACAATTTTCCCATGCTGTAATTGATTATAACCGTGTACTATTCTATAGACAGAACTCAGTTGCTTACCTACCACATGATCATTAATAGTGTTCAGGAGAAATAAAACTATAACACAAAAGGTAGAATTGTCTTCACACTCTCATGGCTGCCCTTTGTAAGGTTTTGTAAACTAAGTCTTTTATTATTCATTGTTTTATTAAAAATACCTTTATTATTATAAAAGTACAAGCATAAATTATAATAATAAGTGCACTCCAAATTATGTTTATCTCTACTAGCACTTTTTTTTGTTTTTATGTTTAATGAGCTAGCATTCTGAGCAGTAGAGAGATAGAGTCCATATTCCATGCATTTAATTACACTCTTAAATATCACTCAATGCTATATAGGCTTAACATTGTTGATGAAATCTCCATGAGAAGCATTAAATCTTCAAATAAAATACTCAATATTAAAAACATTCTATTAAATTATTAAAAAAAAAATTATTAAATGAATTTAGAGATTATTATTAAAATTCGTTAGTTTAATGTTGTCCTTCAGAGAGTAGGTAATTTATTATAGAGATTAACAGCACACTAGGACCAATGTCATGTCATTGTGGTTTTATATGTTGCTGATGTGTAATACCCTCTAACTAGGCTTCTAGTATTAGCATTATGACTGAATTTTTGCAATTCATAATTCTCTCTTAATATTAAACAATGGATGTATAATTATACGTTTGTTCAAGCTTTGTCATATCTTATTTTTTTATGAATAAATACTCTTAATAAGTATCACACGCTGAACACCACGCTAATAATCCATACTGCATAATTGAATCTGTTATTCTAAAATATAAAGTTATTTTCTGTTCTACATTTAGTATATTTTTTAATTTCGAAAAAATGAAAGTAAGTTTTCTAATTCTAGTATTTAAGTTATTAATGTCAGGTTTCCAGTTTAAGGAGCTATCAATAGTGACACCTAAATATTTTACCATTTGTACTACTTTATTTGAGGACACTGATAGAAATTTGGATTTAACTGTCAATCTGATTTACGAACAGTGATATTATGGTTGATATTGGTACAGGTTGGGAAGACCAATGAATAGAAGAAACCATAGCATTAGTTTTTGCCACATTAATTATCAGCTAATTTAGATCTAACCAATTTTTTAATAGGTTGATATGTTGCTCAGTCAAATTTCTGCTCCTTCTGTCAGATTTCCAGTTATCAGATTTACATAACAATGCAGAGTCGTCGGCAAAACCGATAACTGTAGATTGTTTATTATTTTATTTTCAGTGCACGTATAATTGATTGTATTTCTCATTTTAACATTTGACATTTATCTTTCTTTCATTTGCAGGGGTGTCGGACTTCAATAGAGAGGGTAGTCAACACGTAAGACTGATGCCAGCACTGTGGCCACTCTAGTGGCTAAAAAATGAACTATTTACGTCAAAACACATTCGCCCTTTACTGCGTTTTTTCCTCTTTAGAAAAATAATTTATTTTAGCTAGCTTCCGTAGTTCAAATTGCTTGGCAACCAATATTATTATTTACAGCTTGATTTAAAAATAATCATGTAATACAAAAGTTCTATTTAATTGATTTTGTTTGTTTAAGTTGATGGTAAATTCAACACCTTAAGCACTCAAACTGTATTTTTCAACAGCCATTAATTTCTATAATAAAATTGTTCAAAATGAAATTAAAAAAAACAACTTGAGATTTTAAGATAGTAAGAGTTGCTTTCCTCATTATAAATATAAAATAATAAATTTAATAGAGTATGAGTGCAGTTGCTAAAAAGGCAGGATTATCTGGTGAACTTAATTAGTTAGTTACTCATTTATCCGTAGTGGCCACACAGTGCTGCAGTAGTTTCCCTTGTTGACCAGCTGTTACTGTCTTACTAATCTTAATGTTAGTTATATGCAGGGGGGGGGGGGGGGTAAATGAAATTAGGAAAAGTTTGGATTCGATTATTGTAAGCTGCTACAAATCAGCGCTGCGGCAGACCTGTGTGGATTACTCATGAACTAACACTGAAAGCTTTCCAATAATTACCCATTATATTTTTAAACTTCAACTTTTAGTTATGACAGCTGCATTTTTCTTTTCGTTCCTTATTATTTTAACCTAATAAAAATGGTTCCCATACAGCCATTGTCATGTTCTGTATTACAAAAATTCAAAAACTAATCGTAAAAAAAAGTTTTTCAAACTTCGACATAATGCTACTGATGTCTGGTAAGTTTACTTTTCATTAAATTATTTAATCGATAAAATCCAGGTAATCACATGTGGATGTCTAAATTTAAAAAAACGTAAAAACGTTTTTTTAAATTGTTTCAGGCTGCATTAAATGCCAAAATCTATCTTCTTAGCACGTGTATAATTTAGCCAATTATGTTCACCTGATAAAGTCAATTAAATTACTAAATAAATTGAATAAAATGTAAACTTATTTGCTATCAGAAGGGTTCTGTGGAAGTTAAAAGACGACAAAGACTGTGCAAAGTACTTTGGCTATTTAGAAGTGAGACTAGAAAGTATAAAAAGTTAATTTAAATTGGAATGTGGGCAAAAAGCAGGAAATTAAGCCACGCCTACTCAGTTGTAAAGTAGGTCTGCCGCAATGCTAGTCTAGATAGGAATCCAAATTTTCCCACAATTGAGCCGACAGTCTTACTGTTTAAGTATCTATAGTCTCTGGTTATATTATCAGTGTTCTTATCAGTTGTAATCTTAACACTTTATAAAAATGGCTGCCAGTTTGCAATTGACAGAAGAATGTCAAATGTCATAAAATTTTGCAAACAACCCCTACGTGTTGTTTTATTCTCGCTGAAATATTATTTAGAAAAATATCAATAGAAATAAACACTGACTCACTAAGTAACCTTCATCAATGAAAGGCAACATGACATTGGCATAACCTCGTCTATGATTAAAAGTAGCCCTAGCGGACAACATTTTCTATTATGGACATTCACAGCCCCTAATACGTTATCAAAGTCACTTTTTGATTTTATTCCACTATATTTTACTATACTTCAATAGTATTAATTAAATAAAATAAATAAAGCGAACTAAATAATTCCTTATGAATCTATACACCAGTTGCTGAATAAACCCCTTCGCCATACAAGTTAATAGGACTTTAAAGACAGTTTCTATTCAGTTATTAATTTAAAATAATTAAATTACCTGAATCATAATCGTTAATATTTAAAGATCTTAATTTAAAGCCCGGCACAAGAGGAATTAGAGGCAATTTCCCTAAACTATCGTCTTCCTCGGAAAATGCATCTAAATTTTCCAATAGAGAGTCTTCGAATAGAACAGTCTTCATGTTGATAGCTATCACAGTTGAAACTAAAATTGTTTAACTAAGTAATAATACTGACACTTAATAAGGCACAAAGGAACGAGGAAATGGTTGGAGTAAAGACAGTCAGGTCAGAACTGAACTGGTTCCAACTGTTCCTCGTCTCAGACTTGACGGCCTTCATTTAGAAAGTACAACCTTCAAATTCATATTTCATTTTAATTTTATCAAATGCATAACTAATAAAAAGAAAAGCAATCACATTTGAAACGTAAGATAAATAATTGATAACACGTTTATAACCTCCCTCCATTTTCTGTTAAAACGATCAGGTTGTGCAAAAATTTATTGATCTAATTTAAGATTTAAATGTTGCAGAAGTCGCGCATATTTTTTAATTTTACTTCCTAGTCAAAATTATATAATTAAGTCCAACCTAGCTATACTATTAGGAAAAGAACAACTTCAAATCAAGAGTTAAAAAACCGTTAGATCAAAATTGTGTAACAAAAAGTTTTAAACAACAAGTTAAATAATCAAAACATTTTAAAGTATATTGAAATAAATGAATTCCACAAAGAAGTTATTCTCTCCATTAATAAGAATAATTTTTATTAAAAGCAGTTAGCAGTTTATTTATGGACATACAAAAACAATGATTGCATAAGTTAAAATGGTTTAAAATTTGGTAGGAAGGTCAATGTGAACCAGTTCTTATGACGCTATTACGCCTTTATTAATGTGTCGACAATTTTTCTGTTATTACTTTTTATTAGTATAGTAACGTAGCAACAATTTTAGCGAATTTTCAAAAAAACGAGCTTATAATTTCCAACGAGCCTCTTTCTAGCGAGCGAAGCGATCCTCTTTTAAATAGTTCTACATTTGTCGTATATATTTATAGCATTCTTGCGAGCGAAGTGTGCCTCTTTATAATATTTACCTTTATAATAGTAAATTTATATTTCTTACATTCTAGCTAGTGAAGCGAGCCTCTTTTTATAAAATATTATAGCGACCCTTTTCCTACATTCTGCGTGTAAATTAATAGCACTCTAGCGAGCGAAGCAAGCCGTTATTGCTTCTTATCAATAGTGTAAAAGCAATTTAGCGTGCGAAGCGAGCCAGTTTACTGATATTTTGCATAAATATTTATCAAGCAAGCGAAGCGAGCCCCTAATTAATTTAGTTAATTTATATTTCTAGCGAAGCAATTCTCTTTTTATTCATTTCTACATTTCGCGCGTATTTCTATTGCATTCAAGTGAACGAAGCGAGCCACTTTTAATTTCATATTCATTTTTTGTGAGCATCAATACCAATATTTCGTGTACATATTTATAGAATGTAGCAAGCTAAGCAAGTCTATATAAATATACCTAATTTTTTCATCAATCTACCGTAGTTTGAAACTTGCCTGTTAAATCATTTTTACTATATGTATTTTTTGACGTGAGTTTCTGCTGCAAGGCATTACTAGTACATATTGATCATCTAGGTACCTTACTATTAGAGTACGTACACACGTATACTCACATAGGGACTTCATTATTAGAGTACTTATACGTATTGATCATCTGGGTACCTTACTATTAGAGAACGCACACACGTAGAGTACGTACACATGCACTATGTGATTATACTATTAGAGTACTATTACATCACTATTAGAGTACTTATACGTATTGATCATCTTGGTACCTTACTATTAGAGTACGTACACAGGCACTATGTGATTATACTATTACTATTACACTATTAGAGTACTTATACGTATTGATCATCTTGGTACCTTACTATTAGAGAACGTACACAGGCACTATGTGATTATACTATTAGAGTACTATTACATCACTATTAGAGTACTTATACTCTAATGTACTCTACGTGTACTAATACTCTACGTGTGAAGGTATAAAAAACAAAAACTTTTAAAGCTTTGTCACAACGAAAAAGAAGTAGTTGGCAATGTAAACTGTGCAAAAATAAAGATCTTAATCAAATCTGCGACAACACAAATAAATTAAATAATGATAATAAGCCAAAAAAGGACTTAAATCAGGAAAACAGCGATATTAGTGATGAAGAATCCTGTGATAGTGATAGCGATACAGATCCGGAAGAAAGTGAGGATAACGTTGACCTCAAACAAACTAGATTAGATGATGCTCAAAATAGTACTGAAGCCTTAAAAGTACTGAACAAAAAACTAAATTTGGTTCTAAAAAAGCTGAATAAACTAGATAAACTAGGTGAAAAGATTAATATGCTCGCAAAATCTGTAAAAATACTCAAAAAAGAAAATATAGAAAAGATAATAAAATAAATATTTTGCAAAAGAGTTAGAAAGCATAAAAAATAATAAAAATTGCTACGAACAAGATGTGGATGAATTACAACAGAGAAGCAGAATCTTTAACTTAGAAATTACAGGAGTTCCGACAACCTCCAATGAAAATTGTTATGCCCTAGTTGAAAAAATTGGCACCGAAATTGGAATTACTAAGCCGAGAGAACAAATCGACATAGCTCATAGAGTGTCTACTAAGAACAAAAATGGTATTAAACCTATCATTGTGCTTATGAAAACTAGGTCTGACAAAGCAAATTGGATCAAAAAAGCCAAGCAAGCTAAAATCACAGCCGATAGGGTGAATGATAGTTTGAGCAACCATCATAAGGTAATTGTGAACGAACACCTTACAAGGAAAAACAAAACTCTCATTTGGCTTTCAAAAAGAGTGGCGGAAAAATACAAATATAAGTTTATCTGGACCAGGGACGGGAACATTTTTATGAGAAAGGTTGAAGGAGCTGAGGTCATAAGAATTAATTGTATAGAGCAGCTAAAAGAACTTGATGAAGAAAAGAGCGTACATGAACTGTACGCTCCACCACCACCACCATCAGATGCTCAACACCACTCTCCCACAGCATCAACTACATAAAAATCATATACAAACATCAGATAAGCTTATTTACTTGATTATTTATTTATTTATAATAGCTAAAAAAAATTTTTAATTGTTTTTTTTAATTGTTTATTAAATACTTCGTACATTTTTTTACTCTAGATTTTAATAAGTTTTTAATATTAAAGTTCTAATAATTATTGTTCTAAGACCTTTTAATCAATTTTAATTAATAATTTTAATAATTAAGAATACCATTTTTAAAAGCATCTAAACTTTTAGTTTTCTTTCAATTTAAATTCTACTTAAATTTTTAAATTTAATCACCTTAATTAGTAATATTGTGAAAATTACTTTATTTATTCCTTAAATACCTAATAATATTTTTTAAGATTGTACTTAGTTCTTATTTTTCTAACTTTTCTTTCCTTTCTACCTTTCTTTTATTATTTCATCACTATACTTATTTACTGATCCTATTCTATTATTTTCTGTGGTCTAATTAATTCTATCTTATGCTCTAATTTAACTTTAAATAATGAATAGATTGATCAATGACAAACTGCTAGAAAATACCATTTCAGCTAAAATATTACATGATTGGACTGTATCCTCAGTAATGGACACAGCTAAAAATAACTGGCTCAAGCTTAATATTGTACATTTCAACATCAGATCGTTAAACAGAAATGTTGACCAACTGCGAGTGTTACTGAGTGAGTTCGATATACCTCCTAGTGTTATAGTTTTATCAGAAACATGGCTGACCCAGTACTCAGATATCTATAATATTGATGGTTATACTGCTTATCCCCTGCCCAATACAATACAATACTCCCTTAGGGATGGTATTGTAGTGTATGTACATACTGATATTAATGTAGTAAGTATACTAGAAAACCCAGTAACGCAGTGCAATAGCTTGAACCTTACATTACAAAGTAACAACTTTACATTCTCCATCACAGCTATCTACAGGCTAGGACAGTGCGATCCCTAAACTTTCATAGACTCTTTAAATACCTATTTATCTAATGTAAATCCAATAATAAATAAGTTTCACGTTATTACAGGAGACATTAATCTTGACATAGATCCAAGTAAAGGCATTAATGCTGCTATTGAAAGCTACAAAAACACACTCTGTCAACATGGTTTTGTTTCGTACATCAACCAAAATACCAGAGTTGAAAAAGAGAGCAAAACATGTATTAATCACATTTGGTTAAAAAACAACCAACAATCCAGTATAGTTCCTTATTCTTATTTAGTCACAAGTAAAATCACTGACCATTACCCCGTGGGCATTATTACACAAATAAATAATATTTGCAGTAAAAAAAGTAAAAATAAAAAACGTTTTATAAAATATACAAAAATAGATACGGGGAAGGTTGTTGATAGCATTAATAATATAAATTGGTTAGACCTGTATTCTGTTACTGACAGTCAACTTGCTACTGACGCCTTTCTTAATTCTATAAACAAATGTATTGCAAGTACAACCAAAAGTATCAGAATAAATCGAAAACGCATTAAAAGAAAACCTTGGATAACTGACGGCATAGTAATTAGCATAATGAACAGAGACGAAATTCATCTTCAATTGACTAGAGACCCGACTAACATTAGACTACAAACTCAGTACAAAAAAGTAAGAAATAAAATTAATGACCTTATAAAAATATCAAAAAAAGAATATTTTGAAAATAAAATAATAGAGGCAAACAGAGACAGCGGCAACACCTGGAAAGTAGTCAAAGAATCTTTAGGTTTAAATCATAAAACTCATAACATTAACTCGATGACTACGAGTTCTGGGAAAACTATAACTAATAACAAAGATATTGTTAATGCTTTCAATAGCTATTTCCATTCTATAGGACCCACTCTAACTGAAAGTCTTAAATCTTACTGTAACTGTCATAAGGGAAGTAGTAGCAGAAATATTACAAAAGTAAGGGAGAGTATTGTGTTATCACCAGTAGATGAGAAGGAGATAAGTTCTTGGATTAAACTGTTAAAGAATAACTCTTCTCCTGGTGATGACATGATAACCTCCCTTATAGTAAAGAAAACTATGGATAACATCACCAAACCACTCGTTCATGTTATTAATTTAATTTTTGAATCTGGCCAAATTCCCGAAGCGTTTAAATCTGCAGTGGTTGTTCCAGTCTTTCAATCTGGAAATAAATCAGATATGATGAATTATAGACCTATACCTCTCATTTCTACGTTTGCTAAGATTTTTGAAAAATGCTTAAAAAAAAAAGACTGACTGACTGGTTTGACAAACACGACATTATATCAGCTAATCAATTTGGGTTTAGAGAAAAACGTAACACATCCGATGCAATTATTAAGCTAACTACTAGTATATCTCTTAAATTAGACAAACGGAAAAAAGTTATTGTAGTTTTTCTTGACATAAAAAAGCGTTCGATACCGTGGTATGGGAAAAACTTTTTGAGAAATTATACTTACTCGGTATTCGGGGAAAAGCTTATGAGTTAGTAGTCAGCTATTTTAAAGACAGGCACCAAAAACTAAAATTAAATGGAGAGATCAGCGATAAAATAGCCTTACAAGTCGGAACGCCTCAAGGCACGTCCTGCTCTCCACAGATTTTTTTAGCCTTCATAAATGATTTATTTGACATTAAAGATTTTGATGGCGAGATCTATGGGTTTGCAGACGATACCTGTATCTTATTTAGTGCAGATACCTGGGAAGATGTCGCTAGAAAAGCTGAACAACAACTTACAAAAATAACCAAATGGTTCCACACAAACCTGCTAGCTTTAAACGCAGAAAAAACAAAATTCATTCCATTTTCTATTAATAAATTCGGACAACCAAATCAACTGACTATCAGACTACATGACTGCAGATGTACTATAGACAACACGAACTTAAACTGTAAGTGCCCATTACTAACTCAGACCGACAACATTAAGTACCTTGGACTTACAATCGACTCACACTTGAGGTGGGACATATACATTCAAAATATATGCAACAAAACCAAGAAATTCATCTACTATTTTAGAGTGTTAAGAGAGTACTGTTCAGTAGATTTAATGAAAACAGTATACTATGCCCTAGTTCAATCAATATTGGAATATGGTTTAGTTGCATGGGGCTCAGCCTGTCCAACCTTAATTAATGCCGTCGAAATAGCTCAAAAAGCAGTCATAAAAACAATTTTAAGAAAACCTAAAGACTTTTCCACTGTGAAACTATTTAAAGAATTCAAGGTATTTACCATAGAAAAACTTTACAAAAAAGTTATTCTGACAAAATTTTTCTATGAAGCCAAGTTGTATGTATCGCACTCTTGCTCGACAAGAAATAAAACTAACAAAAAACTCAGCATCCCTACTTACAATACAAGTTTCCTATCCAAACAATTTTATATTGCAGCTCCAACTCTCTACAACTCACTACCACAACATATCAACAATGTAACAGTGTTTAAAACATTTAAAAAAATCATAATAGCATGGATCAACAATTAATTATATGCACCTCTCTCGCTATCGCTCTCTATTCTCTCCCACTCTCTCTTTCTCTCTCTCTCTCTCCATTTCACTCGCTTTCTCTCTCTCTCTTTCACTCTTTCTCTCTCTCTCTCTCTCCATATTTCACTCAATCTCCACCTATAAATTAGAATGTAATTAGTTTTAGTTGTTTCTATTATTTAAATTTTAGATTTAAAAAAAAAAATATTTAATACGTACTACTAGCCCCGGCTCAAGGCTTTGCCTTTTAGGGGGTCTCCAAAATACATTGTTGTAACACATGTTAAAAAAAAAAAAAATTGTAATTATTATTGGAGAAATAAAATATTTATTTATTTATTTATTATACGTATTGATCATCTTGGTACCTTACTATTAGAGTACGTACACAGGCACTATGTGATTATACTATTAGAGTACTTATAGGTATTGATCATATCGGTACTCTACTATCAGATTACATTTTTACGTATAATCACATAGGCACCTCACTATTAGAGTATGTAATCATATCAGTACCTCATTATTTTTAGGATGATAAAAGAATTCTGCGGTTTTTGAGGGGAAAAATGTTTTTTCTTGCGAGATATGAATGCCTTTTGATCATGCTAGAACCAACATTTAAAAAGAAAAACAAATATACTTTTATTTTTAAAGTAGAATTGTGTATAAATGTAAAAACGACCAGAATACTCGTATTTCTCTAATGGAAAGATATTTGTATAAATAAACAGATTTCATATGAAGGAACGTGGTGGCAGCGACTGGGAGCAAACAAGTGCTTCCCGTAATCCTATCGCAACATACCTTATGTTTCATCTAAGTCTATCTACTCACTTTTAAAATTACTCATTTCTATTTATTGGCAGAAAATTCAGGGAAAAAGTTAGTTAAAGTATTACTTGCCCAGAGAGCTAAGTTACATTTAAATTTCGAGGCATTACGCTTGAAATTATCTTGGCAAAAATACTATTTCTCCAAATGTTGAAGTTTGAGGCAGGAAAATGTTGTATCTTTGATAATCTATATGTGTATAGAATAGACCAAGAGCCCAGGGGTGTTTTCTCAATAAAAACGTAATACTTTAAACCAAGATTAATTTATCCTTACATTTATCCTTTTGCTTATTACAGATCCTACAATTCTGCCGCCTCAAATCCAATGGGTGCGCACACGGGGAGCCATCAAAGTGGTCAAATGTAGCACCCAAGTTAATAAAAAGTGTAATTGCTGGAACCGGTCTCAAATTATCTTAAATACCTTCCTGAACAAGGATCTGCAATTCTGCCGACTCGTATCCGTTGGGTGTCCCTGGTAGAACGCACTTTAGAGGTCAAATTTAGCGCCTGACTTAATAAAATTATAAAAAATTTATTTTTATAAATTTAGAAAAAAAATCAATTTAAGGAGCAAAATTTCTTTTAAGCTCGCTTCGCTCGCATGGTTTTTTATTAATTAATTTTGTTAAAAATCTGTTATTTTGTATAATTAGGACTGAAAATATTAAATGAATTAACTCTACTACCGCAATGGGGCAACTCAGAAAAGAAATTTTATATATTCACTCCTGTTACAAGGTTCACCATAATTTAGCTTGATGGTAGATGGCCCCCTTAGCTGGAGGAACCCCTGACGTTAATTATTTTGATAAGATGCCATTTAAGTTATTTAACTTTAGTGTTTAGTAGGGCTAAGGGGTTGATTGACTCTGCATGGAGTTTTACATCTTGCTATGCATGTCGGAAATAAGTGGACCCGTGGTCCCTCAGGGATACTTTAGGCCGAGGGCCTCCTTGTGGCCGCTTCGTGGCTACGATGTTTTGTATTATTAGTTGTTTTATTATTATTTTTTGTTAATGGGTTTTCCCATGTATTTAGCGAATTGTTACCGCCTTGCTATGGCCTCTTCAAGTCCACACAATCGTTGTTTTAGTATTATATTATAATTTTTCCATGGCATTTTGTCATGTATCTAGCGAATTTCCACCCCTCGATATGGCCCCTTTGGGGTCATTAGACTTTTATATACGTACAATGAGATGTATGTAGTGTTGAAAAATTATCTTTCACCCACTGTATACAAAAGGAAAACTTTAACTTTAATAGCTGATGACGTCATAATAAAGTTATTTGCCAATAACGCTACTTAGAATGGTCCAATTGAGCAGAAACCGATTCTAATCGTTTTAGAATGCCTACAACTATGAGAAGACCTTCCAGGCGCTTTGCAAACCTGCTTAGCTCGCCGTTGTTCCGTGGAAGCCATTTTTGTCCAGAGGGCGGAACAAGAGAATATTGAACCTAATAATATTGAACCTAACAGATATCACAGAAGTCATTGACCTAGACGTATACATATATACAACATTATATAATATATATTATCTAACGTTCGTGTCACTAGAGATGGTCTAATTCAGCTGAAACAGGTCTCTATTTAGCTTGCCGTCAACTTGAATATGTAATACCTTGTTTTAAAGCCAATATAGAATGCGTGTTTCCGTGCTTAACAACCCATTTCTTGCTTAAGGTTCCGGTTCATACTTTAGAACCTAAGCAGCAGCGACGGATGGGCCATAAGAGCGTTCGGGAAATTTCCCGAGGCGCCGGTTGGTCGACTTTGCAAAGAAAAAAAAAATCCGGCGACCGGTGCAGGAGGCGCCGGTAAATCAACTGGCGACCAACCGGCGACAAACCGGTCGACCAACCGGCGACCGGCGCCAGTCGCCGGTTGGTTGACTTTGCAAAAAAATACAAAAATTACAGAAATAAATCAGCGAGGGGAAAAATCAACTACTTTTTAAAAATAGATTTTCTTAGTTTTTAAGTAGTCAATGTTATTAGTCGCTAAATTCGCTAAAAGTAATCGATTGTAAAAAGTCAATTAAAGAAAGTATCGTAAAATTTCGTGCAAATTATGCCTTTTTTACCTCTTTAATACTGTCTAATAGATAAAAACGAAATCAATACTTTTTCTATATACCTTCATAGATGGCGAGGAACCGATTATCTAGGAACTGATTTTATGTCTTCATATTTTTTTCGCATGTACTAGTATAAAAATTCAGTTTAGACGTTAAAAAAGTTTCTAAAATACAACAAAAAAAATTAGCTACGTTGCAAAGTACAGTAGGTAATTTTATAAAAATTATAAAATTTTAGGTCAAAGTTTAATGTTTTTGTAAACCTCATAACTCCAAATTCAGTTATCCGATTTTGATGTTTAAAAAACATTTTTCTTACAAATTTAATAAGCTTTAAATGAGTTCCTGTGTCTGTTAGTCGTAAAATAAACACACAGTACATAGTTTTAAGAAAACTGAAAAAAGTTTGATTTTTCAGTTTTTTGAACGTGCGCCATTTTTAAACGGCCCTAAACTGAAATGCAGACTAGTCAAATTGTACTATGTTTGATAGATAGAATCAAGTGGTGTAGTCGGTATGGACTTTTAAATAAGTCTTAACTTTTGCTACACATTTTAACTGAAAATTTTAGATAAAAAACTATTGGAATAATTGCACAACAATACTGTATGTGAAGAAACAGTAAACTATGTTAAGTGAAAAATAAATTGTAAATAAAATAGTAGTTTGTGCGATTTATTTTTATACTATTATTTAAAGTTTTTTAAAAATGATATTTTTATTCTAATAATTTCTTCTTTGTAGCACTTGAAAGTTCTCCATCTCAATGATATGATTAGGTAGTGACTTTAGTTCTATAAAAAGTATTGAACGATTTATTAAATTATTAATATATTTCACCTATCCTTGTAGGCATCTTCAGAAATCTGTTTATCAAGATCTACATGAATTTAATTATTAAAATTTAAAAGGAACAACAATAAAAACATTAACAAAAAAAATTAAAAATCAACAGGTATCACAGGATAAAAAATGAAAATTGTCGTTCAAAAATGAATAAATTCGTTCAATAATTTTTATAGAACTAAAGTCACTACCTCATCATATCACTAAGAATATTTTTATTTATATTATGCAGCAAATTGCTGCTACATAATGTTTAAGGGGCACTCTTCCAGATTAGGTGTCCTATTAGGGGTCATCTAAACTAGCTTTGGTGTCATATGGTAAATAGATAGTTTAGGTGTCACTTGTGTTTATTTACTTTTTGAACATTAATTAATTATAAAATGGATATATCTTCCATTAATTTGCAATCATACGGACAGATGGGAACCAGGGGTTTATGGGGGGGTAATACACTGGGAAAAGGATACATTTTCCTTTCATTTGCATCTTTCGGGACTGATGGGAACCAGGGGTTTATGGGTGGGGGTTAATACACTGGGAAATGATACATTTTCCTTTCATTAGCAATCTTTCGGGACTGATGGGAACCAGGGGTTTATGGGGGGGAATAATACACTGAAAAATGGATATATTAACCTTCAAAAATCATTTTCCAGTCTAAGTGACCCCACAATGTTTCAATAGCTTAAAAGGTGTCACTTAATCTGGAAAAGAGGCTATAGGGATCCTTTTCCAGTTTAGGTGACCCCACAATGTTTCGATAGCTTAAAAGGTGTCAACTAATCTGGAAAAGAGGCTATAGGGATTCTTTTCCAGTTTAGGTGTCCCCTCAATGTTATAATAGATTGATAGGTGTCATCTAATCTAGAAAAGAGGCTATAGGGATCTTTTCCAGTTTAGGTGTCCCTCAATGTTATAATAGATTGAAAGGTGTCATCTAATCTAGAAAAGAGGCTATAGGGATCCTTTTCCAGTTTAGGTGTCCCCTCAATGTTATAATAGATTGAAAGGTGTCATCTAATCTAGAAAAGAGGCTATAGGGATCCTTTTCCAGTTTAGGTGTCCCCTCAATGTTATAATAGATTGAAAGGTGTCACTAATCTGGAAAAAGAGGCTATAGGGATCTTTTTCCAGTTTAGGTGTCCCCTCAATGTTATAAGATTGAAAGGTGTCATCTAATCTGGAAAAGAGGCTATAGGGATTCTTTCCAGTTTAGGGGTCCCCTCAATGTTATAATTGATTGAAAGGTGTCATCTAATCTAAAAAAGAGGCTATAGGGATCCTTTTCCAGTTTAGGTGTCCCCTCAATGTTATAATAGATTGAAAGGTGTCATCTAATCTGGAAAAGAGGCTATAGGGATCCTTTTCCAGTTTAGGTGTCCCCTCAATGTTATAATAGATGAAAGATCTAATCTGGAAAAGAGCTATAGGGATCCTTTCCAGTTTAGGTGTCCCCTCAATGTTATAATAGATTGAATGGTGTCACCTAATCTGGAAAAGAGGCTATAGGGATCCTTTTCCAGTTTAGGCGTCCCCTCAATGTTATAATAGATTAAAAGGTGTCATCTAGTCTGGAAAAAAGGTTATGGGGATTCTTCTTCAGTTTAATTGTTCTCTAATAAACTAATATAGATATTTTTTTAAAACGGAAAGTGTATCCATGGGTTTTGTCATATCCCTGTTTAGCAGCATCGAAAATTGCCACTACATGAACCTTTGGGACTGTTGCAGTTTTTTCATAAAGATTAAATAGAGAGCGAATTGAGTGCCAATATGTGTGAACTTAAGCATAGGGAAATAATTACAGAGACAAAAAGCTCTGAGGTATCCCGTTCTCGATCATTTTATTTCTTTCTCTTTCTTGTACTCTAATTTTAAGCGTTACAATGACTTTATGAAAGTTCTTTATTTATATTAATACATAAATATGTCAATAAAGCTTTTTGACATTTCTATTTTACATGTCACTTCACTTTTCATTAATATTTTCCAAAGTTTTTCTTTTTTTTCTTATTTATTGAAATAGATTTATTAAAATGAATCAGTTAAAAGGAACCGCACTTTTTGAATACTCTCAATAAATCAGACGGGAACTTCAATCTATGGTTATAAGGTAAGTGTTTCCTTCTCTTTTATTAATTATATACTAAATATAATTAGTTTATTTTAGTAGTTTTCCTAATCTATTAAATCTGGAAATATTTGGATTATAATTTAGTTTGCCTATTTATAAATATTTGTATCACTGTTTTTTTGACATTTGTTAAAAATTGTTCAGTTCTAAGATAAATGCTTTTTATAGAACTTCACGTTTTTCCTGCATCTTGAATATATCATAATAAACTAAATATATTCAAATAATTAGAATGTATTATAATAATTATAATACATTTTCATCTTAAAAGATATTACAATTTATGATATTATTTTATTATAAATTTTTGTTTTTGACTTTTCAGGTTAATGAACAGAGATTTCATCAAACCAGTAGCTAGGAGATGCTACCCGCTGATGCACGTCATTCAAAACTTTGGCGTCAATTTCCAAGAGGATCTCCTATTCCATCTACGGAATGAAGAGCTGGAAGCTGGTGAAATGGACTGAACTTGTTTGTATTAATTAATTAAAATGTATATTCCTTTTTTTTTACATAAATATATTTAACCTCTAAAAGGTGACTTATGGAACAGTTATATTCATCCATTTTGTAGAGTATTTTCCCCTCCTATTAACCCCCTAGTTCCCATTGGTCCCATTTTTATTTTTTTGGCCTTTAAAATAGGGGACACCTAATCTGGAAAAGTACCGTTTAAGGAGTATTTTTTGCTTTCAAGACAAAATAGTGTTTATACGTCTCGCTCCTCACCAAGAATAGGAGGAAATGGGGGGAGGGGGGGGGGGGGGTGGCGCCGGTGGTAAACATTTCCCGCGCCGTTTTAAAACCTTCCCATCCGTCGCTGCTAAGCAGTTACTCAATTGTCAAGCACTGCTCGTAACTCATTTTGTCTGTATTTTTCAAAAGAAATGCGCTAAAACCTTTAAAGATAACTGACTAAGCTTAAAGATAAGTAACTAAGCTTTAAACTAGTGCAAATAATAGTGCGTACTTCTAATTTTAGAGGCATAGTTTTGTACAACCAACTGGATAATTATGCGCATTTCCTTTGGAAAATACAGACAAAATGAGTTACGAGCAGTGCTTGACAATTGAGTAACTGCTTAGGTTCTATAGCATGAACCGGAACCTTAAGCAAGAAATGGGTTGTTAAGCACGGAAACACGCATTCTACATGAAATTCACCCGACAGCGGAACACCGCGCCGGAATTATTTATTTAGTAGTTGTAAACTTATATAATGCAAAAAAACTATAAAAATTATCTTTCCAACCAGGATTGTTGTTTAGCACGGAAACACGCATCCAAAGGAAATTCGCCCAACATGCAGACCACCGCGCCAGAATTATTTTGTAGTTGTAAACTTATTAAATAATAAAAAGCATCAGTCTCTCCACAAAATATATTTAAATAAGCAAACCGGCTTTCAACCCACAAAGGTCATCTTCAGGCCTAAATAAAACAAACAATAAATAGGACTTAGCGAATCTAAAAAGTTAAAAAGTCAAATAGATAAAACAAAATAAATAAAATAAAAATGAAAAAAAAAACAACATTAAAAAAAAACAAAAAAAAAAAACATTAAAATAAAATTAATATAAATGACTGAATTAGACTGACCGGTGAGAAGAGAATCATTGAGCCTGTGAGTCCTTGCTAGTTATGACTGCGACTGAAGAGAGATTCATTTTATCAGTCCGCAGAGG
The DNA here is from genome assembly GCA_018340805.1 of Microvelia longipes. Classification (NCBI taxonomy): domain Eukaryota; kingdom Metazoa; phylum Arthropoda; class Insecta; order Hemiptera; family Veliidae; genus Microvelia; species Microvelia longipes. The sequence continues at coordinate 533,634 of JACMZG010001908.1, forward strand.
GGTAGCAGCGCTCGCAAGCGTCCTTATCAGTATAGAACCCGTCCCTCTAGCATTTAGACTCAAATTTCGACTCTCTGTTTTTTTGGTTCCTCATAATCTCGTATTTTTCGAGGGAATCCATTTTTCTACCTTTAGAAATATGGTGTATGAACCCAGCCTTGTGGTTAGCATTAATATGACCTTCTAGGTTTACATGCTGGTAAAAACTGCTGAGGTCATCGCGCAAGTGCTCTTTGACCCTAGCCTTTAGGTTTCTGCCAGTTTGGCCAATATAATTGGCTGAGCACTCACCGCATTGTATTAAATATACACCACTTTTATTCTCGGGGCTTCACAGGTTCTTTCACTTTACTTATCTGGGATCTTAAGGTCAAAGATGTGCTGAAACCGACATAGAAACCATTTTTTCTTAGGACGTTAGCCATTTTTAAAGAAATGTCGCCAACATATGGCAAAGAACACCATATCCCCTTTTTATTAATGGGCTCTAAAGTATCCATAATGTTTAAAACAATTTTCCTATTCTTCTTTCTTATAAGGTTATTAATAATGTCTTCGTTATAACCATTGTTCACGGCTATCAGTTTAATAATATTTAATTCTTTATTATAAGCTGCAGGCTCAAGCGGATAAGTAAGAAGACGAAACAAACTCTTAATAGTTTAAAACAAAAAATAGAAGATCATAAATTAGTTGTTATTAAAGCGGATAAGGGTACTTGTACTGTGGTTTTAGAAAAGCAGCTGTATAATGACACAGTTCAAGATTTCATAAGAAAAAATGGTTATGAAGTTATGCATAAGGACCCCACTGAAGAATACCAGTCTAATATACGGCAGGCGGTCAAGAAATCTACTAGTGTGTTTTCTGATAAATTTAATAAACTTTCACTTATCCATATGAACCCTTTAGCTCCTAGATTATATGGAGCACCTAAGATACATAAATTACCCGTAATGTCAATAAGACCCGTTGTTCCTAATTCTTCAGCACCTGCTGAAAAAGTTGCTAAATATCTTAACAGAACATTTTATAGTATGACTAATTTTAAACCTATTGATTCTGTCAAAAATAGTTTGCAGTTTACACAATATTTTCAATCCATAGTTTTACCAGATAATGCCATGTTAGTATCGTTTGATGTTGTGAATCTGTATACCAATGTGCCATGCCAAGCTAGCTTTAACATACTCAATTCTATTTTAAGACAACATTCTATTGATAAGATATTTAACCAAGAATTTATGAGCTTAGTCGATATTTGTTTTAAACAAAATTATTTTACGTTTAACAATATTCTGTATTCTGGTGGATCAGGTCTAGCTATGGGCGATCCTTTATCTTGCCTGGCGGCTGATGCTTTTATGGACTGGTTTTATAAGCAGTTTGTGGACCATAGAGGTAACCCTTATAGACATTTTATACATAGTTGGAAACGTTATGTCGACGACGTTTTCTGTATATGGGTTGGAGATATGACAGATTTAAAACAGTTTTTGTCATATTTAAATAGATGTTACGGCGTATTGATTTTACTATTGAAGTAGAGAAAAATAAAAGCATAAACTACTTAGATCTGACGGTCACTAGGAATAGTAATAACACCTTGTCGTTTGAAATATTTAGGAAACCTAGCGCTACCGATCACGTTATTCATGCTACGTCATCACATCCCTGGACCCACAAAAATGGCTGCGTTTAATTCAATGATTCATCGTCTTCTTACTTATCCGCTTGAGCCTGCAGCTTATAATAAAGAATTAAATATTATTAAACTGATAGCCGTGAACAATGGTTATAACGAAGACATTATTAATAACCTTATAAGAAAGAAGAATAGGAAAATTGTTTTAAACATTATGGATACTTTAGAGCCCATTAATAAAAAGGGGATATGGTGTTCTTTGCCATATGTTGGCGACATTTCTTTAAAAATGGCTAACGTCCTAAGAAAAAATGGTTTCTATGTCGGTTTCAGCACATCTTTGACCTTAAGATCCCAGATAAGTAAAGTGAAAGAACCTGTGAAGCCCGAGAATAAAAGTGGTGTATATTTAATACAATGCGGTGAGTGCTCAGCCAATTATATTGGCCAAACTGGCAGAAACCTAAAGGCTAGGGTCAAAGAGCACTTGTGCGATGACCTCAGCAGTTTTTACCAGCATGTAAACCTAGAAGGTCATATTAATGCTAACCACAAGGCTGGGTTCATACACCATATTTCTAAAGGTAGAAAAATGGATTCCCTCGAAAAATACGAGATTATGAGGAACCAAAAAAACAGAGAGTCGAAATTTGAGTCTAAATGCTAGAGGGACGGGTTCTATACTGATAAGGACGCTTGCGAGCGCTGCTACCCCTCTGCGGACTGATAAAATGAATCTCTCTTCAGTCGCAGTCATAACTAGCAAGGACTCACAGGCTCAATGATTCTCTTCTCACCGGTCAGTCTAATTCATCATTTATATTAATTTATATTTAATGTTTTTTTTTTTTTTTTTTTTTTTTTTTTTTTTTCTTTTTTATTTTATTTATTTTGTTTTATCTAATTGACTTTTTAACTTTTTAGATTCGCTAAGTCCTATTTATTGTTTGTTTTATTTAGGCCTGAAGATGACCTTTGTGGGTTGAAAGCCGGTTTGCTTATTTAAATATATTTTGTGGAGAGACTGATGCTTTTTATTAAGATTTACTCCACTTGCGCTGTCTTATTCATTGTAAACTTATATTAAGTAAAAAAAACGATAAAAATTTATCCTCCCTACCAGGATTTGAACCCAGGTACCCTGAGTTTGAGTACTCGTATTGACTCCGGACCACTGCCATTCAACTCAGAGGCCCAAAAAGCATAGAAAATGACACCCTACTCGAAATTTATTTTCATTGACCTAAATTTTGGTTTTTGGTAATTTACAATGGTTTTTTCGACTTTTTGGTAACTTAGAGTAGTCGTATCGACTTCGGACCGGTTTCATTCGATTCAGCGCTCAAAAATCCATAGGAAACGACACCCTACACGAAATGCCAGTGTAATCTCAAGCGAAACACTAAGCAAGCATCAGTGTTCATCTATACTGACAGTCAAGCTGCCATAAAAGCCCTGGTATCCTACAAAGTTAATTCTAAACTGGTGTGGGAATGTTTACAAAACTTTAACAGTTTGGCTGCTGAAAATCAAGTATAGTTAGATGGGTTCCAGGACATAAAGGTATAGATGGTAATGAGGTTGCAGATGATTTAGCAAGACAAGGTTCAAATTAAACTCCAATAGGACCTGAACCAGTTATTGGCATTTCGAAAACACAAGTCAAGACAGCAGTGAATGAATGACTTAGAGGAAAACACCAACAACACTGGAATAATGCTCCTGGTTTGAGGCACAGTAAACTCATGTTGAGAGGTCCTCAAGCCAAACTGACAGATGCTCTTCTAAAGCTAAATAAGAAAAACTTGAGTATAGTGACGGGCATAATAACTGGTCATTGTCACTTACTCAAACATATGCATATAATCGGCATATTTCAAGAAGAGCCTGTCTGTAGACTCTGTGGCCAATGCCCTGGTACATCATCACACATCATCTTTGAATGCGAAGCTCTAGCATACAAGAGAGTTCTGTTGTTTGGAGAAGCCACACTAAGCAGAATTGAAAACCCAGATGCCAATTTAGTACACAAACTTTTAGAAATAATAAAAGGAAACTCGCACCTAAGGTGCGAGTAAGGTTTCACACCTACCTTCACAATTAATAATAATGGTTACAGGGTCGGAAGGTCGACAGTGAAAGCAGTTACTAAAGTAGTCAACAGGGTCAGCGATAGTTTTGAGAAAGGGCAGCATGCTCAAATTACTTGTATCGATCTCAGTAAAGCATTTGATACTTTACCTCATGACATTTTTGAGTACAAAATATTAAAGCACTCAACATAGAAGGCAATGCTGCTAGCATGTTAAGGTCTTATTATGAGCATAGACCTCAGTTTGTACAGTAAAACAATGAAATTTCTGACGTACTGGAATTGGAGGCTGGAGCTAGACAGGGCGTGGTTCTCGGTCCGTTCGCCTTCCTAATTGATGTAAACGAGCTTGAAACTTATTTGGAATCGGACCCTGAGCAAGATGTACTAGATATCATTGATTTTGACGAGGATCTTGTCTCTTTTGTGGATGATAACAGCTTACTTCACTCACATAAAGACGAGAAAGCGTTGGGAGCTACAGCTAGTGAGAGATTAAATAAAGTTAGTCATTGGTTTAATGTAAACAAATTTTCCATCAACATAGAAAAGACGCAATATTTAACATTTAGCCTAAAAAAACATTTCTCGCCTCATATTGAGCCTATAAAACTATTGGGAATAATGCTAGACTCTAAGCTAACATGGTCGTCTCACATTCAAATGCTTCATAGTAAAATTTCATCATATACTTACGTCATGAGAAAATTAAGAAAGTCTTTACCTGAGAACATGTTACGAGTAGTTTATTTAGCAATGGTTTAAAGTAGGTTGGTGTATGGTATCATTTTATGGGGTCACGTTAATATTACCAGTCTTTTTCTTCTACAGAAAAAAATCATTAGAATTATTACTTTCTCTGGTTTTCTAGATCGTTGTAAGCCTTTATTTGTAAAACTTAAGATTATGACTGTGATAAATTTATTTATTTATAACGTAAATGAATATTTAAATTATGTATTTTAATTGTGACCCAATTTTTGTAATGTAGTTTTATTTTGTATTTTTGTTTGTTTTGTTTTGACGCAGCCTATTATTGTACTTTTATAATTTAATGAAGCTATAATTAATATGAAGCTTTACCAAGCTTCATAAATAATTGAAATAGTTTTTATAATAAAGTAATAGAAACTTTGTTTTAACATCATTAACATGGGAACCAGTGTTATTGAATTTTATAAATGCAAAAGCTAAGCAAATATATTTGCTTGTTATTCATAAATAAATATTTGTTATATAGCGATACATTGGAAATAACATCACTATAATAACGTAACGATGAAGATATTTGCTTCTGAAGTACTTAATTGTTGTAGAAAACCGAAAAGCAAGCTATTTAAGATTTCATGACAATAAATAATTTTTTATTGTCAACTTATCGAAAGATGAAACTTAATCAAAAGCAATCATAAAGCATGGCTTAACAATAACCGAGTAGACAAACACAATCTCAACAAAAATCTTTCTTGCTGTTTCAACTTTTTTTTAGTCCTCAATGGAAAAAAAATTGTTGTCCAATAAAAACGTTGTTGTTAGATCGCAAATCTATTTGCTGAGCGAAGGTCAGGTATCACTGCTAGTAAATAATGAATCACGACATTTATAGTTATATTTCTATGTAATACATTTTGATTCAAATATAGTTGATACATTAGATTTAAAAAAATCGGGTACGGGATACCTCGGAACTTTTCCTCATTACATCGGATTCGCGACGCTCATCCTCCCTGCTTCGGACTCGCTTCGCTCGTCCTCAGATATACAGTTCGCCAAATTTGTACATATATTAAATGCATCCGTATCATTCTCAGCGGTGAACCTACAGGACTGACCACGCTCAATGCTGCTTAACTTTTATGATCCAACAAAAATCATAGATATATTTGTCTTATTGATACGAAACTTAGTGTACTTATTTATTAGGTAATGGTATACACTTGTACCAAATTTCAACTCAATTGGACCTTTTTCCAATTTTTTAAAAAGTGTACAGAAGTTATTCAATATAAATTAATTTAATGCTGATAATGAGATGAAACTTAGTAAATATATCAGTCTTATACAAGGCATACATGCGTGCCACATCTCAATCCGGTTGCATCATTTTTCTGCGTTTAATAATTTTTCGAAATGTTTGCTGAGTCATTATTGCGGGTTAATTTCCTAATAGCACAACTACAGCGGTAGACTGATTTTTGTACAAAACTTCAACTCTCTAGCATTAATTACACTGGGCGCTACGATGATAACAGTCACACACACACACATACAGACAGACAACTTTGCGAGAACCACTCAGGAGGCCTTAACAACGCCTGAAACGGATGATTTCGGTTTCATTCCGGTTTCGGATATTTTTGCAAACACAATCCTTTTCTATATACCTACCGTATAAATGAGGAAAAGTAAAAATATATTTATAATGATGTGACTTATTTACTAGTTATGCGTTGCATTAGGAACCCAAGTAGAATATAGTAGGGAGTAACCCAAGTAGCAATTTTTTTTATAAACAATCCTTTATTAATAAATTATCATGTATATACATAGAATACACAGGTAATTCTATGTTGTTGACAATTACAAATAATTGTCAACAAGCAGTGTAGATAAATAATTTGCTCCCTTGTTCGATAAAATTTAAATACCAGGTATAAATAATAAGCTCATTTTCCCTTTAGAAATTCGCTAAGGAAGGGATTCGCTTAGGAAGGGATTCGCTTAGGAAGGGATTCGCTTAGGAAGGGATTCACTAAGGAAGGGATTCACTAAGGAAGGATTCGCTAAGGAAGGGATTCGCTAAGAAGGGATTCGCTAAGGAAGGGATTCGCTAAGGAAGGGATTCGCTAAGGAAGGGCTAAGGAAGGGATTCGCTTAGGAAGGGATTCGCTAAGGAAGGGATTCACTAAGGAAGGGATTCGCTTAGGAAGGTATTCGCTTAGGAAGGGATTCGCTTAGGAAGGGATTCACTAAGGAAGGGATTCGCTTAGGAAGGGATTCGCTAAGCTCGTAAAGTGCTTATTTAAGAAATAAATAAACAAGGCTTGCTTCATTCGCAGAATACTAAATATTAATAAAAAAGCTCGCTTTGGTTCTTAGTTTGTTATGAATGTTATAAACTTGCTTAGCTCTCTAGATTGCTGTATTATGTTATGTATATTAAAGGGGGAGATTGCTTTAGATTGCTTATACTACACATGGATTGTAATACAGATTCGCTTTGCTAGCAACATTATTTTTCTACAAGTTCAATACAGTCAGGTTTAATTCAGGCTTCTTGCCTACGTCAGCATGTTGCCTTTTAATATGTTGTATTATTTGAATAAATGATATTTATAAAAAAATAATTCAGGTTAAATTCCTTCTAGATTTCTTTGCAAACACAATACTTTTCCTCTATACCTACGCTATAAATGAGGAAAAGTAAAAATCATGTATGATTTGCCCTAGATTTAATATTATATATGATTTAGAAAACGTAATATACAACAGGGATGGGAGATTTCAGTTCTTGTATTATCACCTTCGGCAAGCCACGGGAGCTAATTAATTTTTCGCCCGATCCCTGTCGGCCTAAAGCTAATTAGTTTATCGTTCTCGGACTGTCAGGTTAGAGAGCTAACTTGTCTATTACCCTCGGCTTATCGACCTTTGAAGCTAATTATTTTATCGCTCGCGGCCTCTCAGCTCGGAGAGTAAAGTAGTCTATCGAACCTTTGGCTGTCGACATCGGGAGCTAATTAGTTTATCGCACACGGCCTGTCAGCTTTGAGAGCAAACTTGTCCATCACCGTAGTCCTGTCGACCTCAGGAGCTAACTAGTTTATCGCCTTCGACCTATCAGCCTATGGTGCTAGGCTTTGTTTCCTGCTTTGGCTTTGTGTCTGGAAGTAACAAAGTTAAGCTGTAAAACTTTTTTTCGTCCCTTATTGCATAAATAACTATTTTTGCTTGTATAAAGTAATTACTAAAAAAAGGATATAAAGTAATCATGAAATACTCAAGAGTCTTAGGTTACACTGTATTATAAGAGAGACATGTTTGAATTTTCTAATCATAACCAGTACATAAACAATAAAGGAAGTGTTTGATTGCCCAGCACTGATGATGACCGATGACCATAAAGTTGAAAGTTAACTCTGTTATGAAATATGTGAACCCTGAGTTTAAAAGTTAATGCTTATCAAAGCAACTTCATACCGGTCGAGAGGAGAGGGTGATTTGCTAAGATGACACGACCCTAACTAACGCACGGGTGGTCTCTGTTTATTTTGACAGATGTACAGCCGCCCGCAACACACGTCTTTACATCTAAGGAAATATTTAGTTAACTAATATGAATAGTGTTGAAAACATTTCTTGACAGATTTGTGTCTAAACGAGAAAAGTTCCACATTTTCGTACCACTCGGTACTCGGTTTGTTAAAAATTGAACAACAAAGATAACATGTTATATGTGTTACTTTGTTTTAGGACCCATGAAACTATTTCTGTTAAACATTCCTCACCGAAAATAGCATGTTAACATGCTCCTATTACTCAGAGTTTTTTTGTGCGATAGTCAGTATAACCAAGGAATTTATATAAAATGAGAGATGCTTACTAGACCTAAAGTTTGATTTTTGTGCCAAGTCACAACCCTCTAGCATAAAAACAAAATGAGTTATGCGAGACACAGATACACACACACCAAGGGTCTTAAATTAAGGGGATGATGCACTAAGTCGATTTGTCATACAAAAAAGTGACCCCATCGAGAATCAAAAAATAGAGAGAATTCAATACGAAACACGTCAAAAACCAACTGCACATGCTTGGTACAAACTGCGCATGGTTACAATTCTTATAATAGCGCAGGTCTTAAATTTTAGAGGCAAACTTACCTCTCAATGGTTTCCCAAAAGGTTATAACAAAACACGCTTAAATTATCACTCCAAAATTTAAATTAAATAAGCACAAATAGTTTAACAAGCACCACAAATGTAACAATTACGAGATGCACAGAATAACGTTTAGAAGTAAACTCGACAACCTAGCTACATAACCTGCGTTTGGTGCCTTTTTTACAATATAAATAAGGGGAAGGTAAGTTTGCTCCTATTTCTCTATCACATACAACTTCCATGAGGTCAGAAATGTTTCTTAATGCGTCATTCCCTTTATTCAAGATCCTTGACACTCACACAAACACAGATAGCGTGATAAGTAATTTTGGCGCGGAGGTCTGCAAGTCGAGCGTAATTTAATTTAAATGGTGCTTTCTTGTTTATCAATCCAATTTTTACTTATTTTTACGTTTCCTCATTTATACCATATAGAAAGACATATGGTATAGCATATGCTATATGCTTAGCTTATAACCATATAGCATATGCTATATGCTTAGCTTATAACCATATAGCATATGCTATATGGTTAGCTTATAACCATATAGCATATGAGAAAGATGCTTTGTTTCTTAAATAATGTAAAAATTTATTAGCAAAATTTACATGTTATAAAATACAAGATTTGTTATATAAAAAAATAAAATAACCTTTATCAATAAATAATAGACTTTTATGTACATTTTTCAATGCTTTGAAATTATTTCGTAATTTTAAATTTATTAAAAGTATAAAAATATTATTATTAATTATTATTTTTATTTATTAACTTAGTTTTTATTTATTTATTTAAAATGAAGAATTAGGTTATTTTAACTTGTTAAGTTTAAAGTTTTATGTTAATTTTATTTTAAGAAATGTATCTGGGGGCACGGCAGTGCCCCAGCCAAGTCTTGCTTTATAAGGTACAAGTTTCATATCCAAGGCTGGCACTGATGAACACCCTTTTCCCGAAGCAATTGGAGCATTTTCTACCCCCTTATATCTTTTGACCTGGTTATCCTAGAATCTTATAATTTGGCTTACGCGAAGATCATATCGGAACAATATTACTTTTGAAATTACAATTCTTTATCTTTTATAGAAAACGAGAAATTTCGCTTTGAAAATGGCTAATTTCAACCCTGACTGACTGACTCATCATAATTCTATGGCACTTCTAATAATTGTAGAAACTTGAAATTTGATATGAGGGTAGGATTTGTTTGATAAAGCAAGGAAAAATGGTCAAATTTGCAATATTTTAATTTGATTTCTCTAATATTGCCTCTGATATGAAAACATATGGTTTTTGTATCATTGACAAGAACATCTATGGTTTTGTTATATATATATATATATATATATATATATATATATATATATATATATATATATATATAATGAAACCACTCTGCTTTTTTGTAAATCAAATGCTAATTCAAGGTGTTTTTCCAAATATTTTGAAAATATCCAAATTATGTCCACTCTATAAAAAAGGCGGTACAAACGAAATGAATAATTACCGTCCCGTTTCAAACTTACCCATCTTATCAAAAATTTTTGAACGAATTCTACATGATAGAATTTATGAATTTTTAACAAAATTTAATTTATTATCTAATTGTCAGCATGGGTATAGAAAAAACAGATCAACCATTACAGCAGTCAACGCACTAACAAATGTTATTTACAAAAATTTAGATTGTAATTTTCAAACCATTTGCGTAATGATTGATCTAACGAAAGCATTTGATTTAGTTGATCATTTTTTTAATTCAAAAATTATCTAAATTAGGTATAAGGGGAAAAGCTTTAGATTTAATTATTTCTTACCTCGATAACTGTAAGCGATACACCGTCATAAGAGATGAGAAGGGAGAAGTTTTTAAATCCAGTTTAAGAATTACTAATCGTGGTGTTCCGCAAGGTTCTATATTAGGACCTTTATTGTTTTCCATTTTTATTAATGATTTGGCGGAACATATATCTGCAGATAATATTTACCTATATGCTGATGATGCCACCATGGTGTTTAAGGCAGAATCTGTAACAGAAATGGAAACAAAAGTCAATAATGCTATGTATGAATTAGAGTCTTGGATAAATAATAATTAATTAAAATTAAATGAAAAAAAGACTGAGTATTTGATACTGCACGGGAAAAAGAAAAATATAAATGATGACTATGTGTGTGTGTAAATTACGGGGGGTGTAAATTAAATGAAACTAAAAATGCTAAATTATTGGGTCTTAATCTAGAAAAAAATCTAAAATGGAATAATCAAGTAAACAATGTAAATAAAACATTAAACAGTAATTATTACTTAATTAAATATTTGGGTAATTACCTGAATGAAGAACAGCTAAAGAATATATACTTCGGCTGTGTACAGTCTAGGTTGTATGGTGTGGTTTTGTGGGCCAATTCTTCTCCAGCTAAGGAAACACTGTTGATTCAGAAGAAAATAATAAGAGCTATATGCGAAGTGAGCTCAAAAAAATCATGCAAACCTTTGTTTAAGAAATTACAGATTTTAACATTACCAAATTTTTTACCATTACCAAGATTTTAACAAATTTTTTAAAATTTGTTAAAAAAAATTTAGCAATGTACCAAAAAGTTGGAGATAGTCATAACTATTGTACTAGAAATAAACATTTTTTAAAAATTAACAAACATAGAACTAATTTTTATAAAAAGAGCAGTCATTATAATGGCATAATGTTTTATAAGTTACCTGATTACATTAAAAAAGAGAGTGATTTTGATGTGTTTGTAAAACAATGTAAAGATTTGTTACTGTCTAGTCCGTTGTATAGAATTAGCGATTTTATGAAATTATTTTAGTTATTCATGTGGTATGTTAAGTTATTGTGTTTATTTTTATTTATTTTTTTACGAATGTGTGTAAGGATTATAAATGAAAACGAATGCAAATGTTGTCATTTTATTATTGTCAAGTATTATTAGAAGGTCCAATTTTATATGAAATATTAAATGTCTTGACGTATTTACAATGTATGAAAAATTGTACTTAATGTAAATAAATAAAATCTTTATCTTTATCTTTACACATCCAATCATCTAGGAAGCACCCCCTCCGTACATGGTGGCACATATGACCAGTTCACAGTGTGTCTTGTTCATCCAGCCCAACCAGACTCTATCCAAACTCACTGCTCTGGCTAGTATCTGCGTCTAGTTCACAGTGTGCCTTCTTCATCTAGACCAGCTAGACTCTGGCTAGGCTCACCGCTCTGGCTAGCGCCGACTACTAGTTCACTGTGTGCTTGTTTCATCTAGTCTTACTTGCTCCTCTGATCACATTAGCCTCACTTGGCCTGGTCCTTCCAGTCTCACCAATCTCATCAGTTTCTCTAGCATCACCAGACTCTAGCTAGGCTCACCGCTCCGGCCAGTCCAACGCCACCCGACAAAGAACTCTAGCACCCAGATGTCAGCGGGCACAAACTCATTCTATAGCCCTGACCTAAAAGTCAATGCTCCGCAGTGCTATTAGGAGACGTCTGTCTTCAAGAACTGAGCACTTCGTTCCTAGTCACTTACACGGACTAAGTTTTCGGACATACAAAGGCTCAATATATCTTTCCGACCTTCATCTCCCCCAGCCCGCAGAACATTAACTTTTCGTGAGCTGGAGACAACGGAAACGTGGATCCAGACTTGTTTAAGATGAAACTTGATCCAACCCCGCATTTGCGTATTAGTAGCCAAGGAAACAACGTAAAACCCTGGCTGGGTTGGCCGGCCTTGAATTCAAGACCTCCCGAGTGTACAAGTATAAGGGATAACCTCATATTGAGGTCCTCCCCCGGCTGGATTTGAACCCTCGACCTCCAGGTCGAAAGGCGATCGCTCTACCACTGATCTACCGGACTCGGTCTGTTCAGATTATTAATAAATACACAATAAAAATCCAAAAAATTGGATTAATAATCAAGAAAGCACGCATTTAAAAGAAAATTCGCTTGGGCGGTGTGAAAGATTGTTATTAATGTTTATGGGGTGCTGAATCGAATAAACGCAGTCCCAAGTCAATACAATCACTCAAAGTGATCAAAAATCCGCTGTTTTTTAGGGTGCTAAATGACATAAAATTGGTCTAGAGTCGATAAATCTACTCAAAGATAGGGTTCCTAGGTTCGAATCTTGGTACCGTCCCTAATTGTTTATAATCTTTTTTACAGTATTTAAGGGGGGGGGGGAGGTGAACCCCCTACCAAACCCCTTGTGTGAACAAAGTATATGATGATTGTAGTTTTGTAATGTTTATTAGATAATATTAACAATCGAGGAGATTCAGGTTACTATTATAGATGTTTCAAAATTTAACCAATAGAGTCCTCTAATAATAATACTCTTTTTATCTAATAATAATGGAATTAATAATGGCCTCCTCCAATTTTAACAAAATAAACCGTACAAAAAATCAATCAAGAAGACAGATTGATGTCAGATACTTCTGAATCAGGTAAACACTGACACATAGTAAACCTGTTAAAGTTCTATGATATTTATTAAACTAACAAAACCAAGGACAAGTAGAGAGACACGAGTGAGGGAAGCACTGGACAGATAGACTAATGCGATTTGTTCGAGACGTGCTGCGGCAAGACTCATCCCCCACATCCTCCAGCTATCAAGTTTTCCTTTCAATCAAACCAAAACAGATTAAAGTTTATTTATACTGCGTGTAAAATTGAATATATTAGACAAACAAGGGAGTCCGGGCACCTGGCTAGTAGAGTAAATAAGAAATAAATCTGTTTACATCCAGGTATTATTTTACATTAGTGTAATGGTGCGGCAGATGGGCCGTCCCCCGGGGCGGAGGGCGGCGGGGGCGGTATTCCCGCCACGTCTCTATCATCTTTATCTTCTTCTCTAGATTGGTAAAACAAACAGCGTAACTTTAGCTCAGGGTTCTTCCAATCCCTTTTTACTTTTTGTAATCCAATTCTCACAACATCTTTCAAACTAGAAAATCTGTTAAAAACTTTTATAAATTTTCAAAACATGATTTCGGTTTTTCACTGAAAGTTCTATTTATTTTTAAACTATCTTGTAAAGATAAACTATACTATTTACATTTTTTATTAACGCCGATTTTTATAGAAATAATTATTTAATAAAGGTAAAAATAAAATCGATCGCTTAAAATGCGCTTAATACTGCTTAACTTTTATGATCCAATAAAACTCATGGATATACTTGTCGCATTAAAACTCATGGATATACTTGTCGTATTAAAACCAAGGATGTTGAATAAAGGGGATGACGCATTAAGGAACATTTCTGACCCCATGGAAGTTGTATGAGATAGAGAAATAGGAGCAAACTTACCTTTCCTTAGGTTATAATTAAAAAGGCGTCAAACGCAGGTTATGTTGCTATGTTGTTATACAATTCTTGGTTGTCGAGTTTGCTTCTCAACTTTCTTCAGTGCTTTCGTTATTGTTACATTTGGTGCTTGTCAAGTCATTTGCGCTTATATTTTACATTTTGGACTCTAGGTAGCCACTTTAGTGAGAGTAATTGAACCTTTACCGTTTACTTTTCGTAGAGAGTAAGTTAAATGTGTTAATATTTTGTCTTTTTTAGCCTAGTGAAATGTTTTGCTTGTTTTCAAGATTCAATTTTGGTTGTAATGTTCTTAATTTTCTTTAATGTTGTTAATTTTAAGCAATATTAACATAAAAACAGTAAAAAAGTATGAACTTTTTTCTATTTGTTTATAACCTTCGCAAGCAAAACAATGGGAAACCCATTGAGAGTTAAGTTTGCCTCTAAATTTTAAGGCCTGCGCTGTTATGAGGATCATAAGCATGCGCAGTTCGTACCAAGCATGTGCAGTTAGTTTTTGACGTGTGTTTCGTGTTGAATTCTTCTCTAAGTTTTTGATTTTCGATGGGGTCACTTTTGAATGGCAATTCGACTTAGTGCGTCATCCCCTTTATTCAACATCCTTGATTAAAACTCATGGAGATACATGTCGCATTAAAACTCATAGATATCTTGTCGCATTAAAACCACTGTCGCAAACTCATGGATATACTTGTCGCAGTAAAACTCATGGATATACCTTGTCGCATTAAAACTCATGGATATACTTGTCGCATTTGGATATAAGGATATACATGTCGCATTAAAACTCACTTATGGATAAAACTCATATGTCGCATAAAACTCATGTAAAGGTCGCATAAAACTCATGATAACTTGTCGCATAAACTCATGGAATATACTGTCGCAGTGCTTGTCGCAGTAAAATCATGATATACTTGTCTGGTCGCATAAAAACTCATGGATATACTGTCGCATAAAACTCATGCTTGTCGCATTAAAACTCATGGATATACTTGTCGCATAAAACTCATGGATAACTTGTCGCATAAAACTCATGGATATACTATTAAAACTCATGGATATACTATTAAACTCCTTGTCGCATTAAAACTCATGGATATACTTGTTCGCATTAAAAACCATGGATATACTTGTCGCATTAAAACTCTGGGGATATACTTCGCATTAAAACTCATGGATATACTTGTCGCATTAAAACTCATGATATACTTGATTAAAACTCATGGATACTTGTCGCATTAAAGGATATAATTAACTCATGGATATACTTGTCGCAGTAAAACTCATAGATATACTTGTCGCAGTAAAACATATACTTGTCGCATAAACTCATAGATATACTTGTCGCAGTAAAACTCATGGATATACTCGCATTAAAACTCATCTTGTCGCATTAAAACTCATGGATATACTTGTCGCATTAAAACTCATGATATACTGTCGCAGTAAAATCATGATATACTTGTCGCATTAAAACTCATGGATATACTTGTCGCATAAAACTCATGGATATACTTGTCGCATTAAAACTCATGGATATACTTGTCGCATTAAAACTCATGGATATACATGTCGCATTAAAACTCATGGATATACTTGTCGCAGTAAAACTCATGGATATACTTGTCGCATTAAAACTCATGGATATACTTGTCCAGTAAAACTCATGATATACTGTCGCAGTAAAACTCATGGATATACTTGTCGCAGTAAACTCATAGATATACTTGTCGCAGTAAAACTCATGATATACTTGTCGCATTAAAACTCATGGATATACTTGTCGCATTAAAACTCATGGATATACTTGTCGCATTAAAACTCATGATATACTTGTCGCAGTAAAACTCATAGATATACTTGTCGCAGTAAAACCTCATGGATATACTGTCGCATAAAACTCATGTACTTGTCGCATTAAAACTCATGGATATACTTGTCGCATTAAAACTCATGGATTAAAACTCATGGATATACTTGTCGCATGGATATACTTGTCGCATTAAAAACTCATGGATATACTTGTCGCAGTAAAACTCATAGATATACTTGTCGCATTAAACTCATGGATATACTTGTCGCATAAAACTCATAGATATACTTGTCGCAGTAAAACTCATGGATATACTTGTCGCATTAAAACTCATGGATATACTTGTCGCATTAAAACTCATGGATATACTTGTCGCATTAAATGGAATATACTTGTCGCATAAAACTCATGGATATACTTGTCGCATAAACTCATGGATATACTTGTCGCATTAAAACTCATGGATACTTGTCGCATTAAAACTCATGGATATACTTGGTCGCATTAAAACTCATGGATATACCATGGATATACTTGTCGCATTAAAACTCATGGATATACTTGTCGCATTAAAACTCATGGATATACTTGTCGCATTAAAACTCATGGATATACATGTCGCATTAAAACCTCATGGATATACTTGTCGCATTAAAACTCATGGATATACTTGTCGCATCTCATGGATATACTTGTCGCAGTAAAACTCATAGATAACTGTCGCATGGATATACTTGTCGCAGTAAAACTCATAGATATACTTGTCGCAGTAAAACTCATGGATATACTTGTCGCATTAAAACTCATGGATATACTTGTCGCATTAAAACTCATGGATATACTTGTCGCATTAAACCATGGATATACTTGTCGCATAAAACTCATGGATAATTACTTGGATATACTTGTCGCATTAAAACTCATGGATATACTTGTCGCATTAAAACTCATGGATATACTTGTCGCATTAAAACCATGATATACATGTCGCATTAAAACTCATGGATATACCTTGTCGCATTAAAACTCATGGATATACTTGTCGCATTAAAACTCATGGATATACTTGTCGCAGTAAAACTCATAGGTCGCATGGATATACTTGTCGCAGTAAACTCATAGATATACTTGTCGCAGTAAAACTCATGGATATACTTGGATATACTTGTCATTAAAACTCATGGATATACATTAAAACTCATGGATATACTTGTCGCATAAAACTCATGGATATACTTGCATTAAAACTCATTATACTTGTCGCATTAAAACTCATGGGTAAAACTCATGGATATACTTGTCGCAGTAAAACTTGGATATACTTGTCGCATTAAAACTCATGGATATACTTGGTGTATTTATTTATAACGTGAATAAATACACTTATACTGGATTTCGGGTACAGGGTGCCTCGGAACTTTTTCTCATTACATCGGATGCGCTACGTTCAACTTCTCTGCTTCGGACTCGCTTCGCTTGTCCTCAGAATAAACAATTTGTCAAATGTATGCTGCAACACATCTTTGGACTCGCTTCGCACGTCGTCAGATACATTCGTTTCATCCTCAGAGGTCGCCAATACAACACTGACCACGCTCTATGCTGCTTAACTCTAAGAGTGATATTAATGTGAAGGGTTGATTTGTGGGCTTAGAGATTGAGATGAATGAGGTGGGTCGAGTTGCTGGCTAGAAGATTGAGATGAATGAGGTGGGTCGAGTTGCTGGCTAGAAGATTGAGATGAATCATTGTGTTGTTGACATTTATCCCATGGTTGTACTTCTCCAGAGCCATACAATATGAACGGAAAATTAGTGAACACAAGAACAGCGAACACGATCCAGAACACCAGCTGCCATTGTTTAATTCCTTCTGTTTGTTCCTGCGAACAATTCGATTAAATTTAATGAAAGAAAATATCGGTTAGGTCGTTGGGAACGAATTGGAATACAATTTATAATAGGCATTTGTAAATGTATAATTTGGACAATAACCACTGATATATTCTCTCAGATCCAATACGTTGCACCGGCTTGGACGCTCCACGGCGTCTAGTCCAAGCGGCTTATGGGCCTCCAATTCGCCTCTTTGAATCCACATTGTTGCTACGTTATACTATGTGCTAGCATAATTATTTCTTGTTATGTTTTTGTTTCCTAGCAGAATTCAACATTTAAGTCGCTTTGCGGCCACCTCACCTAACCTGTTGGTTTTGCAGGCCAGCTTGTCTCGTCAGATTCTCAGAGTAACAGTTTCTTTTATTCTGAAGGTCCATAAGCTTGTTGAATTCTCTTTTAAATGCACAGTTTTTTCCTCATCATTCCATTTTTGTATAAATCTAAATTTTTTTATATATTTTATAGTAATTCATACTATTATTTATAAATAATAGTATAAATTGCATAAATGTAATTTATTATTTTTAGGTTACACCCTCCACTGAAGATTAATTGAATTGACACAGTATAATTATGCCAGAGACACCATTCAATTTTTACAAAAGATTATTAAATGATTTGTTAATTTAATTATTAATTGTTTCTAATTAAATATTTCTTGCTGAAGTTTCCGGTGTATGATTCATAAGGTCAGCAGTAGCATTACTACTTGTTACACATTTTTTCCGAATTTTTAAAGGGACTGTCACCGCCTTGGCGATGACGAGCCTTTGTTAATATCTATTTTTTTTTTAACAAATTTCTTTATTTTATAAATAATATAATAACATAACATTATTATTCCATGTATAAGGAAACCTCCCTGCTGTAGACCAGGAGGCCTGTTGCTGCAGGATATATATTAGTCTTTAGAAATATATTTATAATAATATAAGGTTTTATCGTATAATTGTAATAAATAGTAGTAGGTTAGTAAGTAAAGTAGTGAAGATAGTTAGTAGTAAATTATTATTGATTATGAATAGAAAATATTATTTTAGTATTATGAAGAAAATTATTTGCATTTTAATTACTATTGTCATGATTATTAATTTTATTTATTGTTTTTTTTTAAATGTAGTAGATTATTGTTGTGTTTTTGTATATTGTTATTGTGTTGTGTAGTTTTTTAATTATATTTTATTTATTGTTTGTTTATAAGTGTTATTTACTCTGTATTAATTATGTTTTCTTTTAGTTTTTCTTAAAAGAATTTATAGTTTTTATATTTGTTATTTCTTTAGGAAGTTGGTTCCATATCTGAGCAGCTCTGTACTGCCAGGTTCTCTGGGTAGCTGAGTGCTTGCAGTAGGGTGTTTTATATTGGTTACTAGTTTCAAGTCTGGTGGATTTCCCATGATCTATTTTTTCAAGACTATGTTTTCCTTTGAAAACTCTTAGAGCTGTATTGTATTTATAGATGCCTTCTATTTGCATTAGTTCTAGTTTTTTATATAATGGTTGTGCTGTCTGTCGCCTGTCCTTTCTAAGTATTATTCTAATTATAGTATTTTGTTGTACTTGTAGTTGTTGTGTAGTCGTCTTGTTAGCGGCCCCCCAGGCAAGTATACCATATTGTAGTATTGAGTCTATGAGTCCGTAGTAAAGTATTTTGAGTTGTGGTATTGTAAGTATAGTTCTCATCCGTAAGAATATGTACATGTATTGTCTCAGTTTGTTAGTTAGGTGGTTGATGTGAGGTTTCCAATTTAGATGGCTGTGTAGTGTCAGTCCAAGATATTTAGCAGAGTCTACTTTTTTAATAGTTTGGCAGTTGCAGGCAGGAAAGTTAATATTACAGTCAGGTTTATGTATTTTGATTTGTTGTGTGCCAGGTTGTGATAAGAAGTTTAACGTGAAAGTCATAAAGTTAGTTTTTTTGTATTTATAGTCAGTAAATTTTTGTCAAGGAATTGTTTGATGGTGACCATTCCTGTCTCTGCTTTATATGTACTTTCTTTGAAACTATTTGCTGAGCACAGAAATATGACGTCATCAACAAAACCTTTAATTATTCCAGGCACGTCTAAGTAAAAAATATCGTTCATATGTACGAGAAACAAAAGTCCAGCTAATACTGTACACTGAGGTATAGAGTAGTTTGCTGTGTAGCTGTGCCCTGTTATCCCGTTTACTTTTACTTTATATTGTCTATTTTTCAGATAACTGATAAACCACTGCAACACAACACCGTCTATACCGATTTGTTTTAATTTTTTTATTAATAGTTGATGTGACACTGAGTCAAATGCTTTTGTCAGGTCTAGCAGTATAGCTACTGGTTTTTCACCACTGTCCATTTTTTCCATAATATAGTTAGTTACATCTGAAATAGCATCTTGTGTACTAACTCCCTCTTGAAAACCATATTGGTGTTTTGATATTATTGCATTTATATTTAAGTGTTTTATAAAATTTTCTTTAGCGGTAGTTTTTTGGGTTATTTTTTTATCACTCTTATGTATTGGAGTAATAATAGCTATCTTTAATATTTCTGGAAATATACCTGAATTGAAACTTAATTGAACAATATGATGCAGTGGCTTTATCAGTGAATCTATATTTTCTTTAATTAAATTAGCAGTTATTTGATCATGGCCAGGGCCAGATCCACCCCTTAGGTCTTTAACTGCTTTTCTAATTTTTTTCTTTACTTACATCAATATTTTCCCATTTTCGTTTAATGTTATAATTATGTGAGTTGTCTTGGTTGTCAGGTTGTATTGTTATTTCATTGGCTAAAGTTTCCCCAACTTTTGTAAAGTATCTGCCCATCTCATTGGCTACTTGTTTTGGTTTTTTTGTTTCCGTCTAATTCTTGTCCGTCTTCTGTTATTAGTTTGTCTATGTGATTTTCTGTTTTATTTTTTCTATTAAATATTTCGTTTGTTGCTGTCCATATTTTCCGTACGTTATTTTCACAGTTTTCAACTTTTTTAAGGATATATTCTTTTTTTGTTTTATTTATTAGTTTAGTTAGTGTTTTGTTGTATTTGTTAATATAGTCTTTTAATTTGGTGTTATAGGGTTGCTTAATTAATTTTTTGTTTAATTTTTCTTTCTTTCTAATGGATACAATAAGTCCGTGGCTAATCCAAGGTTTTAATTTAATGAATTTTCTTTTAGTTTGAATTATTTTTGTTTCAATTGCTGAATTGGTATGTTTTTGTATAGTTTCAATAAAAGCATTTGTAGCAATATTAGTATCGTTTTCTAAGATAATTTGATTCCACGTTTCTTGTTTAAGTAATTCTTTTAATTTATTATTATCTATTTTTTTTATTTGTATAGGTTGGTTGTCTAGTTGTCTAGGTAGTGTGTTATTTATCAGGTTGTCTATTGTCGCCAGTATACTGTAGTGATCCGTTACTCTTGTTTTAATAACTTCAGTTTTTACATCATTAGATATATTTTGAGTTGCAAAAATATGATCTATGCATGTAGCACTGTGATCTGTTACTCTTGTATATTCATTTATTAATGGGATTAATTTTTTATCTGTCATCAAGTCACGATAGTTGTAGGCTTCAGTTTCTAATGTATTAGTGTCTTCTGACTTGATATTTATGTTTATATCGCCTATAATTATATTGTTTTTGGTCTTAATCTGATTAATTTTTGTTTCTAATTCTTCAATAAATTTATTTATGTCTCCACTTGGAGATCTGTATAAGGTTAGTATATTTATATTTCTTTTATTTAATATTTTAATAAATAAGGCGTTACATTCTGTCATTTGTAGTTCCTGTATGTCAATGTCTAAGTCTTGGTGAAAGTCTATTATTTATTATATTTCACTTATTTAATATATTTGCAGGTTAATCTATCTCACTGACGTGACAAATTATGTCACGTCAGCATATTTTTATATATTTTATATTTAGTATTCTTGTAGAGCTCAACCAAAGCGCAAATTTTCTTGACGTGGGATTACAAAAAAAATTAAATCTCTCAGTCTTGAAACAGTGTTTTTACTCATTTCCGTAAAGCGTAACAGGGACTGCGCAAAAAAATATTTTCCCCCAGAAGGGAGAAAAAGTGAACTTTTCTCCCTATTTTTTTAAGCGAAAAGTACATCATTACACCCAATTTTAAAAAGGAGGGAAACATGAAAGTTCATGTTTCCCTCCAGGGGAACATGATGTTTATGTTTCCCGGCTTATTTAGCCCTTTGATAGCACCCTCGGCTATTAATTAAAATCTCATGGTTCAATTCCAACAAAACGCACTTTGTTTTTATCAATTTACACTTATTCATTTAGCGATTTTTAATTTTTTTCTTTCAATTAATTATTTTTTATACGTAGCTACACGTTATTTTCGGCTTATTATACAAAAAAACGTTTATTTATAAACATAATCAAAGAAATAGTCTTAAATACTGAAGACTTTCAAAGCCGCCAATGATTAAAATTAATTTGTTTTGTTGTTATTTAAAATGTATCAGTGTTGCCTGGACTTTAACGAAAATTAAGTTGGCTACTCTGTTTACCTCCATGACTTTGCAATTACAGCTGTTTTATATTCTCTTTTATTTGCAATTTAGATTTGTTTACCTTTTTTATCAGTTAATTAAAACAATTATTTTTCGTTAATTCATTTATCCATATTATATTTACTTGTAGTTTATAACGAGTACCGTTAAATATATATGTATCTTTTTCATTTTTTTACAAAAATAAATGTTGAGAAAGACGATTCAAACATTGTAGATTTTGACGATTTGTTTCCTTCGGATGATAATGTTTCAACGTCAAATGATCTTTCACATGAAGCAAGTATTGTAAGATCTAATTTAATGCCATTAAAATCAAGAGAACGATATAGTAAAGTTTACAACGATTTTATGAAGTGGCGTGACGATAGAAACATAAAAGTAGTTAATGAAGATAGCCTTCTTGTTTATTTTGATAATCTTTCAAAAAATAAAGTAGCTTCAACGCTGTGGTCTATTTACTCTATGCTGAAGACAACTTTATTAATGAAGGATAACATTAATATTAAACCATATGGACTCTAATATCTTTTTTTAAAACGTCAAAATGACAAAGGTCATGATGAAGGTAATAAAATTACTTTTATTTTGTTGATTTTCTGTTTATTTTTTCCCTTCTAGGGGAAAAACCTTGTACGTACCACGGGAGAAATTAGTCATGACACCCCGCTATATTTAACTCCCTCGGCTTTGCCTCGGGATTAAATAGCATGGTTCCCTCGGTTAAAGCCTCAGGAACAAACATAAACGCTAGGGCGTAATGACTATGTTTTCTCCTTTGGTACGTAAATAACTATTTCAGCATTAACTGAGCATTAAATGGAAGCGTATAATTCTATGAGGTTTTAATTTTATAATGTCGACCATAGCTTTAATTTTCGCATTTCATTAAAAGAATTCGGAAATGTTGTGTAACAAAATAATAGTATTGCTCAATTTATGAAGCATTTACCGGAAACGTAAAAAAGAAATGATCTGTGAGTAAGAAAGCAATTATTTCAAAGGAAAATGTCCTGGTTTACGGATTACGACACCAGAATTTTAATCAACACAGGATCTCTGCCGACAGGGTTTAAGCGAGCTGAGACACAAAGACAGGATCTCTGCAAAAAGGGTCTTAGCGAGCTGAAACTGCAGAACAAGATCTCTGCAGAAAGGGTCTTAGAAGGCTAAAACTCCAGGACAAGATCTCTGCAGAAAGGGTCTTAGCGAGCAAAAACTTTAGGACAAGATCTCTGCAGGAAGGGTCTTAGCGAACTGAAACTCCAGGACAAGATCTCTGCAGAAAGGGTCTTAGCGAGCTGAAACTCCAGACAAGATCTCTGCAGAAAGGGTCTTCGAGCTGAAAACTCCAGACAAAGATCTCTGCAGATGTCTTAGCGAGCTAAACTCCAGAACAAGATCTCTGCAGAAACTCAGATCTCTGCAGAAAGGGTCTTAGCGAGCTGAAACTCCAAAACAAGATCTCTGCAGAAAGGGTCTTAGCGAGCTGAAACTCCAGGACAAGATCTGCAGGAAGGTCTTAGCGAGCTGAAACTCCAGACAAGATCTCTGCAGAAAGTGTCTTAGCGAGCTGAAACTCCAGAACAAGATCTCTGCAGAAAGGGTCTTAGCGAGGTAAACTCCAGAACAAGATCTCTGCAGAAAGGGTCTTAGCGAGGTTAACTCCAGAACAAGATCTCTGCAGAAAGTGTCTTAGCGAGCTGAAACTCCAGAACAAGATCGGCAAAAGGGTGCTCTCCAGAACAGATCTCTGCAGAAAGGGTCTAGCGAGTCTCAAAACAAGATCTTGCAGAAAAGGGTCTTAGCAGGTAACTCCAGAACAAGATCTCTGCAGAAAGGGTCTTAGCGAGGTAAACTCCAGAACAAGATCTCTGCAGAAAGGGTCTTAGCGAGCAATAACTTTAGGACAGAATCTCTTCAAGATTTATGCATAGATAAACAATATTAACATAGATGGCTCACTCAAAGATTTTTTTTAAAAAAATAGTTGATGGGACGCAGGAGACTCAAGTAGTACAATCTAGTGGTGACAGCGTAAAATTGTCAGATATTTTATTAACCAAACAACGAGCTGTTGGGAGTAATCAAGTCTTTCCATCCGCTATTCAGCGCAAGAATGATGAGGAGTCGATGGAAGAGTGATCCCAAATAAGATCTATATGAATTTCGTATAAATTGGTAAAAAGTGAAAAATTTAATTTCTCACTCCTTATTTTCTCCCCTCCCCCCATAATGTTCCCCCTTGGATTTGAACCTCTAATGTCAAAGTTGAATTGTTTGTGTTTTCTTAAGTTATCCGTTTACGCCAACCCGAGATGTTATAATTGGACAGCAAATTTTAATCTTAAGTCTAAAACAATCAAAATAAATTATTGTTATTTTTTTAAGAAAACGATGGTGCTGCTTCTCGTGATGAGGCCCCCAAGTTTTGGAAAACAAAAATACACCGCGAATATTATTTATTTATTTTACTAAACAATTGGCAACTGTTTGAATTTAAAAAAAACTACAGCACAATCTAGTAGAGAATAGAGCAAACAGATTTTACTACTAGCGCTCTTCAAGATTTGTGATGAGGCCCCCAACTTAAATCATAAACACAAACTTGTCAATTGAGTGTTCCTAGTACGGTCGGGAGTGAACCATCTATGTTAATATTGTTTATCTATGGATTTATGGCTTGTCAAACACTGGCATGATCAACACAGATTTATGTTAAAAATAAATAAAACTTTATTTTGTAAATAAAGGCTTGGTTTATATAAAAAACAAGAGGCCTTACTCGGCCTCTACTCGGCGTCGATTCTTCTCGGGGAAAAGATCTGAGCGAGCTGAAACTCCAGGATAGTAGTTACAGGTCTTTTATAAATCCTACTAACTTAACTCAAGTGGTTCCTTTTGCAGGAGATTTAGTGCAAATATATTTTGAGAATTCCGATCCTATATACTAAAGTGGCCATATAGTGCCAGACCATACAGTGCCATATCCTATATACTGTAGTAGCCATATACTGCCAGCTCCTATATACTAGTGTGGTCATATATTGCCAGACCAACATTATGTCTGAAGACTATATAGTCTTCTCTCCCTACTACTAAATTGATGCTGAAAATTAATGCTCTCAGCCGGAAGAATCAGTATTATTAATATTACCTGTATGATCAGATATAAAACTGTATAGAACAGTTTTAGTACCATCTCACGGTGATACCATACCTGTTAAGGGATCACCTTGGTATATTGTTTACAATATATATATACATATACATATACATATATTATACAATATATATTATATATATATATATTATATATATATATATATATATATATATATATATATATATATATATATATACTCTGGTAACATAATATACTAGTTACTGCTATACATATATGATATATAAAGATGAAATTCAATTGCCATGGATTATAAAACTTGTAGTTCTGTGTCGAAATCATATTTGGTTATATTCGACTTTAACCTCTTGCAATTCCAAGTAATCCAATGAAACGATACAACTTATTTAACATACTTACTGTTAACTCATTGGCCACCATGATTCCAATAAAATCTGTGAACGTACCCAGTCCATTAACCAGAGCCATTATTACGGCAACGTGGTTGGGACTGAGATCCAGAACATTAACTCTTATTCCAGGAAAACAACAGCCCATGAATGCTAACGATATAGTTATTATTATTATAAGAGAAGTTGAGTTGTTGTCAGTGTAAGATGCTGATACTATTCCTATACCCGGTACAACAGCTCCTGTAATCATATTAGTTGTTGTAAGAATGCGGGCATAACAGCAACTCGTGATAGTAGCAAAGATAGAACAGCCTCTGGAAGGGTCATCAGCTGAACTATCACATGAATTATTACCAAACAATCCCAATTGAAGGCGATTAATGAATGTCAATTTGTAATAGTCGCTGGCCTCCAATAATCCTATTCTTATATTATATTCCCCACCTCAAAGAAGAAAACATTTTAACGATAACAGCTGTGACACCCATTTTTTACAAATGTCCACGTTTCAGTATCTAAAGATTCAAAATTTCGAAAAACCGTTGATCTGTACCTATGGACTAGCCCTTGTCTAGTAAACACTTAACAGGCCAAACCGCTAAACTACCATAAAATTACCAAAAAAAATTGGTGACGTGGCACCTCAGAACTTTCCCTCATCACATTGAATTCGCGTCAAATTTCGGACTCGCTTCGCTCGTACTCAGAATGATTAACTTACTAAATGTATACTGCAACGCGTGTTAAGCCTCACTCGCTCGTCCTCAGATAATACGAGAAATAAAACTAATGCTGGTAATAAGATAAAATTGGGCACATATGTTGGTCTTATACATGGGCTACATGCGTTCTAAATATCAGATCGATCAAAATATTCTTCCGCGTTTAATGAATTTATGACATTTTTGAGGCGTTATTGCAGGATCATAACATCATGATACATATTTTTCAGATAGCACAACAAGACCAGAAGATTGTTTTTTTTACCAAGGTTCATCTCTCAAGCATAAATACACAGGGAGCTACGATGGTAACAGACTCACACAGACAAATGCACACATTACAGACAGATAGACAACTTTGTGAAAACCACTCAGGACGACGTGTTAATAAAAGCGGACAGTGTTTAGTCTCAAGCGTTTTAATAAAAGGTTTGGTCTCAAGTTTTAATAAAGTGTTTCGTTTTTAAAAAGCGGACAGTGTTGGTCTCAAGTGTTTTAATAAAAGCGGACAGTGTTTGGTCTCTCACGTGTTAATAAAAGCGGACAGTGTTTGGTCTCAAGCTTGTTATTAAAAGCGAACAGTGCTTTGTCTCAAGCGTGTTAATAAAAGAGGACAGTGTTTGGTCTCAAGCGGGTTAATAAAGCGACAGTTTTTGTCTCAAGTGTTTTATTAAAAGGAACAGTGTTTTGTCCAAGCGTGTTAATAAAGCGGACAGTGTTTGGTCTTAAGCGTGTTATTAAAAGCGGACAGTGTTTGTCTCAAGTGTTTTATAAAGCGGACAGTGTTTGTCTCAAGTTTTAATAAAAGCGGACAGTGTTTGGTCTCTCACGTGTTAAAAAGCGGACAGTGTTTGGTCTCAACTGTATAAAAGCGAACAGTGCTTTGTCTCAACGTGTTAATAAAGCGGACAGTTGGTCTCAAGCGTGTTAATAAAAGGACAGTGTTTGGTCTTAAGCGTGTTAATAAAAGCGGACAGTGTTTGGTCTCAAGCGTTTTAAAAGCGGACAGTGTTGGTCTCAAACGTAATAATGGAATTCTTTACTCCCTTGGTTCATAAATAACTATTAATTATTATATTTATTTATTTATAATTGACGGTGTGAGTCATTTTACAAAAATATTTAAAACTTAAACACAGTACTTTAAACAAAATACATTGAAATAAGTTTAAAAACAAAATAATATCTTACAATTAATACAGGATAAAAGTACAAAGATGAACATAAGATTAAAAAAATATATTCATAAAAATGATAGAGAAGGTGATAACAGAAATAAAAACAAAATAATAATATGAATCAATGGCATTTAACTAAGTAAAAAGAACATTTAAAAAAAATGAAAATAATTAATTAAAACAAAAGTTGAACTTACTACACTATTTAAGTTGAGAAGATACAAAAGATTTAAATTTAGAAATAGAAAAGTAAACAAACAAAGCTACAGGTTGTCGGGTTTCAGACAAAACTTCTACAATCATTAAAAGTAATGATAGTTGAAGTTTTGACAATGAAGAGGTAAAGTTATGACTTTTGATTGAGAGAGCTTAATCAAAAGTCCAGTTTATGATCTACAATTGTAATATTTTCATAGAAAGGTGAGTCCGCCGCTAAATTTAAGACTCGCGCAGTTAATGTTATTATTGTAAGCTAGCGCAGTTCGTACAAAGCATTCCCAGTTTGTTTTTGGCATATGTTTTATGATTTTTCTCTATTTTTTATCCTCAGCGAGGTCACTTTGTTAAATGGCAAATCCTTGTGTTGGCCATCATAAATCCTCTATATTTTTCTGCCTCAAAAGCGCACACTTCTGCGTGACACAACATAAAATTATTTTCTTTAAGCTGACTTACTTCAAAATAAGATATGTTGGTAACATCTTTATAATACATTGGTAAATCAAGTACAAGAGTAATGAGACCATAGGATCTTCCCATCTGAGCTATGACGAGGACCCAAACTGGCTTGGACCTGATGAGAGCTCTCCACGGGGTGGCCTGTAACATACCGTTCTCCCTATAGATAAATAATTTTTTTTGAGGTAGTACGTAATTGAGCACTTTATTGGACCGTTTTCAGGATGAGAAGCCAATAATTATTGTTATAGGAGGTTATTTAGTACTTTTCACCTCCGAGGACAATAATGAATATAAAAAAAAACTTCTAGGACGTAATAGTAATTCATATTTTGCCGCCATTACTGTAATGTAGTGTGTTCAAAAAACAATCTGTGTAAAACCTTCATGAGGTTACTTTAAAAACGTTCATTTTGTTTCTGTTTTTGTTCGTAGACTATTTTTTTTTGTTTTTAAAAGGTGTTCTAATTGACAATTTTTGTGTGTTTATTTGTAAAGCTTTTACATTTTTGAGTAAAAGTGTGAAGCTATGGATGAATTCAATGACGACGATAATATGGAGTTAATTGGACGTTTTTTTTTTCAATTAAGTATACAACGCAGTTTACTTAATGAGAGCTACCTCAAAAAATAGTGCATGCCATCCGGCTGAGAATGTCTTTATGTCTTGGCAATTTTTCCCGACTCGCTTCGCTCGTCGGTAAATCTAATTGCTGTGACATAAAGACACACTTCTCAGCCTTATGGCATAAATAACTATTTTACTACGGTTGAACACAATTTAGCGACCAAAGCGAGTTCTTTAATTTAAAATTATATAACATTCTCAAGACGCAATCTAGCTAGCGAAGCGAGCCCTTATAACTATTTATCCTTATCCATACGCACAATCCTGCGAGCATAGTGAGCCTTCTTACCATGCATTATTATAAATATAAACAATCTAGCGAGCAAAGCGACCCTTTTTTTTCTACGTTGAAACTATACGCAATTAAGTAAGCGAAGCGAGCTATTTTTACAATGCTAAATTTGCAATCTAGCAAACAAAGTTAGCGCTTTATAATTTTTTGTTTTTATACTTTAGAATACCAACGTGTTAGTGTTTCCCAATTTACTCTATCTAGTGAGCGAAGCGAGTCTATTATAAAATATTTTGATTTGATGTTTTCTTCTGACGTGAGTTCTTGATGCAACGCATTACAAGTGTTATACTAAGTTAAGTTGTAAGTTTAATAGTATGTTCATGTCTCACTTACCATATTGTTGTCGGTTGGTGGAACATATTTGCTGAGATATTTGAGCTCAAAGGATGAAATGAAAGGATGACTGGCAGGACTGTCATAGCACAGCAATATCCATGCTATAAACCATACTATGCCGGTCATAGCAATAATGCTGTAAATATAGGGCCATGCTATCTTGCTAAATAGGTAAAATACGACGCTGTCTGTGATGGCTAGACCTAATGAGATTCCTGCACAAAGAATTAACCTCTAATTATGCAGCGTCAGTGTGGAAGGCCAAAGGATAAGTTATGCACACACACACACCAACACCCATACCCACACACATATATGCTCACCCACAAACATCCACACCCACACACATCCACTCTCACCCACGAACATCCACACACATCCACTCTCACCCACGAACATCCACACCCACACACATCCACTCTTACCCACAAACATCCACACACATCCACCCTCACCCACAAACATCCACACCCACACATATCCACACATCCGTAAAAACTAAACCCAAAAAGTAACTGATTCTATAGAATTTTGGGATCTGCTAGTGCTAAATTTAGACATTCCATTCAATTTCTGTTAAGAGGAAGGATTGCATTTGACTTGATTCCCACCTTCTCTAAATTACTTTAAATTTACTTAACCGAGTAGAAGACACATAATCTCTCAATATTCGCTCTTCTAAGTAAGAATTGCAAAGTTAAATTTCTAAAACTTTAACTTTTAGCTTTATGCGTAATCAGAATTTTAAGCCTTTCTGGGATTTGAATAAGTATATATTATTTTATTGATTCTTTGAATGTTTTTACTCTCATTATTTTTAGCATCCCTGCCACTCTTGGATTTGAGCGGAATTAAAGCGGAACATACTTATTTACAACCTTATTTTTTTACATGAATATGGCCCGATGACTAGGGGGCGAAATATAGTTTAGTATATGGAGTAAGGAGTGTGTTTTTTATACGTATTCCCTATAGTGTCTTTAAAATACATTATTATGGATAAAGGGAACAAAAAGAATGTTAAAAAAATACTAGTTGATAACGTCAAAATGTAAACTAAAAGGCCAAACCTTGTGATAAGATTGTTCTTTTTTATATCCTCCATAATCTTTCTTTATATATACAATAATATATCTTCATATCCTCCATAATATCTTTATATATCCTCCATAATCTCTTTTTACATCCTCTAAAATCTCTCTTTACATCCTCCACAATCTCTATTTATATCTTATTTATGTAAGACTTTACTAAGACTACTGGCTTAGAAAGGCTTTCGAAACCAGAGTACCAAATAGAAACTAAAAGTAGGAATAATAGTGTACCAAAAAAAGGAACTATTTGGTATTTCAGTGTTTATGTGGGCAACTAGGGTTTCTTGTAACCTAAGCAACTATGTTTTAAACTCCACAGTTGCTGCTCTTTGACTTGTACTAGCAACGTACCTGAAGCCAGTTGCAACGTTACCTGATAACACGACTGTAGCTAACAATGTTCGCTCATTAATTGGAGACCATCGAACTAGAATGACAGAGGCACCTGGAAACACTGGCCCCTGTAATAGACATGATAATGTAATAATACCAAAACACAACCTTATAATAAAAGCTTCCAAAATTACCATGTTAAGCAATTAATTTTACTGATTTGTTGACTGCTGGAAATATAATCAAAGCGAAGCTATTCGAAAGCGTCAGTGCACTGGTTCTGGCATTTTATGTACTGAGGACGAATGAGGAGACAATAAAAGTTTGAGGTCCTTTATACCTGTTTGAGGTTGATATAAAATCAGCCACTCTGGAACTTATTCATTCCAGAATAAGTTATATAATAATAAACGACCTCGAACACGAAGGCTTCTGGCAGAGTTATCAAAACAAACACACTTTATAAGAAGACGTTTTTTAAAGTTTTAGTAAAAAATAGTCATGGTATAGTAAAAACATTGGCCTAGTTATACTACGCCATTGGTTTCAAGCCCTTAGATATTATAATATAAATTAATATTGAATATTTATTTTTTAAAACCAGAAGGTCAAGAGATGCTAAGAAAGAGATCCTTCGCCCTCTCTAGAATACGAGATCCCTCATAAATGATTTTTCTCAATCATTAATAATTATTTACTGTGTTTTCGTTGTTTCCCATAATTATTCTATAAATTCTGTTGTGACACTTAAGGGAAAATAATACACTTTACTTCATCTACCAACTATATTTCGACCACACTTCTGGTCATAATCATGTCTAAAAAACAAAAAATAAATAAATACTTGAAAACAAAACTAGATAATAAACTAAGAAGATTATAGAATAATAAGTTATGCACTACTTACAAGAATGGTGATAAAAGGTATTTAGTTACTAATATGGGTAGTATAAAACCAGAGAACATCTCTTTAGTCAGTAATAATTATAAATTTACCTAAAATTTAAAAAGAAAGCTGTTAAAATTGGAAGAGGAATAAAATGTAAGTTAACTTTAATGTTTTAAATGTAAATATTCAATAATTTGTATAAAATGAAATAAAAAACTAAAAGAACTTACATGGAAATAAGTAGGAATAATTAATTTAAATTAAATGGTAAAGCACAATAATCAAGAAAATTACTAAATTCACTATAATTTACTAACGACCAGACAACTAGAAATCAACAGGTAGACTGATGAGAATTAAATAACACATTAAATTAATTAAAGGTACAAATTACTATTGAGGACTATGAAGAATGTATCAATAAAAGGATTACATGTAAGTAGTGCATAACTTATTATTTCTATAATCTTCTTTTAGTTTATTATCTAGTTTTGTTTTCAAGTATTATTTATTTATTTTTTGTTTTTTAGACATGATTATGACCAGAAGTGTGGTCGAAATATAGTTGGTAGATGAAGTAAAGTGTATTATTTTCCCTTAAGTGTCACAACAGAATTTATTAATAATTATTATTTAGCTAACGTTTTTGGAAATTTATTAAGTGTCTATGACCTGTACTAATCCTAGAATAAATCTGAGAGCGATAAATGCTGATGGAGACTGACAAGCAGCTGTAGGGATGAGGAAGTTGAGAAGACTTGCTCCGAGAACTGACAGGCCCATCGTATACTTGCCGCCGAATCTCTTAGCCAGATATGCACCTGGGATGTGGCCTAACATGTAACCGATATAAAATGATCTTTTGATCCAACCCTGTGTTTGTTTATCCCATTCTAGAGTCTCTGTCTGAAATAATAATATTACATCAAAGTCAGATATTGTAAAGTTATTATGAGAGATGAGATAGATTTGCAGAATAGAAGAAATGGTGAGGAGTGTGCTGCTTGTACTAATGGCCCACCACGATAAGGTCAAGTAGATAATTTTGGGTCCAAAAGTATCTACTTTTTGGCTGATGTTCATAATATTTGGTGGAGAAGACACTCGAGATGACAACAATTCATTCAAATGGACCCAAGTGTGAAATATTATAATTAACATAAGGGTACATTGAGAATGGAAAAATGCGACTGAGGTTTATTCCGTGTAAAGACGGCCAAAGATGAAAGAAAGAAAATGTCTGGCATCAGCGGGTTCGTAGCTCAAGTAGAATTCTTTGGAGTTCTACAAACCTGGAAAGACGTGTAAGAAGGAAACACTTCATTGAGAAGGTCGATTCGACAGTATGTTGTGTTGACTTTGATCAGTTCGTTGGCTACTGTTAGAAAACTGTACCTTAACACGTACATCATACTCACACCCAGACATGACATGCTTGCAACTACGTACCTCTGCCCAACAAAATCTGCAAACAACGTCATATTATAAAACAATCAATTCAACCATAAGTAAGTAAATTCATTAAAGCATTCAATATTAAATTAATGCTGTAAGGAATATCAGTTGTTGAAGGTAACCGGTAGATGTCTATGAGAGATGTCACGATATGATAGAATAATACGGATAAGTGTCTGCTTCGTAATTTTATTTATGCTTTCTATACAAGGATGCAATACCTTATGGGATGTATACCTTTATTACATCAAGGTTTTCACTATTTTATATTCACTCAAGTCTACATTCATACCAGTCTTCACACCACTCTAGATTCAGACTAGAATCGCTCTAGTCTACACTCACACTACTCTAGATTCGGACTAGAATCGCTCTAGTCTACACTCACACTACTCTAGATTCAGACTAGAATCGCTCTAGTCTACACTCACACTACTCTAGGTTCAGACTAGAATCGCACTAGTATATACACTTATACCACTCTAGATTGTATTTAAAAGCGAAGGTGATCAAGTTACTTTTTGGATGTTTTAAAATTAAACCTACAGAGGCCTTCTAGTAATAATATCTCTATGCTGGCTAGGCTCACCACTCTGGCTAGCGCCGATTACTAGTTCACAGTGTGTTTAGTTCATCTAGTCTTACTAGCTCCTCTGATCACATTTGTCTCACTTGCCCCGTCCTCATTTAACCAGTCTTACCAATCTCATCTTTTCTAGTATCACCAGACTCTAGCTAGGCTCACCGATCTGGCTAGTCCAGCGCTACCTAAAAGAAAACTCTAGCAACCCCGAAGTCAGTGAGCACAATCTTATTCCTTAGCTCTGACCTAAAAGTCAAGGTTCCACAGTGCTATTAGGAGACGTCTGTCTTCAAGAACCGAGCACTGCGTTCCTAGTCACTTACATTACTCGTGTCCCGGCGGCTTTACTTTCACTGACTAAGTTTTCGGACATATGAAGGCTCAGTATATCTTTCCGACCTTCATCTCAATCAGCCCGCAGAAACAACGGAAACGTGGATCCAGACTTGTCTCAGAGAAAACAGAATGCTCTACCACTGAGCTACCAGGCTCGGTAGTATTATTAATATTAAAAAGAAGATGATTAATTACTTTTTCTTATTAATTCCATGACACATCAGATGTCAAGCTTTCAAGTCCAGAAGTACTTATTCATATCAGACGTCTCTGTATTTCACTAATAAAGTTGTTTGTCAAACATTTTTAAGTTAATATGAGCTTTTCTGACTCTTAACAGTTGAATCTTTAAGTGAACTTTTACATGGATTCGTTGAAGCTCTTAAGAAACTTAAATTCGTTATAAGTGGATGTAAAGTGTTTTTTCAGAGTTTAGCTATAAAATAAAGTAACTTCAGAGTCTAAAATAATTCTGGCGCGGTGGTCCGCATGTTGGGCGAATTTCCTTCGGATGCGTGTTTCCGTGCTTAACAACAATCCTGGTTGGAATGATAATTTTTATAGTTTTTTACATTATATAAGTTTACGCAACTACTAAATAAATAATTCCGGCGCGGTGGTCCGCTGTCGGGCGAATTTCATTTAGAATGCGTGTTTCCGTGCTTAACAACAATCCTGGTTGGAATGATAATTTTTATAGTTTTTTACATTATATAAGTTTACGCAACTACTAAATAATAATTCCGGGGCGGTGGTCCGCTGTCGGGCGAATTAATTTAGAATGCGTGTTTCCGTGCTAAACAACCCATTTCTTGCTTATGCAAGAACCATGCCCATTGCGTGGTTCTGGTTCATGCTTTAGAACCTAAGCAGTTACTCAATTGTCTAGCACTGCTCGTAACTCATTTTGTCTGTATTTTCCAAAGGAAATGCGCATAATCATCCAGTTGTTGTACAAAGCTATGCCTCTAAAATTAGAAGTACGCACTATTATTTGCACAAGTTTAAAGCTTAGTTACTTATCTTTAAGCTTAGTCAGTTATCTTTGAAGGTTTTTGCGCATTTTATCCGTTTCAGATGTTTTTAAGAACTACCACGTGGATTTTACAAAGTTGTCTGTCTGTACGTGTGTGTGTGTGTATTATCGTATCTTCCGTTCTACTTATACTAGAAAGTTAAAACTTGGTACAAAAATTAATCTTTAGGTCTGGTTGTGCTGTCGGGAAAATATGTTTTATGAAGTCATTAACCCTCCCCCCAAATAATATCTCAGCAAATATTTTGAAAATTCATAAAATGTGGAACAATTTATTGATCGGTTCAAGATCTGACAAGCATGTAGTTATATATAAAAGAACATATGTGTCAAGTTTCATCTCATAATCAGCATCAGTTCGATTTTTATCGAATAACTTGAATACATACAACTACAAAAAATTGTAAAAAAACAATTCAATAAAGTTGTAATATTATGGTACAAGTGAATTGCAATACGTCATAACGTAACGAAAGAAACGAGCTTGAAGTAGAGAGGTTGATAGTAGCAAATCCGTTGGGGTTAGCTTCAAGTTCCAGCGTATCCCGTATCCGACTTTTAGCCAATTTCCTCTTTTTTATTTTTTAACGCAATTTTAACAAGTGGCAAAATGTACTTTGTCTCATGTTTCTGGCATCTTCATGTAAACCTAACTATGAAATCTCAGTATATCAAATAAAGTAATGTTTAAGTATTTTTTAAGTATTTAGTGCCCTGAAGTCTAAACTTTAAGTATTTAGTGCCCTGAAGGTGCCCTGAAGTCTAAACTTAAGTATTTAGTGCCATGAGTCTAAACTTTAAATGAAGTCTAAACTTTAAGGTATTTTGCCCTGAAGTCTAAACTTTAAGTATTTAGTGCCATGAAGTCTAAACTTTAAGTATTTAGTGCCATGAAGTCTAAACTTTAAGTATTTAGTGCCATGAAGTCTAAACTTTAAGTATTTAGTGCCATGAAAGCTAAACTTTAAGTATTTAGTGCCCTGAAGTCTAAACTTTTTGATACAAGTAAAAAACTTCGCGAATTAAAATAAGTAAGTAAAACACTGGAGTTGATGGCCTCAGGTACTTCCTTACACTATTGCTACTACACTTTTATCTTATTCTTTTAAAAAATAATAGCTGTAAAATGTTTTGTAAGATATGACTTAATAAATAAAGGCTGTCATGCCCTGTGATCAGACCTGGGAGCAGGGCTGAAATGCTGGCTTCAAATAACGAAGCAAAAAAAAAAAATCCTGGTGACATACGTATATACATACACACTACGCACTTACACATTCTGACATACATACATACGCACCTACACATCCTGACATACATATATACATACGCACTACGCACCTACATATCCTGGCATACATATATACGGTCCCACACATCCAACATACATATATACATACGCACACACATCCTGACATACATATATACATATCACCTACACATCCTGACATACATATATACATACGCACTACGCACCTACATATCCTGGCATACATATATACGGTCCCACACATCCTAACATACATATATACATACGCACCTACACATCCTGACATACATATATACATATCACCTACACATCCTGACATACATATATACATACGCACTACGCACCTACATATCCTGACATACATATATTCATACGCACCTACACATCTTGACATACATATATACATAAGCACTACGCACCTACATATCCTGGCATACATATATACGCTCCCACACATCCTGACATACATATATACATACGCACTACGAACCTACATATCCTGGCATACATATATACGCACCCACACATCCTGACAAATCTACGTGTTGCCATTATTTAGATTTTAGAAATTAGTTGATTTTTAAACGTGGACATTTCATACATAAAAATAGCCCCGAGATGAAAAACAACATTTTACTAACAAAAAATTTGATCGAAAAAATCAAATAAAATGTGTCATAATTTTTTTTTAAATAATACGTCCGTCATATTTTTATACCAAACCGCTTAAAATTGACTTTACAAACAGCGATTAAAACCCGTAAACAAATTAAAACTAAGTTGATATTAAAGTTTAAAATATAAAGTATAAAATTTCTAGATAAGTAAATGGACGTGAGCTTGATAGTGCGAAGTGGAATTAGCCAATATTCGTTGTGGTATTAACGTGACGGACTTGTTTTCCCCTTGGTGTAGAATACCTAGGCAATCTAATCACTAAATGCCATAGGAATAAATATCAATTTTAATGAAGGTTGAACTATTATAAGGTTGAACTATTATACTATAATAAACGATCTATGAGATTAGCCGCAAACTATAAACGATCTATGTGATTAGCCGCAAACTATAAACGACCTATGAGATTAGCCGCAAACTACAAACGACCTATGAGATTAGCCGCAAACTACAAACGATCTATGAGATTAGCCGCAAACTATAAACGACCTATGAGATTAGCCGCAAACTACAAACGATCAATGAGATCAGCCGCAAACTACAAACGATCAATGAGATCAGCCGCAAACTACAAACGATCTATGAGATTAGCCGCAAACTACAAACGATCAATGAGATCACCGCAACTACAACCGATCTATGAGATTAGCCGCAAACTATAACGATCTATGAGATTAGCCGCAAACTATAAACGATCTATGAGACTAGGAGCAATTTACAAATGAGTTTTGAGACTAGTCGCAAACTACAAACGAGCTTTGAGACTAGGTACGAACTACAAACGAGCTTTGACAATAGGTACAAACTACAAACGAGCTTTCAGTCCAGCCTCAAGCTACAGACAAACTTTCAAGTTCACTAAAAGAAAAATCATTGTAAGCAAGTAGTTGCCCAGGAATTACTATTTTGGAAATACTATAAACAGTTAAAACATTAAAAAGAGAGGGGATACTAGTCAGCCCTTTATATAGATGTAGACTAATATTGTAGAGTAAACTTATATAGTAGGAACAATCTTTCCTTTATAGACTCAACATGATGAATGACATTAAGAGAAACTGTCCCCTTGTACGTCTCTTGTTTCATCTTAAGGTTCTCTAGACATAAAAATTATTCACAGCAAGAAAAAATATGACAGCTTCTTGTGGATCTATGATTGGTAAATACTCTATAAACAAAAATATGAAATTGCAAGACATTAAAACTACATTTTCTGTCAATCTATCAAATTAAAATAACAAAAAAAAAGTATTTTCTCCTGTATGTATATTTAATAAGTGTATCTAAATCTTTAGTCGAACGAGATTGGTTGAAAATTATGTTACTTAATCGAAACCATGGTAACCGAGGTGGTATCGTAGCCAATGAGGGTGGTGAAATTTTCTAGTCTCAACAAGACAGGTCCAATAGCCCTTCCCTGGGGGACTCCCCGGCACTGCGGGGCGGAGTCGAGTTCTTGAGAACCTGGGCGGAGTCCAGTTCTCGAGATATGTTGCAGTCTAGAGTCTTATCTTAAAGTTTCATCTCGAATCTACCTTAAGCAGAGGTAATTTTTATTTAGTATAGATTTATTATTTTTATTCAGTAGTAACTTAAAGTATATATCACTTCGAAATCTGTACACGAATTCACAGTACTGCTGGAACAAAATCTGGTTCTTCTAATAAATAAATAATAATTTTGATATTTTACAAGAAATATTCAACAAACATCAAATTTCTAGAAAGTAGCAAAAACAATTTAATATCAGATTGATTAACAAATAGGAAATTTACTCATTGCTTACTGACCAGCAGTACACAAGCTTCAAAATATTCCCTAACATCATAAAACATATTTTCATGTAGAACTATTATAATTTTTTTAATAAAAGAAAAAAGGTTTTTATATTTTTATCTTGAAAATGACGCTTATGAGGTTGTAAAATTTTCGATTAATTCTCTAATCGCGACCAAGCAGGTGAATTCGCGACGATTTTTTGCTTGTTACAATTTAACTATGATTCATCTTTATTATTATAAATCTTTAAAAAGTTTTTTGTACATTATATTTTTCATTTTAAATCGGCTGTATATTGTTGCTGAAATATAATAATAATTTTGAGGTGACACCCCCACCCCTTCCATCTTCTGATATTATGAGACTTGCTGAAATTTCATTCGTCTTCTTTGCAGCCCACCAACTGAAAAATGTTACGAGCCCTGATTTATTGTGTCTATACTCCCCCCCCCGGTCAC
Source organism: Microvelia longipes (assembly GCA_018340805.1). NCBI lineage: Eukaryota > Metazoa > Arthropoda > Insecta > Hemiptera > Veliidae > Microvelia > Microvelia longipes. The sequence continues at coordinate 573,159 of JACMZG010001908.1, forward strand.
CCTCTAATATATTTTTTCCAATAAGACGAAGTTGAAGATGGTAGAAAAAACACAATTTTTTTGTCAAATTTACACCAAGTGAGCCTCAGAAGTATAATTGGCGTTTGTACTTGAACAAATTATTTATTGAAATATGGTGTGTGCGAGTGAGTGAGCGTAGATGGAAGTTAAAGGAGAGGCGGGAAGGAAGCCGAAATGTGCCAGATGCAGGAATCATGGAGTCATCAGCTTTCTCAAAGGACACAAAAGATTATGTCATTATGCCAGCTGCCTCTGCAGCAAATGCGTTCTGATTGCCGAGAGACAGAGAGTCATGGCAGCACAGGTATTATATCTTATGTCTTTCTGACAAGAAGCACGGCATGTTGCAAGTTTTTAGAAATGTAGAAATCCCTCACATTATATTCTTTATTTATACAAAATAAAGAGAGCCATACTTTTGTACTCGTCTCCCCCCCCCTCCCTTTTCAACTCACGAAGATATAAAACTAACTCTTCGATATAATTGATTATGGGGCACTAACGACATTAAAATAATCACTCCAGTTTACTTCATATTCTAACTATATTTCCTACCTATCCATATATTTAATCATCACTAGGTTTTGTCAATTTGACCTAAGAGGGTAGATACGACATGTAGGTACAATGTTAAGTAAACTGGAGTGATTTTTTAGTATCATTAGTGCCACGTCATCAATTATATTGCAATCATGGAGACTAACACGAATTCTAATAACCCTTAAAAAATAATAAATAGTACAGCTAAGTGATCATCTACTTGGCAGTGAAGTATTATAAAGAATATACGTAATTTTTGTTTATAATCTTTACATTGAGTCACACTACATAGCTTAATTTAAGATTGAATACCCCCTTTTGTAATTTTTTTGGTGAAAGAGCAAATTTGGATTTCTAGACATTGCATAGAGAATCAAAAAATCACGACGCTTTGACGAAGTCTCAAGCAAAGCAAGAATTATTACGAAATTATTTGCGTAGGTCATTTTGTTAAAACTATCGTTAGAAAATTCCGCACTTGACAAAGTATCGTTAGAAAATTCCGCTTTTGACAAAGTATCGTTAGAAAATTCCGCACTTGACAAAGTATTGTTAGAAAATTCCGCACTTGACAAACTATCGTTAGAAAATTCCGCTTTTGACAAAGTATCGTTAGAAAATTCCGCACTTGAAAAACTATCGTTAGAAAATTTCACACATGACAAACTGTCGTTAGTCAAAAGACTTCAATCTGGAATATAGCTTGATCGAGGTATCCTCCACCCTTCGACAATATTTTCCTCTGGGGTAAAAAAAATTTAATGCTGAAATGATTTTCATTTTCAAGAGACTTGCAAACCCCGACGGTTTGATCTTATGGGTGATTCGTTTATAAGAAAAAGTATAAGAGCCCCCAAACTAATGGCAGATTTTTGTTTGGCAGGTTGCTCTGAAACGTCAGCAGGCTGCAGAAGACAGTCTCGCCCTAAGCGTGACAGAGGCAGTGACTGGCAGGAAGTGCGATTATCTGCCTCCTGGTCCAATACTAGATGCTCTTCCCCAACCTCACAACAATCAAGGTATCACAATTTGCTTTAGCCTTCATTTTAATTAAATTAAGTATGGATTAGTAGGATGAGGAGGTTGAGTTAGATTAACCATGTGTTTAAATGAAATATGTATTAATTATTTTTGACTCTAGTTAATAGATACGGAGGTAAAATGATAAGAATGAACTAAAAAGTGTGATGCAATCCTTGTTTACTTTTTTAATTATCAAGTACTGATAACACCTGCAACTATTGTCGCTTTGTGATATGCATTTTGGGAAAAAATTGCTGTTATAATAAATAAATAAATAAATAAAAAAAAAAAAAAAAAAAAAATAATATTATATATATATATATATATATATATAATTATATAATATATATTATATATTTATATTATAATATATATTATATATATTATATTGAAGTATGTAAGTATTTCTAGAGCATTTTTTGTAAATAACACGAACCCTATTGAAAACAAGGTTGCTGTGACGACATTAACCACCGGTTTGCGGAGTCAAAAAAATGTTGAAAACAAATATTTCAGGGTGTAATTTTTCGCCTGGAAAAAGTATTTATTAATGTCTTTTGGGTTGATGAATCGAATAAAACCTTCCAAGCGACCAAAAAGTCGAAAAACCCGTGGTAAATATCTGGAAACCAAGATAACGGTCGGTACAAATTAATTTTTGTGAAGGGTGTTGTTTTGAATGTTTTTGGGGTGCGAAATCGAGTAAACCCGTATCGGAGTTGATGCAACCACTTAAAGTGACCAAAAAGTACATAAGGGTGGAAAACAACCGAAAATATAAAAATACGGTTGGAGAACAAGAAATGTCGAATAGAGTGTCGTTTTAGCGAATTTCCTTTGGAAATTCGGCTAATGGGATAGGCGTCATGGTGGAATTCGAACCTCGGACCACGACACAAATCCGTTTCAGAGGTCCCTAATGACGAAAAAATACGTTTCGCGAAACTTAATATATATATATATATTATATTATATATATATATATTATATATATATATATATATATATATATATATATATTATATATATATATATATATATATTATATATATATATACATATATATGTATATATTACATATATATGTATTATATATACATATGTATTTCTAGACACTTTCTTGTAAACACTATCTTTTGAACGGATTAAAATTTTTTAACTAAACTTAGTACAAAAATCAACCTTCGGGAGGACACGAACCCCATTGAAAACCAGGTTTTTGGGACGTCATTAACCCGGTTTGCTGAGTCAGCGAAATTTTCAAAAAATCGGCAAAATTCAGGGTTAATATTTTTTGCCGCGAAAAAGGTCAATATTTATGTTTTTTGAGACGCTGAATCGAATGAAACCGGTCCGAAGTCGATACGACCACTCAAAGTGACCAAAAAGTCAAAAAAAAAACACAAAAATTATAGAAACCAAAATTACGGTCGTTGAAAATTAAATTTCAAGTAGGGTGTCGTTTTCAATGTTTTTTGCGCCTCTGAGTTGAATGCCAGTGGTCCGGAGTCAATACGACTACTCAAACTCAGGGTACCTGGGTTCAAACCCTGGAAGGGACGATAATTGTTTATCAGTTTTTATTTAATTTAATATAAGTTTACTACTAGAAAATAATTCTGGCGCGGTGGTCCGCATGTCGGGCGAATTTCCTTTGGATGCGAGCTCTCAAACCCAGAGTACCTGGGTTCAAATCCTAATAGGGACAATCATTTTTTGTTGTTTTTTTTACCTAATATAAGTTTACAACTAGAAAATAATTCTGGCGCGGTGGTCCGCATGTCGGGCGAATTTCCTTTGGATGCGTGTTTCCGTGCTTTTTACATTATATAAGTTTACAACTACTAAATAAATAATTCCGGCGCGGTGGTCCGCTGTCGGGCGAATTTCATTTAGAATGCGTGTTTCCGTGCTAAACAACCCATTTCTTGCTTATGCAAGAACCATGCCCATGCCCATAGCGTGGTTCCGGTTCATGCTTTAAAACCTAAGCAGTTACTTAATTGTCTAGCACTCCTCGTAACTCATTTTGTCTGTATTTTCCAAAGGAAATGCGCTAAAACCTTTAAAGATAACAGACTAAGCTTAAAGATAAGTAATTAATCTTTAAACTAGTGCAAATAATTGAGCGTACTTCTAATTTTAGAGGCATAGTTTTGTACAACCAACTAGATAATTATGCGCATTTCCTTTGGAAAATACAGACAAAATGAGTTACGAGCAGTGCTAGACAATTAAGTAACTGCTTAGGTTTTTAAAGCATGAACCGGAACCACGCTATGGCATGGGCATGGTTCTTGCATAAGCAAGAAATGGGTTGTTTAGCACGGAAACACGCATTCTAATGAAATTCGCCCGACAGCGGACCACCGCGCCGGAATTATTTATTTAGTAGTTGTAAACTTATATAATGTAAAAAGCACAGAAACACGCATCCAAAGGAAATTCGCCCGACATGCGGACCACCGCGCCAGAATTATTTAATACTTTTTGAGGCTCTGAGTAGAAATAGTCTTTATAATTTAAGGGTTAAAATTTTTGCCACGAAAAATTTTTATATATGAAAGGTAAATCACATGCATGTTTTTATTAAGCTTTTGAAGGACATACAGACGACAGTGTAATGCCTTAAATTTAACATAAAATTGCAATTGCTTTAATCATATAAAAAAAAATTAGATTAGAGTTGTTAAATTACTTATTGCAATTAATGTACTAAGTTAACTTGTGCACACTAAAAAAAATTTAAACTTTAAACATTTAAACAAACCTAATATTTAAAGATTCGCACTTAAACCTCTAACGGATGTGACAAAACATATTCCTTACAGAAATTAATAACATATTTTACTAAAATATACAATGAAATGCTATAAAAACAAATTGTTTTAGTACCGTAAATAGTTTCTTTACATTTACAAGGGTGAAACAAGATGGCTGCGCCCATAGGAAAATTTGAGCCAACTCCCTGGTGGACAAATTGTGAACTACATGCCAGGTTAGACAGAAATCACATTTGTTTCCCTACTTGGTTTATATATTACTTTACAAGGGAATAATGAGAAAGTACTTAACGCAGTGGCATACTGGCTGATTGAATCACCATTTCTGTATAACTATAGACCAAGAGCCCAGGGGTGTTTTGTTAATAAAAAGTGTAATGGCTGGAACCAGTCTCAATTTTTCGTAAATACCTTCCTGAACAAGGATCTGCCAGTCTGCAGACTCGTATCGGATGGGTGTCCCAGGCAGAACGCACTTTACATGTCAAATTTACCACCGAAGTTAATAAAAAGTGTAATGGCTGGAAACGGGTTTAATTTTTCGTAAATACCTTCCTCAACAAGGATCTGCAATTCTGCCGACTCGTATCGGATGGGCGTCCCAGGCAGAACGCACTTTACAGGTCAAATTTACCACCCAAGTTAACAAACAGTGTAATGGCTGGAACCGGTCTCAATTTTTCGTAAATACCTTCCTGAACAAGGATCTCAATTCTGCCGACTCGTATCGGATGGGTGTCCCAGGCAGAACCTTTGACCCCTAAAGTGCGTTCTGCCTGGGACACCCATCCGATACGAGTCGGCAGAATTGCAGATCCTTGTTCAGGAAGGTATTTACGAAAAATTGAGACCGGTTCCAGCCATTACACTTTTTATTAACAAAACACCCCTGGGCTCTTGGACTACTACTACTGTCCTCGGAACAAACCATGAAAGCCCTACCAACATTGCTGTTGGTCGGACTTTGTGGGAATATGAATATTTAGATATTTGTCTAAAATTGATGCACGTTAACTTTAATTAACAGCACGTTATGCTGTATTTTGTGATACTTTGGAGTATCACAAAATACAGCAAAACTATCGCAAAATTATGACACCAAATTGATTAAAATCGGTTGATGGTGCACTCCAAGTTAACGTGCATCTAAAATTGTGTGAAATTTAGGGAAAGAGTCAGTTGATAAGAAGAGAAAAGTAGGGCTGGACACGTTGGCAAGGCTGTTCCCAGAGAGGAAGAGAGCTGTTCTGGAATTAGTTTACAACAGATGTGAGAAACAGCTGCTTGAAGCCATCGAGACCTGCGTCTCTTCTATAGATGAAGGTAATTTCAAATCTTTCCATTTTGCCCATGACGTTGCAATTTTATTGTCGTTAAATTATTTTTCTCTTAACGTTGTAATATCTTTGATATTAAATAATTTTGCCCTTAACGTTGCAATGTATTTGACGTTAAATATTGAGGACGTTAACAATAAATAGTAATGAAATGTGGACCATAAAGAACAATAGATTGTGTCCAAATTTTCGCTCTTAACATTTTAATGATTACCTTAACCTACATGTCATAGATACGGAGAAATGTAGCAAGAAGATGGATGGAGGCGAGAAGTCCGCCTTCAGACCGTTCGCATCATCACACGAAGAATCGGCGAACGCTCGCCAAAGCAGTTCCCAGGCTGGAGGTACGTTCAATCAGCTTGGAAACGGGCAGCTTGGAGGTGCAGCGGCAGTGGCGGCTTATTTGCGACATTTCCCTTGCTTGTTACCTCCGACTACAGCCGCTGCTTTGCTTCCTCTTCCACCCTTACCTCCCCCCTCAGCTGGGTATGTATCCGTGCAAAACTTTTCTCGAGATTTTGTCTCTACATTTTTTATCGAAAGATTGAATTGGTCGTTAATTTGTAACCCATGGATTTTTAGTAACAGTCTACTAATTCTTGTTTTAACCAGGTATCCGTAATGTATACTTACACTATTGACACGTGTATCTTTACTTATAATATTAAGACTAGTCAGAAAAATCAAAGAGAGGGTTGATACATGGAGATAAATTTAGTATCTAAAAAAGATTAAATTTAAGACTGCTTCGTTCAATAAAGTTCCAGTAAATAAATACGGCAGATTTTATCTCATATTACGTTGACTTTTGAAACATGAATTGATACTTACCTCGCAACTCGAGGAAGAACTTACAATGTAGGTACAATCAAGGAGTTCCTGCAAAGGATGTTCAAGTCTTCAATTATTATCAAATCCACATATACTCGAGTTAAGTCAACGTTAGGTCTTGGTTATGACAAAGGAGCTGACATGTTCATCAGAGGGTTACGTTTAATTCCTGCCTTCCTATCTCTATCCATGACAGTTATCGCTGATCTGGTTGTTACAGGTCGTGTTCATTCTACCCAGCTACTCCGGGGTTTCAGTTAAACCTGCTTCAACAGACTCAGTGTCAAGAGGCTCATTGCTCACAGTGCACGAACAGGGAGTAGCCCTAGGTCCTACTCTCTAAAGCCATTACACACTTCTCTGCGAATACTGTTTCTCCGTCCAATCTGAGAAGTTGAAACCCAATAAGCTATGCGCCTGACTTAATGCCCCCGTTTTCCCCTCCTGTAAACGTATAATTACTGAGGAAAAGACCTCTAAAAACGGACAGAAAAGTACCACACAACCGACTAAAAGACACAAGAGGACTACCACGATCTATGGAACTGGAGAATCAAAAATTGATTCGCTGTCGGGTGCTCCGAGGACGTGTTGGCTGTATGTGGGCCGAACTAACAAAGATACTACAAAGGAGATGGTATTGAGTTACCTAGAAAAGCAAAATCCTTCACACAAGTTTGACTGTGAAAAACTTGAAAGTAAGAGTGTTTTACCGAGTTTTAAAATTGAAGCTCCGTATGAGCTAAAGGCCTCTCTTCTAGAACCTTCTTTCTGGCCGAAAAACATCAGGGTAAGACCTTTTTTATTCAAGAGACGCTCTGCGGACTTCAAAACAAAATAAATACTCAAGAAAACAATTCAACACTATATAAGCAGACAACAATAGGTAATATTAATAATGTTCTTGACAATTCTAATGTTAGAAGAAATGAGGCTAACGAGAGCAAATTCTTTTTTGCCAATATTTTATCGGTGAGAGAAAAATTTGTTGAACTAGAATCTCTAGTGCATAATAACAAAGAAATAAAAGTAATTGGTTTAGCAGAAACCTGGCTCAAGTCCAGTCAAGTAGAGATGTATCAGCTAGCTGATTTTTATATTTCCTCAAATTTTTGTAGAGAGGATAATACCAGAGGAGGAGGAGTTCTAATATATACTCACAAGGACTTGGGTCAGCCAAATGTCATTAGCCAAATAAACCAACTATCTATTCCTTTCGTATGTGAATTAGCAGCTGTGAAGGTCGGTGACTGCGTTTATATCACTGTATATCGAACGCCTGAACGAGACTTTCCAACCTTTCTCGAAATTCTCTACGAAGCAGTAAACATAGCATATAAGAAAGGAAATAACATCATAGTCGCTGGAGATTTCAATATTGACTTGTTAAACCAAACGAATAAAGATACACTAGCTTTGCTCGATTTAATGAAATCATTTGGTCTTCAACACAAACTTTAAAGACGTCACAAGGCCTAGGAGTAACAAATGTCTCGATAACATCTTTTCTTCTTGGGAAGGAAACTGTGAAATTCATCCTTACAGCTTCTCTGATCATCAAAGTTTATGGATCAGCACTCAAAATAAACCAAGAAGAAAAGACAAAAAAAGGTTATCCGCACTAGACCCATTGACGAGACGAAATTAAAGTTGTTTGAGGACAATTGAAATCACTAAATCTGCAACCATCATCTTTCGTAGAATGTGAGAAAAGTTGGTCTGAGTTCATTAATATTATAGAATTATGTTTTCCTATAGTGGAAACAACTGCCAAACCCAGAAAGAAAAAACTTTACTTTTTTAATGAGGAATTAAGCAAATGAGAGAAAAACTCAATACATATAACTCATTCAGTAAAGATTTTCAATCTGGTTGGCTGGAAAAATAAAGAACAACTTAGAAACGCTTTATAGAAAGGCTCTAAACACATGTAAAAAGAAAATATATAGAATATGTAAATAATAATGTAAATAATTCCTTCAGCAATTTGGAAAATGGTTAAACAAGAAGGTGGTTTGGAGGCAAAACAAGTAGAAATAGATTTAAAGCCAGATGAGATTAATAAACATTTTGCTACTATTGCAGATAAGCTTCATGCTAACCTGGCCAAGCCATCTAACTCTACTCCTAGACAGCATCTACAACCACCTCCTTGTCAAACCAAATCCTTCTATCTTAATTACACAGACAGTGAGGAAGTTAAAAAGATTACATCCTTGTTAAAGAATTCAAATAGTTTTGACATTTATTACTTTAGTAATAATTTTATTAAAAAAATTATCTCTTATATAAGTCCATATTTAAGTCATCTAATTAATAACTGTATCTTCCTAGGTTATTTTCCTTCTTGTCTTAAGTCAGTAGAGTCATACCAATATATAAAAAAGGTCCTGTGAGTGATCTTAACAATTTTCGGCCCATATCTATCGTTCCAATCTTTTCAAAAATATTCGAAAGAATCATAAAAAATAGACTTTTAAAATTTTTAAACAAAAATAACTTTTTTCATGACCAACAGTTTGGATTCAGAGCGAATCGCTCTACTTATAAGGCACTTCAAACAATAGCAGAAGACATTTATGACGCTTTCGAAAACAAAGAAGAATTGCTTGCTCTATCGTGTGACATTTCAAAAGCCTTTGACTGCATTCATTTTCAGACGTTGAAACTTAAGCTGCTGAGTTGTGGGATAAGGGGTCTCCCTCTGGAGCTCATTATGTCATATCTCACTAAAAGGATTCAACAGGTACACGTTAACGGAAAACTATCTGACGCGAGAGAATTACAGTATGGAGTTCCTCAAGGATCTGTCTAGGCCCTATTCTTTTTCTTATCTACTGTAATGATCTTCCTGACTTCAGCCATAGGTGCATTAGATTTGCAGACGATACAACGTATTTAATCAAGAAACGCCAATAGACAGACTCTATTGAATCAGAAAGATGTAGTTATAAGTAGAGCTAAAGACTGGTTTTCAACCAATTCACTGACACTTAATGATGAGAAGAGTCAAGTGTTGATATTTCGCTGAAATCGCCAGATAGAGAGAATTCGCTGAAGCTCCTTGGAGTTACTCTGGATTCTCTACTCACCTGGGAAAGCATACTTCTCAACTGGCAAAGAAGCTATCATCAGTTCTCTTCCTACTCAGGAAATTATCAGAAGTATTGGATGTGAAAACCATGATATCAGTGTACTACGCCTACTTCTTTTCAAGAATGTCTTATTGTGCTGCTTGTGGGGAACCAGTACAGTGCTCTAAATATTTTTCTACTCCAAAAAAGGCCCTGCGTATAATTTTTAACTTACAATATTCTGAATCGTGTAAGCCCTATTTTTAAGAAATTCTCTCTTATGACTCTACCATCTTTTTTATTTATAACTTGCTTTTATTATTTCACTCGGAAAGTAACCACCATAGAAATATTGATAATCATAACTAATATACTAGATATAACCATATGCTAATAGTACCTCACTGTAGACTTCAAAAACTTTTAATTCGCCTAAAATAGTTGCCATTAAAATGTATAACTGCCTGAAGCCTAAAACTCAAAACTTAGAGTTAACAGCATTCGCTAAGCAAATAAAAACATATTTGATTACGGAAGCTTTTATTCTATAAACGATTTTATAAATAATTGTCTTTGTAATTAAGTTAAGATTTGACTCAGAGACACAATTGTATTTTACTTTTGTAATTTTATGTATTTGTATTAACTCTTAGAAAAATAATAAATAAATAAAATAATAATTACCACGACAAGAGCCCCTAAATAAGTTTATATATATAATATATAATATATATATATATATATATTATATATATATATTATATATATATATATATTATATATATATATATATACATATATATATATATATATATATATAATATATATATATATATATATATATATATAATATATATGAAATTAATTAGAGGCTCTAGTCGTGGTCTAAACTACCAAAGAGGTTGGCGAAACGTATTTTTTCGTGCTTAGTAACTTTGAAACAATCCTAATGACCCATCTCATTAGAGATTTTTTTTCATAAAATATTCCTTCCTAAATGCTGAATATTTAACCTGTCTATAATTTATTGGCTATCTATAACAAGATTGTCTCTCCTTGAATCAGCTATAAGAAGATTCACTTTGATTATTTTACCTTAATTCATTATTGTTATTTATATTTTGTACTTGTTATGTTTTGTGTTAACATGATTTCATTTATTTATTAAATATCTTATACAAACTTTGTTTTTACTGAAATAATAAACCTTTTGCTGAACTAAAGCTATAGACCTTTGCTTGTAAAGCCTAGAGTGTTAGGAAAGGGTTTTGAGACGGGAACTTGATACCTTCCATATGCTCATAGTATGAAGAATGTATGTATAAGCATCATATGTACTGCTTTTATCCTCACTCGAACACAAGAGATTTTGCACACTAACACTAAAGCAGAGTTGGTTTTTTAGGTTTAAAAAATATTGTTTTTTTCCACATAAGTGTCATGAAAACAGTTTATAGTGTGTATGTGTGTCATTAAAACCTCATATAAAAACTGTTTTTACGTGAAAATAACGTTAAAGCTCCAGCACACATACGTGCTATCATATTGCACGTTTTGCAGTGTTTACTAATATTTGTTTCCTTTCATATATATATATATATATATATATATATATATATATATATATAATATATATATATATATATATATTAATATAATATATATATATATATACCCTTGCCAACACTGCCACAAAAGTTGAATCACTTTTCTGTCAACCCGCCAAGAAGAAGAAGCTGATGATTGGCTCTCAATTTAAACAATGCTCCTTAGTATTGCTAACCTAGCAACTTCACTTTGAAGCACCCAATAACCGTTCCCAACCAAAACAAATATGACTTGGACAGAAAAGTTGATTTCCCTACTTTTTTGGACTAAATACTTGGCGGGGAGTTTTTTTTTACCACGCAAGATGTTTTTGGTAAGATTTCATGACCTTTTGTACGGCTCCTGTTTAATGTAAAAACTGAAGTAACCAAGAAACGTTATTTAAGGTATAAACCACTCTCAAGCTCTGTTTTCTGCGGCGCGTACAACTGGGCGTAGCCAGGGGGCACCCCCCCCCCCCGCTGAGCAGGGTTGTAGCCAAAAGTATATAAAAACTATGGTTCAGGCAAGGATAAGCATTTTTGTTATAAATTAATTTAAATTTTATAAAAAAATTATTAATTTTATAATTTTATTTATAATAATTAGAGCTTAAAGGTAACTTTTGTCTAAAAAATTAAACTTGTTTTTCTAGTTCGATTTTTTTTACTTGTTGTTTATTAAGTTTGTGGTTGTTATCAGTAAAATAAAAACGATAATGTCCGCCATATTTAGTTCAGTTCAGTTTAAAAATAATTTGTATTTTGTTTTAGAGAATTTCCTTTGTTTCCTTTAAGTCTATTTAAAAAAAAAACTAGTTTTGATTTGTACTTTATGAGCTTGTTTTTTAACAAAACGTAAACTTTATTTTATGTTATGTATGTATATAATATAAATATTATATCCGTATATAAATATACGGATATGTGTTTTCTATTTAAAATTCTTTACATTCAGTATATATATATATATATATATATAAATATATATATATATATAATATATATATATATATAATATATTATATATATATATATATATATATATAATATATATATATATATTATATATATATATATATATATATATATATGAGATTGATAGGAGGTTTTTTTAATCTAACGAGTAACAGATGCCATGTATAATTTTGAGAGCAAATGTGTTCGGGGGCAGAGGCTATAAGATATTTGACTAGGGGCAAATATTAGATGGCCAGAGGGATATTGATATAAATGCCTGACACGTACGTCTCTCCTGTGTTGACACGTCGCTCTTCTGTCTCGTATAGCTTCTAATAGTATCACTGTCTGTAGCTAAGCTAATAGAGTTCATAAAGTCAGTTAGTTCGTAAAGTCAGAAACTTCATTAGTGTTGCCAACCGTACCATCCTGGATGGAAAAGTGGTACACTTTTAAAGCTTGTACTTTAGGTACAATAGTACAAGCTCTTAAATTGTATCCTAGTAGTTGCATCATATCAAAATGTCCAACTTTGTTCGTTTTTTGGAACAAAGCTATAAATAAATAAATCAATAGATTTTATTCAAATTGATTGTAAATTAGGCGGGAAATCTGACGAGGTCATGTAGCCACAAAGCTAGATTTCTAAATACGTAATAGCTATTTTTTCCAACAATTTGATGATATTTTTTGTTGGGAGGTCGTACTATCTCAGGAAACAAAGTGGCTACACTTTTCCATTCATCCTCATTACGGTGTTGGCAACACTGTGAGGTGATTCAATTGAAGGGTTTTAATAAATAAAATAAAAACTGATTCCTGCCACTTTGTTGCAGGAATCAGTATTTAATCATTTTCAATGTAAGCCGCCGATTTGATTACTTATCTAGAGTCTTAGAATAATACTATATATTCAAGGAGTATAACTGATAACAGCAGCTACCCTAACCATAGATATATAATTACAAGAGATAAGATATATATTTTCAAAATATATATTTTTAAACATATAATATAGTTCTTCTTTTATTAAAAAAATGTACCATTATTTGAATAATTATATAAGACAGTGTAATATAGTTCTTTTATTAAAAAATATACTATTATTTGAATAATTATATTAGACAGTGTAATATGGTTCTTCTTTTATTAAAAAAATATACTATTATTTGAATAATTATATTATAAAGTAAGTATGTAGAACAGGAAGGAGTCCGATACAAACACTGGCTCAATTATATCGCCACACAGTCAATGAAGGAAGTAATCAATGGTAAAAGCCGCCTCTGTCCGTCTTTTTCAGTCTTTTTTTCTAATTCGTGTTAGAGAATGTCGCAGATTGTTTCATTATTCAGTTACCCTGCTGTCTCGAGTGTATTTCAGCCAATTGCGAAATCCTTGGAGCTGGAAAAGTATAGTAATATGAAAAATGTGACACCCCAGGTTTCCATCAAATGTTTACGTTTCAGCACCATAAAACTCAAACAAATTTGGTGTTTTGGTGTAGATATCTGTTCTATCCTGAACGTACTATTCTTGTGAAAACGATGTAGACCAAATGGCTGAATTGACTCTAAGTAAGAAGGAAAGTCCCATATTTGGCAGCTTGAATTAACTGAGAAGTTCAACTCAATCTGGAGGAGACATCGTTTTAACGAGTTAATCTTAGCAGTATAGATTAAAATAAGGTAAACCAACTCTCTCGTCCATTTCTTGTAAAAACCAGATATGACTGTTATTCTAATCCATATCTCTCCCTGACAGGGTCTCCGTTCAGCGAATCACTCTTGCGACTTGCTCCATCAAGTTCAGTCTCCTCTTCACATCGGTCCCAAGGCTGAGTCTCACCAGATCCAAACAGCAAGAACGGAAGACAGGTTAGAATCTGGACAGCGAACACGATCCAGAACACAGTGTGCCATTGAGTGGCTCGATCCTCGCTATTCTGTAATCAAATCAACATACAACACGTAGAACTCGAACACCTAGCTAAACCATCGGCTAGGTGTGGCGGTTCTTTGAAAAATTAAAAACTAAAATACTAAGCTCACTCATATATCACTTGAGGAGCATTCTCTGTCTCACTTGAAAGGATTGAAACATCTTCTTGGGGTTCACAGGGCTACTGTGTATCCTCGTTGTAATCTAATCGATGACATAGAGTTTTTAAGGTTATAATGAATCACTGGATGCCGGCTCTTCGTACATTTTAGTTTTATAATGTACGTTACTGAAACATCGTATTGTTTATTTGATTGTATCAGTCATGGAGATATATAACTAGAGAGCATACCTTATCCTGATACATTAAGAGCCTTAAAAGAATTTGTTATGCTCTCAGGGGCTCAGTGAAACCTCATTTTAGCCTATTTTAAAAGTGTGTTAAAGTCAAAAATAATTGATCATTATTGGTTTCCCACAAATTTGTTGTGTTTTATCTTACATTATGAACACTATTATATTTAAATATGATAATTTTGTACCGTTTGTTCGATTCTATTAATAATCGAAGGTGTTAAGGTTATATTTTCGATATTTCTGAATTCCACCGAGTGAGGCCCTAGCAAATGTACTGCAGAGGCCCTAGTATGACAAGCATAAATGTAATAGCGCAAACGTTCATTCTTGATCTTTCGCGTAAACAAACATACACTGTATTTACAGCGTTGTACGCCTGCACTACTGCATGTTAAAGCAAAAAGACGTTCACGTCTTCGGACTTGGTTCGCACGTTCTCAGATTGCTATCTGAGAACGTGCCAAGCCAGTCCGAAGACGTGAACGTCCAACGTTCTTTTGCTTGAACAAGGTTAAAAGGTTAAAGGTCCTTTTGCTTTCGAAGGTTATATATTTACAAATATATTAGTTTTAATCCCATGGGTCACCCATCCAGGCACAGACCTCGCTTGATGCTACTTAACATTTAGGATCTAACAATAACCTTAGACAGTCTTGCCGTATAGAAACAGAACTAATTTTGTAACTAATATATTTTTATTAAATTTCAAATCAATTAGATTATTTTTGACATGTTTTACTTTTACTCATTTATATACCGCAGGTATATAGGAAAAGTATTTCTAAAAACTCTAGACCAGGATGTCACCGGAACCTGTTTGAGGTGTTTTTAAGGCCTCCTAAGTGGTTTTGACAAAGTTGTCTGTCTATGTGTGTGTAGTAGGGTCGCAGCTCCTAGTCTGTCTATGTGTGTAGTAGGGTCCTAGTGTCTAGTAGTAGGGTCGCAGCTCCTAGTCTGTCTATGTGTGTGTGTAGGGTCGCAGCTCCTAGTCTGTCTATGTGTGTGTAGTAGGGTCGCAGCTCCTAGTCTGTCTATGTGTGTGTAATAGCATCGCAGCTTCTAGTCTGTCTCAGGATATTTTTTATTGAATATTTCCCTGGCTAAGAAATTAGTTAACCTGTGATCACCTTGATCCAAGGATTTTAAAATGAAATCAAAATGAAGCTTTAGTGTGGTGGCAAAAATGGGGGGGTAACACCCGGTTTCTAAAGTAAGAACATAATTAGGTGTGTTAGGGGGTAACCCAAAGTTATAATGGCTCACATTATTGGTGACAGCTCCTACGATGTACGGAGCTACGACGCCGCTGAGAGCTCCTAATCCGTTAATGAGAGCCATGATAGTAGCAGCATGGTTAGGACTTAAGTCCAGTGGGTTGACTCTCACACTGCAATAACAGCAAGCCATGAATGCCAGGGAGATAGTAAGTACAGCTATGAGGGAGTCTTTGTCAGATATAAAGTTGGCACACGCTATACCTATAGCTGGAATAGCAGCTCCTGTAATATATAATAGGCGCATGTTAGAGTGCATTCGGCTATTAGACAGTCTTTATCAGACATTAAATTGGCACAAGCTACTACTTTAGCTGGAATAGTAGCACCTGTAATACATAATGGGGGCATGTTAAAGTGATTACAGCTATGAGGGAGTCTTTATCAGAGATAAAGTTGACACACTATTCCTATTACAGGTACATTCTCAGCAAAAAATATATGTTAAAATTTAGAATTTACTATGACCGCTTTTTTGAAACGCCGTATTCCTAAAAACTTTTTATTAAGTTCGGTTGAAGTAATTGACCTGTGCCGTGTTTACGGAAAATGCTTATACACATAATCAGACACCAACTTTTTTGCCGAAAGGTGAACGTGATAAAAGAAGTGGGTTGCCCTTCTTATAAAGGAGAGAAGGAAGGTGGCCAGTACTCTAAGGGTTATACTGTAAGGGTGAGGAAAGGATTAACACCATGTTAATATCTGCTCACTTAGTGGATATTAAAGTTATAGACTCTAGTGAGCCTGAAGCTGGCTTATCTTTGTATCATACTGTCTTAATTAGGGAATGACCTAAATATCAATCTGATATCGATATTTTGAGACTATCTTGACTCTAAATGTCGAGACCGGATTGATATTCAAATGATTTATTGATAAGTACAGTGTGATAAGAATAAGTTCCCAGCTTTAAGTCATTGTTGCAGGTAAGCTAGAGTCCACAACATTAGTATCTCATGAGAGGCTAATGAGAGCTTATAACGATGACAGTTATTTATGCACCAAAGGATTAAAGAATAATATTATTTCCCTGAGCAATGAGCTGATTCCTAATGCGTAAGCCAAGGAAGTAGCATTTAACTCCCGAGGTGAAGTCTCGGAGTTAATCCACAAAAAAGTGGTGAGTTTTAAAATCCTAAACTTTCCACGGGAGAGACAAATTGTTGTCCCCGAGATTCAGTAATTAATTATCTCGGCTTGGAATCATAAGTTAACTATGATATAAGATATGGTTCCTTCGACTTTAGCCTCTGGAACCACTTGCTTAGTTAGATAATAACTATTTTGTTGAGTCCCCCTTATAAATTTTAAGTTTCTGCCCCCGAAAAGAAAGGTAAAACAAATTTAATCAGTCTCCCATATAAATTTCGCGGATGCCACTCCCAAACAAATGAGAGAACACACCCTATTATAACATTTGGGGGCTCTAGCCCCAATCATAGGAAGCAGTTTCACTCCCGAGGAAGAAAAAGCTACTTATTAATCGATAGGAGTCAAAGTAGCTTTTTCTCCCTTGGGACAAAAAGTGGTTCTTTACAACCTTAAAACTAGCCATTAATTGTATGCACTGTCTGACGGTGAATACTATTTATTGATGCATTCCTTATATTTGTATGCTTATATAAATTTACATAATATTATATTTGGGAGAATATTGCATATAATATTTGATGTTGTAGAATTAATATAATTAAAATGTTATTTAACATATATATCATCATTATCTAATCCAGTTAGCTATTAGATTAGAAGATAAATAATACTAGACTCTAATAACTAGTCTAGTTATTAGATCGAGATAGATAATTCAGAAGACGGATCGTGTTCGGATTGTGGATTAGTCAATAGAATTACTTTATAGCCAACGGATCTAAAATCTATTGGCCAGTAATAGAAAAAAAAAATTACCCATAGTGCTGAGGATGCGGCGGAGGGGCGTAATTCGTATGCAGGATGACTGGATGATTTTATCAGCAATGTATCCGAGGATGACTGATGACACCCACATGACAAAGTAGGGTAGAGCCGATATCAGACCGTTCTGAATACAATCAACTGTATTAGTAACAACTCTTTCCGAAATGATGATAGCTCTGGGTACAAGCACAACAATAAGAAGAGATCGGGGTTCTTAGTAATATGGTAAGTGCCACTGACACGAGTAGTCGTAGGTGTATTCGCGTGTATAAGCATTGTCAACTTAGACCTATTAAGACCCAACAGTTCGACACTAAAATTTTTACCAGTAAATATTTTCCAAGGTTACATCCGCCGTGTTTCGGTGTTTCGGTGCACCGCTCGTCTTTGGAAAATACTTCACTTAATATTCTTAGGAAATTTTAGTGAAGGGCAGATTAAGCTCAGGACTGATGAGTAAGAAGAAACAGTGTGAGACATGTCGAGCCATCAATGACGAATGTCACAAACTATATTAGCTGTGTCAACTATGCATGTTTTGTAAAACTCGGTAATATTAAATGATAGTTAATGTATCATTGTGATTGTTAGAAATTCAAGTTGACACCGTGATTCCCATGGTTGGTGGTCAGGAGAAAGACACCCCGTGGCAATATTTCTGTCAAGGGTATGTATCATCACAAGTTAACATATGGACACATAGGTTTATTCCCAGCAGGATGTTTATGAGAGGGGTAAAGGCGTTTAATACGGCATCTTTTGAAAAGTATGTATAGCTGCAGGTGAGCCAGTACGTTGTCAGATACACGTAAGACATACCTTACCCTAAGTTAACCTAGATTTTGCAAATATTAACACCATCATAAAAATTTCTTAAAACTTAAGAAATTTGTGTGCCTGAATTAAGATTTAATGATATTTTAGATTTATCACAGTGGAGGTTCGTGTTGTTTAAAGATCTTTGTTTAACTTACAGCTACCAAGTTTTTAAGGCTTGAGGGATTTTAAAAGACCACCAGCTAGTCTAGACCAAGTAGTATGATGCATCGGAAGCACTATAAGTCATTGTACTGTCACGACTCCCCTGCCTTAACTCTTAGAACACTAAGAAAGGGAACACTATCCATCTTAAGAGTGTGAGAAAGGGCCTAAATGGACATCATTGCTTAATGATTGTCACTTCTACCTCTTAAAAATAAATGATTCGTTTTCCCAAAGCGACAATTCGAATTCAAATTAAGAACAATCGTAATAACATACTTGGGTTAAAGACATATTGAATACGTCTTGGTAATACTTAGGCAAATCAGTGACGAATGTGTAGAGGACATAGTCATGACCAACTTCGTCTATAATAAGAGCCCATAATGGAGCTGACATCAGCATGGCTTTCCAAGGCGTTGCCTGAAATCACAATACGGCAACACTTTAAATACCCTTATCACTTCATAAAACCAATCCTCTCCTTCTATATATATGTATATTATTACCATTTTCTTTTGAGCCGGTGGAATGTTTTCTTTGAGATAGTCGAGTTCGGCACTGGATATGAAAGGATGGGTGGACGGACTGTTGTAGCAAAGTATAACCCAGAATATAAACCAGACTATACCAACAGAACCTTGTATGTAGAAAACATTTGGCCAAGGCATCTTGTCTAGCATGTATCCGGTTACAGCCATCGACACTACTGTACCTATTTGTACTCCTGAAACACGGTAGTATAGATTAATAAGAAGGTTATAAAGCAAATTTGGTTAAAGGAAAACTTAGCTCTAAAGATCGGTGAGCATTATGGCATATTTCATGAACTGATTGAGCATGACTGGCTTTAAATAAATCTAGGCTCAATAAAGATAGTCGATGGGTCTACAAATGCTGTGAAAACAATGAGGACGAAACAGCCTATCATTATTTAGGAACGTGTGAGGATTTGTTTGGCTGAGATTTCAAATATTTAGAATAAGAAAGTTACAAGAGGAGGATCTGGAGTTTCAAAGATGGTAGAAGTGTCACATTCATAGAAACAGTAGATTCGTTAGGGGGGAGGAGGGGGGTATAGGATAGGGGTTGGTCAAAAGGACCCAAAAGTTGCAGTCTATTCGCTAGACTTGACTTGTCCACTTTTAGCTACAATTATGCCATCTTTTTACGTTATTTCATACTTGAAATAACAGAGTCTTCGGGGGTGACTCGTATACAAACAACTTAAAATCAACATACCTGCGAAAACAATGGAAGAAAGCAAAGTTCGTTCACTAGCCGGAGCCCATTGTGATAGCAGTTCACTCAGAGCTGGAAACGTTGGTCCCTGAAAAACTTAGTTATTTATCAAAACAATCTTTCAAATAAATAAGAATCATTAAGCTGTAAGTAGCATTTCCGTAAATATTATTTGTTACAGAAGTAACTTAATCAATTTTGGGTAAACGGCAACATATTTTTTTAGTCTAACATAATAAATAATCTCAGTGTTATATGTACAAGCAGTATCGAAGTACGGGTTACTCCAAGGACAATATAAATGTTTTCTTACATATTATATAATTACCTGAAGATGGTCCATATTAACTTAAATTTATTGTTAGTTAAGAAAAACATTTAGAATAGATATCAATTTTCCAATTTATCAATAATGCTTTGACAAAACTCCTTGGTAAAACTCTAGAAGCAACTATATGGCTAATGTGGTTAACTTCCTTCATAATATTGTAACAGTTTGAACATAATTACCTCGGTTAGTCCCATAGCTATTCTGGAAGCAATCAGGGCTCCAGATGAGTAGCATGCTGGGGGAGAGAGCATTGAGAACAAGCTGGATCCTAATATCCCAAGACCGAACATGTATTTGCCACCTAGTTTCCTCGAGAGGTAAGCTCCAGGTAGATGAGAAAGTACGTAGCCAATGTAGAATGACCCTAAAATCAACCCTTGAGTCTGTTCGTCCCAGTCCAGGGATGCACCCTAAATAAAAAAGTCATTATGCGTAACTAATTTTCTATGCTTAATCATTAAAAGTCATAAAGATAGGTGATGTGGTTCGATCTCAGAGTAATATATTGCTCCGGTGGACTAAGAGTAACTAAAAGTAACTCCGGAGTTACTAAGTTGTAACTCGCTTTGCCCGTCCTCAGCGGAACAAGGACATTTTTTAAGTTAGTAAAGTATTATGATTACTAAAAACGCTCTAGGTGGCATTACTTCGAGTAAAGAATAATCCAAAGTCTAGAAACTTGTGACGTCGGACTGACTTCACTATTCCTCAGAATTTTATGATTATTCAAAGCTTAAGGTGCTATTCTTCGGTCTCGATCACTCGACCTACGGAATATGTTAGGAAAGGTAAAAAATAATTGACAAAATTATTCCCAAGATTTATCCCTGGAAATCCTGACTTTAAGTGGTAGAATCGACTCTAGATCGGTTAAAAAATACTCCAATACTTACGCCACAAACATTGCCTCCGGTATTTTGTGTTGTACTGTTAGCCTTCTTATCAGGGACCATTTTGGTAATAGCCATGTTTAAACATACTCTAAGTATGTATGTAATAACTACTCCTAGGAACGCCATGAAAGTTAGCAGGTAACGCTGAGGTAGAAACCCACATGCTGTCAACAAACACAATGTATACATAATAGCCATGTTTAAGCATTATTACTATTATTAGTTATTGGGGTTGGAGTCGAGGATAGACCCCATTTGCACTGCGACTGGAAGTCTATTGTACAATCCCCTCAATTGGTCCAGAATAATCCTTTTCTCCCGACTAGGTCCAGGATCTTATTTTGTAATGGCTACTATCTCCTACGATGTTTTACTATGCCATTGCTGCAATTATTATTGAGTGGGATTGGGGCTGAAGATAGAGGTCTATCGTACAATCCCCTGAATTAGCCTTAGGTTACCCTTAACAAGTGACCAATGATGACCAGACAAGGACCAGGATCTTCTTGATCAGTCATTCATTGGTAGAGTCAAACTTAGTGAGAGTGCTGCTACCAAAGTTGGAGAACCTTTAAAAGGCTAGGGCTTTACATCTCAGAAGTATATGAGAGGCAGTTTTTGTTTCCGATTCACAAAGCACACTGGGTTATCTTTAAAAATAACTATGGTATGGAGGTGTTTTCTGAGGTGACAGTGACCAGTCAGTAGTCCAGTTACTGTTCTAATGTCCTTCCTGCTTAGACTGAAGAGTTCCTCAGTATCTTTGGGACTAGATCCTTTTAAAATGAGTTTGCTGTGGCTCATGCTAGAGGATTGCTTCAATGGTGCAGGTGATTGGTTAAGAGCCAATCTTTAACTACACCTTGGCTATATTTTTGGGTATGGCTACTATGGGTTCAGAGCCCACAGGAGTGGTCTCTAACCCCTTTTTTGCAAGGATGTATGCTTGTCCATTGCCTTTAATTTCCTTATGGTCAGACACCCATCTGATTGCTACGTTAGTGTTGAGTGACAAGTTGAGGAGGTTTTGTAAGCACTCTCAGACAAACTTAGAGTTGACTTTGTATGAACCAAGAGCTTTAATGGCAGCTTGTCTTTCAGTAAAAATATTAATAGAAGTCTGATAAGGATTTTTTTAAATTTCTTAATAGCAAATATTTCAGCCTGAAACACAGTGGCATACTTTCCTAAAGGAAATGAAGTAAGCCACTTCCAGAACAACAGTCCATCTTAAATCCATCTGTATACCATACACTGTCACTAGAGGATTGAGGTGGTTCCCCATTGAAACTATCACAACTGAGTGTGAAAGGTTTTTCATAGGAGTAGTGAATGGTCATGTAATCATTATTACATGACCATAGATGAGTTCATAGATAGTATGGGACTCTTAACTACATTCACTGTTTTAGAGTGAGCTCTTGTAGTAAGGATCTTCCACTTCCCACTGTTCTGTAGTCTGTAAGCCGCCAACCTAGCCTCACTCTTTATCTTCAATCTTCATAGCATGCAAATGTCTCTGAAGCCAGAAATTACCTGTCAAGATACCCACCAGATATCTTAAGCTCTTCCTCCCCATTAAGAGAGCCCATATACTCATGGTTTTGTTGTCTTTCTTCATCATTCTCCTAACTTGTCTGCAATTAGCTTTTGTTTGAAGAGTATCCCTGGTTTTCACCATCGCCCAGTCATCTAAAAGGAAGTTGACTTTGCTTCAGATAAGTCCTATAGCTGGTTCTGGTCCCTTGAAGAGTTTAGAGGACCCTTCCCTGGCTAGTTCATCAGCTGTCTCGTTCCCCTCTACTTCAGAATGACCGGGGACCCAAACCAGTGTAACTTTATTTTTCTTCCCAAGTAACTCTAGCTATTGTTAACATTCTCCTGCCAGTGCGCTGGAGACACTGGGTGAGTCTAGCACCTTATTATCCTGATTATCTGAGCATATAAAGATGCTTTTACCTTGAATGTCCTTTTCTAGCAAAAGTTCCGAAGTTTTTAAAATAGCTAAGACCTCGGATTGACACACAGTTGCTAGATTTCCTAGTGAGCAATATCTTTTCTCTTCTAACTCCATGATATACTGTCCAGCTCAAGCGAACTCCGTCGTTTCTATCCTCGAGCCGTCAGTAAATCAGATGAGAGATCCCTCTGGGAAGGAGTGCTCTCCACCCTTCTACTCGTCTCTTGAAGGAACCCTGCAGGTAAAGGATCGCTTAAGCTTGAGAGTATTTGGTGGCTCGGGAATCCCTGCTTTTAAGATAGAAATTTCCCTTTTAATTATTTTCGAAATATTGACATGCCCATAGTCCCTGCCTTCATCTTTCTACTGACTGTTAGTTTCCAGTCTCAGACAGGTAGCTATGGCTATTCTCTTGACCCAGACATCTAAGGGGGTAGCCCAAAAATAACGTCCAGGGCAGCTAAAGGGGAAGATTTCATACAGCCCACAATGCCCAATGATGTCAATCTTTGTACTTTTCTATACAATTTTTTGTCTTTGTACTTTTCTTATTTTTTTCTTAATGTAATGCTTCTCTATACAGGGCCACCAGACAACTGTTCCGAATTGGATCTTTGGCCGGACAATAGCTGTGTAGATCCATCTCATCAATTTTGGCGAAAGCCCCTACGTCTTACTTACTATTTTCCTTAATTGCCACATTATTGAGGTCGCTTTATGGACTACTTTTCCTACATGTATTTTTCAACTTAATTTAGGGTCCAAAGTCACTCCCACATATTTTACATCACTCCTCAAAGCTAAAGCCTTCCCAAAGAGTTTAGGATACCTTACTTCTTTTAAGTCTCTTTTGTTAGTGAATAGCCTGAGATTCGTCTTATCTGGGTTTATTGAGAGACCGACCTCACTACACCTCTTTTTTAATATTTTACAAGCATACTGCATGCGTTCACATACTGTTGACAGAAACACCTCTATGATCAGTATAAGCCCATCGTCAGCATATGCTTGGGCATACAAATTATCTTCAGTCTCACCAATAAACTATCAATAACTTGGCACCACAGATGAGGAGACAAGCAGCTACCTTTAGGGCAGCCTCTACTCACTACATCCTCAAGTTGAATTTCTCCAATGCCTGTAGTTATATTTGTTAAAATGTCACTGACCCAACGTATTATTTGAGGGGGTGCTTTCTTTTCTAGAAAGAACTTTTCAAATACTTTTGCACTAACTTTACGTCAAAAAAGAGTGCCATTGCAAAACGGTTATGGTTCTGGGCCTTGTCTATTCTTCTAACAAGGGCATGTATGCTGTCTCTACTGAATTTGTTTTTCTATAAGCATGCTGATTCTCGTGAAGAGGATGGTCTTTAAACATTGTTTCCATAAAGAATTTATCCACCAATCTCTTAAGAATCTTAAGCATGCATGAAGATAAACTTATAGGCCGGAAAGATTTAACTGAAGTACAGTCATTCTTCCCTGGTTTAGGAATAAACGTTATAAACAACGCGAGACTTGTTCCAGATTGTTGGTATGTATCACATTGCGACGCTGGCACATTAAATGTTCTTGTGTCTAGCGAGAATTATGTCCCCTGTCTTAAGCAGCATTAAAGGGTATATACCATCAGGACCTGGGGCTTTATAAGGACTAAATTGGCTTAAAGATCACCTTATAGACTCCTCCGAGTCGATCCTGGATGCCAGAGCCATTTCTTCGTTCTCTACAGGGTAAAGACATCTGGTTCTAGGCCCCCCGGATTCCTTGGATATAAGGTAACCTTTATACCCTGGAAATTTTGGTAGATTTCTAAAGTTCAAGAGTATGATTTAAAGCTATGCTAGCTCTGAAAATGCTATAAAAGGAGAGAGCCAGGTCCTGTTGTAAAAGGTTTGGGTAAATACTGTCTGGTCCAGGAGACATGTAGATGTAGGGTTTAAATAAATTTACTGCACATTTGACCTTGTTAAGCAATATAATTGATTTGGCAGCAGCCCAGATAAGAGCTTTATCGATCTCTGTATCATTGTTTAAGCAATGATCAAACTAAGTATGTATGTAATATTCACTCTTCGGAATGACCTGAACATTAGCAGGTAACACTGAGGTAAGAACCCACCTGTTGTCAACCGACACAATGTATACATAATAATTATGTTAAAAAATACTCTATGTATGTATGTAAAACTCTGAGACTCTCGTCATGTCCTAGGGTTTGACATAAACGTAATGTTGAAATATACACTTGAATACACTAAACTAAAGATCACCATTTTCCTGATATACAGTTATTGAATTTCATCTTTATATATCATATATGTATAGCAGTAACTAGTATATTATGTTACCAGAGTATATATATATATATGTCACAAAACAAAACGAAGAAAGTAGACTCTACTTTCTTTATATTTTAAATTTCAACCGTCTGTTTTTATTTTGTTTTTTCAAGTGCGTTCTTCATTTTCTTTTGTATGTTGTATATATATATATATATATATATATATATATATATATATATATATATAACATATATAACATGGCATTATAGTGCGTAAGCTCGTCTGTTATTTTGTTTTGACTGAAGTTTATGATTGTCCATAGCTTTGCTAATACTAACAGAAAAGTAATATTCTGTAACATTCTTGTAACATATATTTTAACAAGGTAAGGTTGGGCCTTTCTTGCCAGCCCCTATTCCTTAGCCTACACCACCTGTACCAAGAATCTCTTGGAAAAGTTGATATATTGTAGGATGCCTCTCTAACTAAGAGAAGACAGCTCCTCTTCATACAAGAGGCCAACGCAAAATATGCAGATACGAAGAGAAGTATAGGCCTGACACTCTGTAAGCAGGTGAAAGGCTGTCTCCTCATAATGCCCACACATGGGACAGTCAGCCTCTAAGATTATGCCTAAAGTATTAAGATTTTTTAATCTACAGTGACCCGTCAGAACACTAACTAGGTTTCTAAGGCAAGGCTTGCTAAGGTTAATTAAAAAATTGTATTTTTTACAATTGGCCCTGTAATGAACATTTTTGCTTGTCTACAACCAGCAAAGGCATGCCAGTTAAGTTAGGGTGTTCAATAACCAGCTATCCAAGAGTGTTTTAGCATGTATTATTGAGAGGAGAAAAACAGGTTCTGCTTCCAGTCTAGCAAGTTTATCTGTTTCCTTATTAGCCGGGTACCCACTAAAGTTTAACAGTTTTTACTCTCTGGCAAGAGAGATAAGTGAGCTCTACATTCTTGAACAAGGGCAGAGGAGTTACTAGGATTAGGAGTAAGGGCTTTAATTGGAGCCTTACTATCAACACAGAGTATAATTAAATTTCATTACTGTCTCGCACTACTAGAAGGGTCGTAACCTTCAAGATAGCAAAGACCTCTGATTAGAAGAGAGTAGCATAAAGAGAGTGTCTAAGTTTTATTTTATATTTTCTCAATATTATGCTTTTATTTATTCTCTTACAATGCAGCTTAACTTGTAAGCTGAATTTAACAATATAGGCTCTCTCTGCTCTGCAGGGAGTGTAGCAAATAAACCAAGGCTATTTAGGTCTTGTTATTTCATAATTTTATCTTTATCTTCTACAGAGCCACAGTCTAAGGGAAAAGCTACACCATTTCTTTTAGCATACATATTTGCAACATTTACATTTGAAAGCTTAGGTTTCAGCTCGGTTAGAATTTGTTTCCTAAGTTAGTCTTGTTGTTCTTTAATTTTATCACTTTCATCTAAATTTTTTTTTATCAAATGTACTGGGGTAATCCGCACATTCAATAACCACTGATTTGTTTAAATCAATCACTTTGTCTTTGTTTAGGGAAGAGATGGCAGTTTAGGATTAGGATTTGGATCAGGGGGAAGTGGGCCAGGAGGTATAGGGCCTGGTGTTGGGCAGGGCAAATGAACTAGAGTTGAAAGTGTGGGATTTCCGTTCATGTTCCTTACAGCACTCGCAAATGAACCACTTCCTCCATTCCTCCCGTATACCTTATCTATTGTCTGATTATTTGGACCTTGACAATAGTTTTTGCTGCATTCTAGTTCAGTAGCCTTGGCACGGAATTCTGTAACACAGTGGGTAACTTCAATTGCTAGACTGGTTACATTAGTTCTTAGAACTCTTAAGGAGTCTAAAATCACATTAATTTCTGTCTTAGATATTTTATGGTCTGAGCTAGAGTCAGTTTTAAATAAATATATCACAAAGGTATGGTCAGCCGTTGTCTTCACTGGGCTTCGATCTCGTTTCTCTTTCTTTTCTTCTTTGCATCTTTTTCTTTACATACGCCAACGAGTGATCTAAGTAGAGGTTGTGGATCTTCTTCTAAACTATCACTACTTTTATCTACAGAAGGTTTTAACCAAAGGTGAGGTTGAAACATTGCTCGCGTATTGCCTTCACATTCTTTGATATGGCGAGGGACTAGCGAGACTTAACCCTTCTGTTCTTCCTTCACTAACTTCTTCCTTCTCCAATTCCTGGTCAAGATCATCTTTACTGCCATGTAGTGGTATTACTACGGCGTAAGGGTCCTCAGGGTCCGGCCAGCGACCTTCATTTCCTTCTTTTCAAAAACCATAAGTCACGGTAAAATGATGCGATAAATTTGAAATTCCACACGCATTTAGTCATGTATAAGGCTAACATATGCAAGTTTCATAACATTATCAGCAATTTCAATTTTCATTCATTCAGTTCAATTTTTTGAACTGAAACGTACAAACTTGCGTACGTTCTTTCTGAAAAAAAATCTGAAAATAATCCAATAAAGTTGAAATTAAGTACAAGCGAATATCCTTGATTTTTATTCCGAGGAACAAAAACCACGGAAAAGGAACAAAAAATAAGAAAAGTTACGGGGACCCGGTACTCATTTTTATAAATTTTATTTTACAAGTAAAAAAATAACTATACTTACTGGCTCTCACAGAATTATTTATAGACATTTTGACTTGACTGTACAGATATCATGCAAGGCGTATCTTCAACAGCTGACCGCACTACACATTCTATGATATAACTGACGTCAAATTGAACTATCCAACAAGCACATGCTTCTTTAGCGTAAACATTTATGTCACGGGTTCCTCAAATAAAGCGTTATAGTGATAGTAAATTATGTAATCCTTTTCAAATATAAAACAATGTAATCAATATTTAATAATTGTAGAGAAATATATTAAACTATTTAGTATGTTATAAATAATATATTGATGTAATGTTATAAATAATATGTTTTCCTCTGAAGGCGTGTGTTAATTATATTTACTAAAATAGCGCTATCGTATTTTATTTTATTTTATTTCTTTTAATTACAACTATGGAGAGAAGCACATTCTATTTACAACTAAATAATTTAATATAATGGTTGTTCAAAAACACCCTCACGGCGCGTACAGATCTTAGACGGTTGACTGAAAGACTTCTTAAATTCCTGCTTACATAGTAACTTACTCACTGAGTCAATCAAATTAAAATACCTGCATTGTGTATTAATTAAAGATAAAATAATTATTTAATATTATTTTAAAATCTGAGTGCTGATATCGAGTTTGTAGATGTTTTATCAGAAGAATATCTAATTAATTATAACAAGTGACTCCATTTAATGGGGTTTACAGTACAATGAAATTGTCGTCTCGAGTAATCTTCATTGTATCTTCAAGTGTGTAATCCATGTGCACAATCGGTTTTCTAAGATTTACATTAAACAATTCTGCAACGAAACGCCACCCGAGTTGTAGTAAAAAATAATACAATATAAATATTTATTAAAGTTTTAAAATAAAAAAATGTGTACGTGCGTGCATGCATGCGTGAATGTATATTGTGAATATGCGGGTGAATGTGTATTTTGAATATGTGTGTGAATGTATATTGTGAATATGGGTGGGAATGTATAAGTGCATGCAAATGAATGTATATTGTGAACATATTTGTGAATGTATATTGTGAATATGTGTGTGCATGTATAAATGCATGCGTGTGAATGTATATTGTAAATATATGTGTGAATGTGTATTGTGAATATGTGTGTGAATGTATATTCATATACACATACACTCACATACACGCACACATACATATCTGCATATTATTTAGATTAATATTAATTACATTACGAACTAAATACTAGATTATCACAAGGTAACTGAAGTATTTTTATTAAACCACTTAGCAATTTCAACCTTAAAGTTATTCAAGTCATTAAGTCTTTTGATACTGTCAGGTAGTTGATTGTATAGTTTTGATACTGTCAGGTAGTTGGTTGTATAGTTTTGATATTGTCAGGTAGTTGGTTGTATAGTTTTGATACAGCCAGGTAGTTGGTTGTATAGATTTGATGCAGTCAGGTAGTTGGTTGTATAGTTTTGATATTGTCAAGTAGTAGGTTGTATAGTTTTGATACAGTCAGATAGTTGGTTGTATAGATTTGATACAGTCAGGTAGTTGGTTGTATAGTTTTGAAGCCATTACGTCATTGTGTCAACTGTAAAATGAGCTATGGAAGTCTGTAAGTAAGTCATTAGTAGGATAGTCACCAGGTTTCTTTAGTATAATTTTAATTATGGTTCTTTGTATTATTTTAATATAGAAGGGCAAGCCGATCCCCAAGCTATTATTCCATAATCAATTATGGACAGTTCAAGGGCACAATAAACAATCAATGTTCTTAAGTCGTAGTATTCTCTTAGAAATTTGAAATACTAGAAAAATAGTCAAGTTTGCTGGAAACTTAGGCAACGTTAATCTATGACGTGGCTTGTCGTGTCATGGTTTGAACTTTGTAAAAGTTCTTTATACATATGCTTTATATTATATATATATATATATATATATATATATATATATATATATATATATATATATATATATATATATATACATATATATATATATATATATATATATAATATATATATATAATAATATATATATATATATATATATATATATATACATATCGAGGGAAGTGAATGGCTTTTGAAGGATGGCTTATAATGCTTCCAGGATGGATGCAAGATCTTCTTTAATTTTTACCAAAATGACATAAAGTGACATCATAGACATCTACAGTTTGGTATATCGTTAATGTATAATATGAAAGTGAGCTAAACAATCTAAAGTAAGAAATAACTCACAACAATTTGATAAAAATAAAATTGAAATTTTAGAGTTACAAAAGAATTTAATCTGTTCTTAGGCATTATCAATCACTTGACATTTTATTCATACAGTAAATATTTCTTCGAGTGCCAATTATGACCGAATATTTCAAAGAAAAATAAGTTATTGAGGAAATACAAAGCAGTTATTTAGGAGTTATTATAGAGGAGATAATAATGACAATAAAGAGTCTTATTGTTAAGTTAAAACAATAACTTCCACTAATTGTTGATTTGAGATTTTAAGGCAAGCTTGATAATTACCATCATTATCATTTTCTAACTTTTTTTTCGACGCTCGGACATTTAGCTAAAATTTGAAGTTGTTAAAAAAATTAACGAGGTACACTGAACCCAATTTTATAAAATATGTCAATAACCGAATGTAGCCAACTGACTAAATAATTACCTCTTTGACCAATAATATGCTAATACACAAAAATGAAAAATGCATATGAAGGTTAGGTTAATGTTAGGTTAGAGTGATAATAAATGGTTTTGTTGGTTATTATTTTATACCAATGGGTACTGAAGGATATTAGTAGTAACTGGTATCCTTAATGTCACCAAAATTATGGAAATAATACAATTATCTGTTAAGGACAGGTCTATTTTGTTAGTCCTAATAATTCTCTTAGGCGACCCTCAGGATTTTTCCATTCTGTTTGTTATTCGCATTAAAGTATGAACACTGAACAATGAAAAGGTATAAATGGCTACTATGTCCTACTACCTTGTTCTATGCCATTGCAGCAATTATTATTGAGTGGGATTGGGGCTGAAGATAGACACCATTTACACTGCAACCAGAGGTCTATCGTACAATCCCCTGATTTAGCCTTAAGTTACCCTTAACCAGTGGCCAATCGGTGTGTAACTTTATCCATCAGGTACGCATCTGATGTTTTTAAATGATATTTTATCTGGTGAGTGGTGGGGGAAACAAATCAGGTAAAACATCAGATGAATAAAGTTACACTTATCGCGCCCTATTTCAAGATTTTTCAGGTTATGCTGTATTGTTTTTGTTGTTAATTGTCGTGGTTTGTTTTTAGTATATATCTTAAGTTTTAATTTGTCTGATGTGATTACAAATAGACATATAAAACATATGAAATCAAGAAGATTTATATTATCGGAAGAAAACAAGTGTGGTTTGTTCATTTTTTCTAAAATAAATGCGGTAGTCAAATCTAATGTTTTTGTGTACATTTTGAACTCGTTTGTTTCTGGTGTTTTTGTACTATTATTGACTTCTTTTTAAGATAATATCTTATATTATTTGTATTCAACGACAAAGGTAATTTGTTTATGAAAAATTAGTAACTTTGTAGACAAGTTGCTCAAGTCACTTCTATGCTTTGTTGACGTGGATAATTTAAGTGAAATGTCAATATCTTCTATTCATTTTAATAATCTAGAGGACGTGCATGCTAGATTTTTGTTAACATAATAAAGGATGCAATAATTGTTAACTAATAAAGGATGCATTGGCATAAGTTGAATTAACTTCATACATACATAAGTACTGTTGTAAGATGTCAATGCCATTTACTCAATTTATGTTAGAAACCAAATAATCTGTCAATACATAACTGTGCGAGAGACAACTAGAAAATCAACAAGCAAAATACAATACTACATCTGGGATTTGTTCCATCATTCGACATTTGTCTTCATTGATGGCACCACATAATGTCATGCCCCACTCTATGTCGTTACGTCTAACTCTTCAGGGCACTGACAGAGCCTGAACTCACTGTGACCTTTAATTAAAATCCCAAAGAATATAATGTGAAGTATTTACCAGAGACGAGTGGTCATCTCTTACTACCATCTTGCTTGGCAAGCAAAACAGTTATGTTTTGATACTACAGAGTTTTGAAAAACATGAATACTCGCACAATATAACTGTGCGAGAGACACCTAGGAAATGTAACTAGCAAAATGCAATGCTACATATTATTTGTGTTCAAAAGATGATATTCTAATTTCATACTTCATGACTCATATCAACTTCACAACTGCCAAGCGATGCCCACCTCAAGAAAGTCAAGTTTCAATACAGTGAAGCCTTCAAGAACGCCAGTCGCAACCTTCATGCCACTGTAGTCAAAATATTTTATTTTTAAAAACAATTTAAACTTGTATTAAAACTTTTCTTTTATTGTTAAATTTTATATTATAATAAAATTTAGTAAAATTGATTCTTTTATTTTATCCTAGTTTCTGTATGACCAACACCAATTTAGGTGGTTTGTCATACAG
The DNA here is from genome assembly GCA_018340805.1 of Microvelia longipes. Taxonomy (NCBI): domain Eukaryota; kingdom Metazoa; phylum Arthropoda; class Insecta; order Hemiptera; family Veliidae; genus Microvelia; species Microvelia longipes. Next base: position 605,668 of record JACMZG010001908.1, read on the forward strand.
GTGCCAGGGCGACCCGATTGAAGTAGATTTCAGTTGATTCATATGGGCTTAAGTCTGATTCAAATAAACTCAAGTATGCTTTAATATATAATTATATTCCCGTCGTACATGACAAATTAAGTTTAACTTGAATAAAATATTAGTTGGCCCAAGTTAATCATTTGACTAGTTTGGATTTAAAATGACTTATGTCAGCTTGTACTCATGTGAAATTAAATCTACTTAAGTCAGCTTGAATCGACCCAAGTCAGCTTTTATTGATTAGAGTCGAATCGAACCCACTCGATTTTAATCAGATCAAGCGATTTGAATCAACTATCGACTCAAGTCATTGTCTGTTGAGTCGACTCATATAAATCGATTTAAAAAAAGGCAATTTGGCACATCACTATTTTATTTCTCATTGAAAGATCTGTTTATCTACAATTTAAACACTCCCACACTCAGGGTTTGCCTTGTGGGTTCTTTGTATAAGTATTCAAAGAACTCACAAAGAAAACATAATACAAAAACAAGCTAACACAAAAGTTTGTGTTAGTTGTTTTATTATTTTTTTCTTTTTGTATGTATACTTGTAAAATAAAGGAATTTTTAAAAAACAGACTCCTGATTACCCAATTTTTTTCTACAATTTAAACAGCCTCATGATTGATATCTGCCCTATTTTTCGTTTATCATGTATACAAAAAAATTGGAGGAATCGTCTCAATTTTTTTCTGAGACTTTCTTTTATGTTCAGGTAAGTATAATTATTATAGTATTGCACATGTATAAAATTATCAAATTGAATTTTAGATGCTACTAGAATTCACAATGTTTTACCACGCAAACATTTAGATTGGAAAAAGGATCAGTCATGCCTACTGTAAAAAATCAGCACATCAACTGCCTACTGTAGCTATCAAATGCAGATGGCTTCTGTAGATACAGTAATTGTCATTTTGTAGTTGTGATATTATAACCCCTGTCAATAATTGAAGAGTCTTTATAAATAAAAACTGGCGAAGACGGTGCTGCCATGAAACTACAAATGTGAATGACATTAGACCAGGTCAAATTCAAATCATTGTTTATTGCCAAAATTACAATTACAATAAACAAAAAAATCACATTTTACAAAATAATCATGTACGATTATTTTATGTACATATTAAAATTAAAAGACAAAATTTACTTTTAAAATATATAAAAAAAATTTTTTGACTTAATTTACTTTAATTATCAAGTAAACAACATTTTGACAATCTTACAAGCCAGTGGCTAAGTTGGTTCATTATAACTATTTAAGAAATAATAATAATCATGGCATACAAGATTGTATGTTATTATAAATATTACTTAGAAATATATGTTTACAAAGAAAAAAAATTTAAACAAGTAAATACAATTTACTTTAGTATAGTTATGTTTACAAATTTAGTCTGAAATCAGGATAAGGGACCCACCTAGGAGTTTTAAGTTCTCTAGAATTTTCCCTATGCGTATGTCATAGCCGTTATGTACTTATTAATAGTACTATGTTAGTTTTGATATAAGAAAAAATTGTTTTTCTCAACAAAATGTTATCTTATTTTGAGTAACTAGTGGGAATTATTTTTTTAAATATAATAAATTAAAAGAAATAAAGTTTAAATTATACAGATGTACAGAATTATAGCAGTTATTTTGTGTATATTCAGATTGTAAAATCAAAACTCCACAATATTCTTGCTATATGATTACACTTGACTTTCTTACTACAATTAGATTTAAAAATATTTTGGTTGATTTTACTCCGTGTTGAATAACTATGATCTACACTACAACCTTATAGTCTTTGACATTTTTTTTAATAAATATTAAGAAATATTTGACCAAGAGCTTGTTAAGAGGTAAAATTTTAGTTTCTTGAAAGAGCAGCTCAGTGCTATAATCAATTGTTATAAAAAACATAGTCTTGATTACCTTTTTTTGTAATTTGAAAATGGTGTTAAAATTAGTTTTTGTAGTAAAAGGTAGGACATCTACTATTAAATATAGCATGGTAAAACATCATCAATTGATCAACATTAGCTATGCTTCTTAATTTATAAAATAAATAGGTCAATGAATTTAATGTTTTGCTTAGTTGTAAAATATGGTAATTCCAATTTAAAAATTGATCAATGTATACTCCTAGATATTTAGCATATACAACTTTATTTATTATATTGATTTTGTTACTTAAGATGAAAGTAACCTCTCTTTCATTGCTATTTTTATCTTTACAATTAAAATCAATCCAGCAACTTTTAGTAGAGTTAAGATTTAGACCATTAGCGTGTAACCATTCAATGTGGTCAATGTGAATTACCTGTAAATAGAAACAGGGTATTCTATAACACTATTTACACAGTATTCAAATGTCGCTGTCTATTTGCTGGTTAAGTTTAAAATTGGATCAGCTATTTGAGGTAATGAGGTTTACAAGAAAATCCATTCATCCTGAGAACTCTGGGAACCACAGATGTAATGCCTCTCTCAATTCAAAAAATGAGAAACACAATTAATGAAAGCAAATATTTATCACAAATTTGTAAGCTGTCCACCTTAACAAATTATCAATGGACAGCTCAGTCAGGTATGTGTTTGACTGAACAAAGCTCAAGCTAAGGTAAATCAGGTCTTATAGATAAAGAGTCGCTCAGGCACCTGTATGACAAACCCCTTCTAAACTGGTGTTGGTCATACAGAAACTAGAATAAAATAAAAGAATCAATTTTACTAAATTTTATTATAATATAAAATTTTAACAATAAAAGAAAAGTTTAATACAAGTTTAAATTGTTTTTAAAAATAAAATATTTTGACTACAGTGGCATGAAGGTTGCGACTGGCGTTCTTGAAGGCTTCACTGTATTGAAACTTGACTTTCTTGAGGTGGGCATCGCTTGGCAGTTGTGAAGTTGATATGAGTCATGAAGTATGAAATTAGAATATCATCTTTTGAACACAAATAATATGTAGCATTGCATTTTGCTAGTTACATTTCCTAGGTGTCTCTCGCACAGTTATATTGTGCGAGTATTCATGTTTTTCAAAACTCTGTAGTATCAAAACATAACTGTTTTGCTTGCCAAGCAAGATGGTAGTAAGAGATGACCACTCGTCTCTGGTAAATACTTCACATTATATTCTTTGGGATTTTAATTAAAGGTCACAGTGAGTTCAGGCTCTGTCAGTGCCCTGAAGAGTTAGACGTAACGACATAGAGTGGGGCATGACATTATGTGGTGCCATCAATGAAGACAAATGTCGAATGATGGAACAAATCCCAGATGTAGTATTGTATTTTGCTTGTTAATTTTCTAGTTGTCTCTCGCACAGTTATGTATTGACAGATTATTTGGTTTCTAACATAAATTGAGTAAATGGCATTGACATCTTACAACAGTACTTATTTATGCATGAAGTTTATTCAACTTGTGCCAATGTCTCTGCGCATCCTTTATCAGTTAACAAAAATCTAGCATGGACGTCCTCTAGATTATAAAAATGAATAGAAGATATTGACATTTCACTTAAATTATGCACGTTAACAAAGCACAGAAGTGACTTGAGCAACTTTTCTACGAAGTTACTAATTTTCCATACCACAAATGCTGATATACATACTTCTTTCAGTATAAACAAATTACCTTTGTCGTTGAATACAAATAATATAAGATATTGTCTTAAAAAGAAGTCAATAATAGTACAAAAACACCAGAAACAAACGTGTGCAAAATGTACACAAAAACATTACCACCGTACCGATTTGACTACCGTATTTATTTCAGAAAAATCGAACAAACCACACTTATTTTCTTTTCTTCCAATAATATAGATGTCCAACTTTCGGTTTCAAACATTCAACACTTAAATAAAACGAATACAATAATACAAAGTTTAACAGAAGTTTAATCAGTCCTAAGTCTAGAAATTCTTAAGTTTAAAAACAAAATAACTTTTTAAATAAACAAGCGCGAAAGAAGGTAATGTTAGGTTATGATGAGAGTCACCACCTCGCCGAGGTGGTGAGCTAAGATCTTCCCGCCGCTGAGGAACTTTTCCCGCTCTGAGTGACCTTGATGAATAAAATCAACACCCATCTGGTACTCATCAGATGTTTTCAACTCATCAGATGCGTACCTGATGGATAAAGTTACACACCGAATGAAAGGCCAGTATCATCTTAACCAGTGATTCATTGATAGAGTCAAATTCAGTAAGAATGCTGCTGCCAAAGTTGGAGAACCTTGAATTTCACATGTGAGTGACAGTTTCAATTTGTGTTTGTGAAGGCGACAATGACCAGTTAACAATTCAGTGACCATTCTGAGACACTTATTAGACTTTGTAGTGAGGAGATCCTCAGTCAGCTTGGGATTGGATTTTTAACATGTGTTTGCCAAAACATTTGCCCCAATGGTGCAGGTGAATAGTTAAGAGTTAATCTTTGACTACACACTTGACTATATTTGTTAGTTTGTCCACTATAGGTTCAGAGCGTACAGGATTAGTGCCAGACCCCTTTTTTACAAGGGTGTCTGCTTGTTCATTGCCTTCAATTCCCTAATGGCCAGGCTCCCATCTGATTGATGCATTATTGGTTAGTGACAGGGTCAAAAGTCATTGTTACTTTCAGTTGACAATGAAAGGAGACTGGGCGTAAATAGTAGACATAAAAATTCTTATTGTTATATTTAAAAGTTAAAAGTAATTTTATGAATTAAAAATAATTGACAAAATATTATGTAAAGTGCTCCTTTTAGCTTTAGTGTTTATGACAGTTTTCTTCAGCTCATTTATCTTTCGTGTACTAAATTTGGTACACGTATTCTATGTGCCTTGTGCCATGTACCAATGTGCTTTGCTTTATGCTCCTATAAGTAAACCAGGTTCTCTAAACAAGGCATCAAAATCAGAAGAGTTAAGAGTGCTATAGAGTAATAGTCTCATTAAAGCACGTTTAAAAATTTCAAGCAAATAAAATTATAAACTTCGCATATATTAGCTAAATAGATTAGATTACAATTGGGGGGGGGGAGTAAAACGAGGATTTAGTTAGCTTAAATCCAATTTGGTGGTATTCTAATATCTTACTAACCACTCGACACTATTCTGTACATAGAAAAGTAAGAAATCTGTCTCAATATTTTTACATCCAAGCCCAGCAAGTTTATAACCGAGAGATAACAAGATTATAAAACACTCCCGATAACGATATAAAGTTCTGAGACTTAACTTTAACATGAACTTAAGAGATGTAACCGTTACAGTAAGTCCTGTTATTCTTTAATAGAAGGCTGCTCAGGGTAGTAATGGCGGTATTTTTCCCGTATAGGATCTCCGCCACTGAGCGTACTTCGTCTCCGGAGTTCACTGGGCCCTGGATTATCTTCACATCGGTCCCAGGATTGAGTTTCGCCAGATCCACAAACTAAGAACGGAAAGCAAGTAACGACTAAAACAGCGAACACAATCCAGAACACGGTATGCCATTGCTTCGCTTTGTCTTCGCCTCCCTACAACATGTATCATACAACACAGTTATACCAAAGGAAAAGCCTGTATTTTCAATTATAATATACAACAGATTCAATTCTAACTTAACGTATATTGAGCAATAGTGAACTACATGCAAAAGAAAAGCTGTGTAACAGGTTTACCCAATGGAGGTATGAGCACTCCTTTAAGCAGAACTGTTCTGCTCCTATCTTCTCTCCGATCTTTAACTCCATCGGCGTACAGAACTTTATCTTTCCATAAGACTATACAAATAATAAATTCAAGTCCGCAATATAGGCCTCAGACAGAAATCACCTGGATTAGGCATAGTCTGCCGCGGTATAACTTAATGAAACTTAACTTACGCTGCTAGTGACAGCTCCCACGATGTATGGAGCTACGACGCCACTAAGAGCTCCTAATCCATTTACAAAAGCCATGATGGTAGCAGCATGGTTAGGACTGAGATCCAGTGGGTTGACTCGTATGCTAGAGTAACAGCAAGCCATGAATGCCATGGAGACAGTAAGTACAGCTATCAGCGAGTTCTTATCACTTATATAGGACGCTATAACTATTCCTATGCCAGGTACAACCGCTCCTAGTAATCATAACAAGGATCTAAAGAATGAGCTAAACCACTCATTAGTTAAAAGTATAGGAGACTGGAAAACTACATGAGGAGTAACACTCTGTCTTATAGGTGTGTTTTCTACGTAATCACGAAAACAAATTTTGTTTCGCGAAAAAAATTGTAAGTTGAGAGAGGAAAATCAAGACTCATGTGCTGTTCGTTTACGATCAGGAGGTCAAACTGTCTTATTTCCTCACTGATGTACCAGCTACACTAAACAAAGAGTTGTTTATCTATGTGTGAAAGGCTGTATACATATAATTAAATGTAATACTTAAACTAAATTATTGTGTTACCAATAGTGCCGAGAGTTCGACGGATTTGGGTAATGCTGGTCCAAGATGACTGTATAAATTTATCAGAAATATATCCGATAAGGACAGACGAGATCCACATGACCAGGTAAGGTAGCGCTGATACTAAACCGTTCTGCAGGTGTCAGGACCATGAAAATAAACATCCATCATTATAAGTTCTTGAGTTCATTTAAATCGTAAAACATTTGTTTCCGTACACTCAGATAATGTAAGAGTTGTTATTAAGGCATATGGAGTAGTAGGATAAAAACGTACCAATTTTAGTAGGGTCAAAATGCTATTAGACTATTGCACACATTTTTATTTTTCCTTATTAACACGGCAGATATTTAGGAAAAGTACTATAATCTGAAACTGGAGTTTCCCCTAAATTACCCATTTCAGATGTGTTTAAGACCTTATAATAATTTTTAATTTATTTCAATATTACATTTTTGACAGAAATGAGCGTCCCCGAAAAGGACAAGGCTTGAAGGCCTTCTGAGTGGTTTTTACGAAGTTGAATCCCTTTACAAAATAAGTAAGTATACAACATTTTATTTCGACACAGGTAGTATATTAACGGTTGATGTTAAGCAGCTTTGAGCCAGGTCAGTACCTGGATCACTGGAATTAAGACAAACGTTTTCAATATCTGACTACGAGTGCAGCAATTCCAAAGACGAACTGCAACATAAGTGAAGTGTTTGACATATTCAAAGGACAGAATTTTAGAAGGAAAATTGCAAATCTCTTTTGACGATACCTGAAAAAATTAATAACATCCAACTTCTAGTTTAGGTTTTCAGTTTATGTTTTGGTACATAGCACGGTAGGTGAGGACTGTATTGATAATCATAAAAACGAACACAAAGTAAGTTTAAAAACGGTATAATGAAATAAAATAAAATGATACAAATAGTAAAATATAAAAATGATACGGCCGTTCATAGCGGTAGGTTTGTAAGGGACTGAAACACTAGGCCTTTTTCTAGCGCATTCCCGCTTATCACATAAGGGTGGGGCTAGTCAGAGCGCTAGACTAACTTTTAACTAAAACTAAACAACATTCCCCCCCCGTTGACCAATGAGTCAACAGAAAATTAAACTAATGTGACAAATAGTCAAAAATAATTAGCTTTAAAAATTAACCAATTAAAATAAGCAACTTAATTAATAACTCTAAATTAAAGATAAGCAAAATAGGTAAATTATCTTTCAATTAAGATATCAAAATTAAAGTAAACCAAATGAAAACAAAATAAAAAAAATGAAAAGTAAGTTAAAACAATTATAAACAATAATCTAATAAATTCCCCTTAAGTATCTTCAGACTCTGTGAAGGTAGTCAGCTCAGATGGAAGAGGTAAAGGGCATAACCGGTTGACTGCTCTGGTAGTGCTTCTTTTTCCTGTTTTCACGGTAGCAAACACGTGAAACTCCATCAGCTCCAGGATGGAGCTCGAATTCTTCCTAAAGACCAGCGTAATGGAGGTAAGTTATCATCCATAAGTAGGACGAGAGTTCCTGGAAGAAGTTGAGATGAAGGTTGTCTCCATTTCGCTCTTTGTTGGTATAGGCTTAAAACTTCTTTTCGCCACGTACCCAAAATTGACGAAACATCCACTGCACTCGTTGCCATCGTGTAAGTAGATTTAGCTGTCGGTCGTCCAAAGAAGGATCAGGTGGCAAAGTCAAGGGTTGACCCACTAGAAAATGCCCTGGAGTAAGTACTGTAAGGTCATTGGGATCAGTTGAGGTAGGAGATAGAGGACGGGAATTCAAGCAGGCCTCTATTTGAGCTAGCAAGGTATGTAATTCGTCGTAAGTTAGAACACTATACCCCATAATTCTTTTAAGGTGGTATTTTACAGATTTGACACCACTTTCGACGTACCCTTGAAAAGTAGGCGAGCGAGCAGGTGCGAAGTGAAAAGTGACATTATCATCTGAAAAAGTATTGTTTAGGTTAGGGTTTAGGCAATCATTTATATATCTTTTAATTTCCTTATCAGCACGAACGAAATTGCTTGCATTATCACAATACACGTTCGATGGCAATCCTCGTCTTGCTGAGAAACGTCTAAAAGATGCTATAAAAGCTTGCGCCGTTAAATCGGTAACCAGCTCAATGTGCATTGCTTTTGTAGAAAAGCAAATAAATATGCAAATGTTATTTTAAAGTTTAGGATTTCTAGCTAGAGATATTTTATAATTAATAGGTCCAGCAAAATCAATGCTACAATGCTGAAATGGAGGAGATATATTTACTCTAGATTTAGGAAGGTCTCCCATAAGGTAAGCATAGGTTTTAGGTTTGACTTATATAACAAGTTATGCAACTGTGTACAACTTGCCTACACAAATTTTTACCATGTATTGGCCAAAACTTTAATCTTACTGTAAATAATAGCTGTTGAGGCCAATATGATAATATTTATTGTGATAATAGTCCACAATAAGTTTAGTTAAGTAATGTTTAGAATCCAATAATATGGATGCTTTTGACTAAATGGCACATCGGCATTAATAATTCTTCCTCCAACACGAATGAGGGAATCATTATCAAGAAAAGGTGATAGAGATAATAATCTATTTGTTGCATTCAGAGGTTTGGAATTAGTAAGTAATTTTAGTTCATCAGGAAACATTTCCTTTTGGTAAAACCTTAATAAACTGTTTGCGATTTAATTAGCTCATTGACCGAGAGAGTATTTTTATTCTTTGTTTAGATTTAAGATTCGAAATAAACCGGTAGACATAAGCTAAAGTTTTATATAACGATTTCCACGATATAAATTTAGTAATGTCAAATAATTCTTTTTAAATTAGGTTCGTTTGATTCGATAGATACCAAATTAACATGTATATTTTCTTTCGTTTCCGGTAAGTTTTCGTAGTCATGATTTAAAACCGGAGGTTCAAAAGTATGACTCAAAAGTATAAAGTCTGGTCCATGCATCCAAAAGTCATTCATTTCAATAAATTTGGAAGGGTTTAAACCTCTGGAAGCTAGGTCTGCAGGGTTTTGCGATGATGAAACATGCAACCAAGTTCCATTGTGAGTACTTTCCTGAATTTCTGAAACTCTGTTACCTACGAAAGTTTTCCACCTAACAGAGTCAGCCGCAATCCAGTGCAATACGATGGTACTATCAGTCCAATAGTATATTCTACTAAACTTAAAGGATTTAAGAGATTCTAAGACTTTGGTAATCAATCTGCTCAAAAGCAACGCTCCACATAACTCTAGGCGTGGAAGAGTGAGCTTTTTAACTGGTGCAACTCTCGACTTGGAACATAATAAATTAGATGATGGCTCACGATTAAGGTAAGTAATTTCAGGTAAACGCATGCAGCATATGCGGCCTCGCTAGCATCGCAAAGCCTGTAGCTCATATGAAGCAACTGCAGGCGACTCAGCTATAATCTAGGTAACGCATAATTATTTAAATTAAGTAAATCAGCGCTAAAAGTTTCCCAAACAGCAGCAAGTTTGGAAGATAGTGGCTCATCCCAAGATATTTTCTCTAGCCACAGGTTTTGAATAAATTTTTTGCCTTTATTATGACTGGCCCTAATAGCCAAGTGGATCATAAACTTTTGAAATTTGACTTAAAACAAAGCGTTTAGTTAAGTTTTCTTTAATTTCGATGTTAACTTTATACACAAAACATCTTCATTAGGCATCCAGTTAATTCCAAGTGTTTTAATTCCTGTATCTTTAGATAATCTAAGGTAAAACATTCATATCAGGTTCATTCTTGGCTAAAGAATCAATAAATTCTTTATTATTAGATCCCCATTTCCGCAAATTCATGCCACCATTGTGCATCATTTCAGAAAGTTGAGATTGTAATTATAAAGGGTTTCAAGGTCATCGGCAGAACAAGCAATCGTCGACGTAGAAATCCTCTAGAGCACAGGCACTAGCTAACGGAAAGTTATCTTTTTCATCATAGCTAATTGGTTCAAACTTCTCTGACTCAAGTAAGGAGCCGGAGATGTGCCATAAGTAAGGTTAATAGACGGTATACAACTAATTTTCCATCTGGTTTTTTCCAAAGAATTAGTTGGAAGTTAGTATGAGGTTATAAACTAATATTGTCTGAACATTTTCTCTACGTCCCGCAACAAGGGCATATCGACGTGATCTAAACCTTAGTATATATTAAAAATGTCCTTCTGTAACGGTGGCCCAACTTCTAAAATGTCATTCAAGGAAACTCCTGATGACGTAGGCATAGATGCGTTAAACACCACTCGAATTTTGGTAGTTAGGCTTCTCTTATCACTTCCTATGAGGAATAAAGTAATGAGGTTCAGCCATAACTTTATCTATTTCTTCTGTAGAGAGTTCTTCCATGTGACGAGGGCTACATACTCTTCTATAAAGCTATTATACTGGTCGTGAATATCTGGATTAATTTTAAATTTACGTTGTAAAACTGTTCAATCTTTCAAAGCAAAATTGTAAGATTCACCAAGATCAGAAGGATTTCCTTTAAAGGGTAATTTAACAATGTACCTACCAGAAGAATCTCTGGTAGTGTATCTGAATAATATTCTTCAACCTGTCTTTGTTCTTTAGACAGTGTTTTAGATTTAGAAAGGTCTTCTATTTCCCAAAATTTAGTGATAAGGTTTTCTAAATTATTTTCATGACAATCAATATTTATACAACTCATGGTTAAATCAGGCAAGTCACCAGCTAAATGAGGTACATACTTTCCAGCGACAAGCCATCCAAAGAGAAAATTTCTTATGTAGGTAAGGATGGGCTTAATTTACAAACGCCATCTTTAATTATTTCAAAAGCTACTTCAGCTCCAACAAAAGGTCAACTCTACTAGGGCAATAAAACATTGGGTCTGCTAAAGCAATATTATCAGGTAAGTTCCAATTAGATGTATCAATTTTACATTGGGGTAGTTTGTCTATGATTTTTAGAACAAGTAGATTTAAAGTACTTTGTAGTCAGTACAAGTTGATTTTATGACAACAGATACATAATTAGAAATAACAGCAGTATTTTGGGTTATTCCAACAATTGATAATGGTTTTATCTTAAGTTTTTCTAAATTTAATATTTGAGTTAAATGCTCTGAAGCGAATGAATTTTCAGCTCCAGTATCAATCATAGCTCTAACGAGTACTGATTCTCCAAACTTATTTTGAACCTCTACAACTGCAGTGGCTAGAAGCGTTTTGCTAGTCATAGCTGAATTAGGTTCAGAAGTTTGACTACATCCACTCATATTTACTGCTCCAGTAACAGCCTTACTTCCACTACTATATCCATCGATGTGGAGAAGAGTAGAATGTCGTTTGTTGCAACTTTCAATTAGTGGTCGTTCTACAATTAGCTGTGTCATGGTTATTATTTAAACACTTTACAAATGTTTAAACTCTCTGTTTTAGCTAATCGTTCTCGAGGTGTCATTTGATTAAAGCTAGGGCAAATATACAGTCGGTGAAAATCTTTGCATACTAGACATTTAGGTGAATTGTCTTAAAAGATTTTTATTTTTGTCAAAATAAGTATGACTGGTTTCCTTCGGTGTGGAACTATACACTAGGGTAGACGGTTGGTTATAAGTTGGTTTTTAATTTTTATTTTGGTATTGAAGTTTTATTTTGGTTAAAATTATTTTTATCAAATTTTGAATTACTGCTTTTATCGTAGTTTGTGGAAGAAGAACTATCTTTAGAAATTTGTAAAATTGCAAGTTGTTTAAGAATAAACGATTTTAACGTTAGTAATTTTGGGGAATTATCCTCCGGAGAAAGCGATTCTTCCCATTTTTTAAGAGTTGTATATCTAATTTAGAACATAATTTGGTACAAGTAAAAAATCAGATGAGTCGACTTCTTTATCTAAAGCTCTTAATGCTTCAACATTCTTAAAAATTCGGTAAAGTTCGTTAATTCTTTGAATGAATTATTTTTAATTTTCGGTAACTCGAGCAACGCTTTAACGTGGCTTTGAGATATAATTCGTAAATTAGAATAACGGGTTTTAAGCAACTCCCAGCAATCAAATAATTATCATCAGTAATTTTAAATTGTTAATTAAATCAAGCGCTCCCTGACTTAAACAAGATTTTAAATAGTGTAACTTTTGAGCGTACGGTATATTCGTTTTATCATGAATAAGCGATTGAAAATTGTCTCGAAAAGTAACCCAATATTTCGGATCGCCGTTAAAACGAGGTAACGATATTGGAGGTAATTTAATATTAAATGCATTTCACGGTGAGTATCTGGTTTAACATCACTCGTATTGTCTTTTAATAGATCGTTTAACTTTCCAATATTTTTAAAATAAGTCGATTCGACCTCATCAAGTCTTCATCAAAGGTAAAATTTGTATTTAAAAGTTCTAGCTCTTCTAAAATTTTTTATATTCTGTCAAGAGAGGTTGATAGTTTGTAGTCGTGAAGGTAACTGAGATTTCAACGACACATCATAATTTTCAATAAATGTTACCATTTTATTATTGGTTTTTTCGAGGTTTTTCTTTTTAAGTAATAATACGGTTTCTGGATTTGATTAGGTTCCATTGGAATTGGTGGTTTAGGGGTTTTAGGGGAAGGCTTTGAGTTTTTCGGCATTTTATAATTATAATGCCTTTATCAAAAACATAAAAGTTAACAATTTTTAAATAGAACAAAATTAAACTTTAAACGGTTAAAAGTTTTTAGTAAAGAAAGATAATCTATAAGGACAGAAATAATATTTTATTAGATAAGTTAAAATGAAAGAAAAGAATGAATAAACTGATTCTTAGAAAGTGCGATATCAGTAAGCAAGAACAAACGGGCCGACAAGCTAGCGAGCATGAAAGAACTCGTTGTATTCTGCCACGTGCAGGGGGAAGAGGGGGAGAGTCAGGGGAAAGAGGTAGGATAGGTCCCAATAGACTCTACAGCACCTACTTTACCTTCTCCTAACATCGAAAAACCCAGCCAAATTATATTAGGTACTAAATATATAAAGTACCAACTTATTACAAAAATTCTTGGTACATGGAGGTAAATTATTATTATAAAATATAATAAAATAATTGGTTTTAAACTTATCCTTCAGCATACAAATCAGCAAGTAGCTAATTCTTCTTTCTTCAGGTTTTAATTAAGGTAATTATTTCAGGTATTGTCGGTAACTTTTATGAATAACTTTAAGTTCACAAACAAGGTAAAGTTCTTCAGCAGTTTGTTATTTAACGGTAATGTAACATCAAACTTCTTGTTAAAACTTGAGTAATTTGTATATTACGGTAAATACGTATTTTTTAATAAACTTTAATATGATTTGTAGGTATAACAACGGTATTACAAAACGGTAATATCGGTAATTATAGATACGGTAAATATCGTGTAATTGGCGGTAAATGACGGTATATTAACGGTAAATAACGGTGTAATTGGGCGGTAAATGACGGTATAATTAACGGTAAATAACGGTGTATCATCCGGCGAAGGTCCAATGTTTTGGTACATAGCACGGTAGGTGAGGACTGTATTGATAATCATAAAAACGAACACAAAGTAAGTTTAATAAACGGTATAATGAAAATAAAATAAAATGATACAAATAGTAAAATATAAAATGATACGGGCCGTTCTTAGCGGTAGTTTGTAAGGGACTGAATATAGGCCTTTTTCTAGCGCCATTCCCGCTTATCACATAAGGGTGGGGCTAGTCAGAGCGCTAGATAACTTTAACCTAAAACTAAACAACAGTTTATACCTTATAACCTGGGCAGTATCATTACGACTCCTTGCTCATTTTTGTATGGATTATTAAAAGAAAATGCGACAAAAAATTTAAATTGATAGTTATGTGTGCTAAAAATTAGCACACATAGCTGCTTAATAAGAAATAATACTTAAATTTTATAATCAAACGAAAATCATGGATATACTAGTCAGTGTACTTTTTATTACGCAAAGGTATACTCTTGTACCGAATTTCATTTTAATTTAAGTTTTAAGTTAACGCATGTTTCAAATCTATAGCATAAATCACTGGGAGCTACGATGTTAACACACACACACACACAGATAACTTTATGAAAACTTTCTGAAACGTATGATTCCGTAGTCATCCCGGTTTCAGATTTTTTTGCAAAAACCATACTTTACCTATATACCTACAGTAGAAATTAAGAAAACTAAAAAATTGAGTTACTAGTCAGTGTGTTTAGACGCATTTGTACTTTTCCTCAATTATACAGTAGGTATAGGAAATATACTTTATATAATTTACATCCGACATACCTGAGTAAACGTCATAGAGGTAACGTCGTGATAGTACTTGGGTAATTCTGTGACAAACGTGAACAGAGCGTAGTCGTGACCAACTTCTGCAATAATTAGCGACCACAGTGGCGCAGAAACCAGCATGGCTTTCCATGGTGTCGCCTGTGAACAAATTAGTATCAGAGATCCAACGAATTATTATATGGAAAAATATTTCTTTTCATTCTACTTCCTATGGGTAGGAATTTGAAGGGCAGGAAAACCTTAAATCCTGTCACATCATTCACATTCAATAAGCTCCGGTTCTTGCATCGTATTGGTTCAACAGATCGAATACGACGACATCATAACGAAAACGCTTCTTCATCAGTAAAGGGAAACTTCAGGTTATAACGATGTTAAAACATATATACTTCAAATATATGTATATTTGTATACAAACATATGTATATTTTAAATTGCAATTAGTTTATGTTATAATAAAGTTAGATGTTAAAAAACGGTGTTATTTGGGAAAAATAGTTCTTCAACTAGTTTAACTTCCAATACGTGCATCTTACGGTTTTTACAGCGTATCTGAAAGTGGACTGGATTACCTCTCAATTCTTTTAGCGTATGGGATTGAATTTAAAAAGTGAATTAAATACGATCCGCGAATTTGATGCACTGTGTCTACGTAGTATAAAAGTAAATAGTAAATTTGGAAAAGAATGCCGATACTCATTTCCAAAATTTCAAATCCAGGTTTCATTTGTCATTGCTGATTAGACGAGAAGTTGTTGAGCTTAACTGCTTATACCACTCGGCTATGTGACTCCTTTACATATGATTGAAGTAATATATAAAAGAACTTATAGATGTATACAGTTACACTTAACCTTGGAAAACTATTATCAATATTACCATTTTCTTTTGAGCCGGTGGAATATTTTCCTTCAGATACTCGAGCTCGGCGCTTGATATGAAAGGATGGGTGGACGGACTGTTGTAGCAAAGTATAACCCAGAATATAAACCAGACTATACCAACAGAACCTTGTATGTAGAAAACATTTGGCCAAGGCATCTTGTCTAGCATGTATCCGGTTACAGCCATCGACACGACTGTACCTATTTGTACTCCTGAAACACAACAGCATTGATAAGATAAGATTATTATAATATAATCTTGCCCTAATAACTTTGAAGGAAATTAAGTTAAAGAGCAATTTGACCTGCTTAGACATTCTTTACGAACTTCTGCGGAAGACCATGACCGTTTCTCTCCATCTTCCAAAGTGTCAAGAAATTGTAGTCTACGTACCTCATGATCCATGAGGTACTCATGGATATTTTGGATTACTCAGGTCATTTAGATTCCTTGATTAAATTAGGTGCAATATTAAGCTTAGCATAATAATTTAAAATTCAAATGATCAATCACAAGCACTAAAAATTGCTCAGAAAGCAGACTCGGAATCACCTTCTTTAATATATTGTACATGTAAGGATATCCATCTTTCTCATAACGATACGAAGCTCAAGGGGTCCGATGCTTTAAGGTGGCAGGCTCATGTTATGTTACCAGGAACTCCAGTTATATTATTTAATACTTTCAAGTTGCATGAATTATTTTAACATTAAAACCGTGCGACAGATACCTATAAACTTACTGGTGCCTAGGAATATAGCAACACACTGAATATGAGAAATATCATTTCATCATTCGGTACTTTACCACCAATTCTGTCAAAATGTAGAATAAAGTACCTGTTGTCAGATGTACAATATTGCTTGAGACATTAGATGTCTGTTTCACTAAAACATTGCGTCAATTAGAATTGTACCTGCGAAAACTATGGATGAAAGCAAAGTCCTCTCGCCCATAGGAGCCCATTGTGACAACAGTTCACTTAGAGCAGGAAATGTTGGTCCCTGAAGATTAAGTCAGACATAAAGTATATGTTAGTAACTCTAATGTTAACTACTTCAGATCGTTGGTCATTAAAAACATATGATTGCGTTTACGGATAGAGCAACGCAATTAACTATTGCCACTAATAAAAGTATTTTACCAAAAATTACTTGCGTGGTAAAAAAAATTCCCGCCAAGTCTTTGATCCAAAAAAGTTGTGAAATCTACTTTTCGGTCCCGCCAAGTCATGTCGGTTCTGGTTAGAGACGGACTATCGCATTTTGTTAGGTTTGGCATTACTAAAAGCCATAAATTGAGAGGCAATCATCAACTTCTACCTCTAGCGGCGTGTTAGCAGTGTGATCCAAATTGTATACCTTTTTCCAATATTTTATGAGGATTATTCAATTCAGAGGTGTCCAAGAAGATAAATAATAACATATTTTAGCAGTTGTAATAATTGCAGCCGTTTTACCTTCATTCATCCAGGACAAAACAAATGAAATGAATGAAACGATAAGGGTATAGTCACGAACCACACTCTTATATATTATACCCTTGCCAACATTACCGCTAAAGTTGCCAAGGAAAAGGAACTAAAGAGTGCCTCTCTATTTAAATGGTTAGTATTACCAACTTATCACCTTTGCTTTGAAACGTGAAAAACAGTCTCCAACCAAAACCGACATGACTTGTCGGGACAGAAAAGTTGATTGCGCAACTTTTTTGGGCCAAATACTTGGCAGAGGGTTTTAGCCACGCAAGAGGCTTTTGTTTCCATGACTTCTTGTACGACCCCTAATAGTTGGACTACTGTTGAACTTAAAACTTGTCTGTGTTGTAAACAAATCTGCATAGGGTGTCAACGTATTGTATACATAGAGATATTATTACTAGAGAGGCCCTATAGGTTAAATTGCGAAACATAAAAAAAGTAACCTGACCACCTTCGATTATAAATACAATCAAATACTCGGTCAAAAATTACAAAAACTTATATGGGAGAATGTTAAAAATACAAATCAAAACACAAAAATATCAAAACATAAAAATTAATTTATTATAACACCTAACTCATTTATTTAACCTTAACTCACACTTGAAGGAGGTTTCAATGAGGTTACACAGAGCCTTTAAGAGCCCCAAAAAGATGTTTCAGGTCTCTCAATGTATTGTAATAGGCTATGCCCTCTCTAGTACACTCGTATATCTCTATGATTGTATATACCAATCGCAAGCTCTGTACACTTTGGCGCGTACAACGTAGTAATTGTAAAGTTGGGATCTATTGATGCAGGAATGTTAAAGGGCATGAGACAAATCTAAAAAATGCCAAACAAAACAAAACTGCAGGTGCGTCAATATATATAAAAGTACTGTTAGCTAGCTTAGTTTTTTGCTCTGCATTCAGCATAGGAATGCCGAATTTAAGATTTTGTTACGTTGGCATACTTGTGGGCTTCCTAGCCCACAAATCCGAGCTCATCAAAATCCGTTCAGTAGTTTATGCTGTAGGCGCGTCAACGTAAAAGTGAAGAAAGATCCTTGTTTTCTCCACTTCTTCTTGGCCGATTTAAATTAACTTTTTGTTATTTTTGGTCTATAAGGCAGCTGTATATTTTACAGAACGCAACAAAGTTGGGTTTTTGAGGCGTGAAAAAGGCGTTCCATAGCGTGCAAAAGGCTAAAAATACAACAAATATCATAATTCTTTAAAGAGCGTGTCTTGTACATCAATTTTTTAAGTTCTAGCTATATTTATTTATTTATTTAAACAATACACGGTCCTTGGACCATTTTACAATAAGATATTTCACAAAAAACAAAACATAAAAGTATATAAAATGAAAAGTATAAAAACAATAAGTATAAAAACTGAAACATGATTATAACTGAGATAATTGCTAAAAATAGAAATAAATCAAACTAAAAGAGAGAAAAAACCTAGTAATAGAAAAACATAAAAAATTTACATATCTTTAATAAATAATATATATATATATATATATATATATATATATATATATATATATATATATATAATATATATATAATATATATATATTGCTGGATTTGAATTTATGCATTAAGTTTCTAATGAATTCAATCATCGGCAAAAAAACTGGTTCGCTGAGACACTTTTAAAAAGGAGATCTTTTTTTAAATAAGCTAAATTTTTGTGTAATAATGAGAAATTATACGTTAGGTGTTTAGATTTAATTTGTGATGGCAAACGCAACAAACTTGATGCCAAGTCTAAACTAGAGTGCCTGTATAATCATTATACAGGCACTCTAGTCTAAACAAACGTCATCTGTTAAGTCAAAATATTAATTTATCGACTATAATATATTAATTAATATAATTAGTATATTAATTAATAAAAACAAAAGAATAATTTTGAAAATAATTACCTCGGTTAGTCCCATAGCTATTCTGGAAGCAATCAGGGCTCCAGATGAGTAGCATGCTGACGGGGGAGAGAGCATTGAGAACAAGCTGGATCCTAATATCCCAAGACCGAACATGTATTTGCCACCTAGTTTCCTCGAGAGGTAAGCTCCAGGTAGATGAGAAAGTACGTAGCCAATGTAGAAAGACCCTAACACAATACCTTGCGTTCTCTCATCCCAATCAATTGATCCACTCTAAAGAATTAAATAAAAAGTACGAATTAAAAATCGAGTCTTGACTGGGATGCAATGACTGCATCCGCAGTCTTTTGTGTAACTCGAGAGTGTATGGAGTGTAAGTCGATTTGTCAGAGGAATGTGCAAGGAGAACAAGCTCTTGCTAGACTCGAGAGAGTACGGCACATGGGTCTGTTTTTAAATTCCTGCTATCAACAGGTAGCAGGAGCATCATACATTTTAATGTGCTTAAAGACCTCCGAAAGATGTTCTTTTGCGCGCTGAAAACATAGATTTTGTAAATTACTCATTACAAATTTGTCATTTAAAACTTGGCTACTTTAGCATGTAGCCACCATTGATACAAGTTCCTGATGCAAGTCGATAATACTTCAGAACTTCCTATGTAGAATTGGCTACTGACTCATAGTCATAAAGAATCAGGTTATATATAAATAATAATCACTGTCACAGAGCATTTTTAGCTTGCAGTAAAAATAAGGTACATCTTTAGTTCTTGCTATTTTTCGTAACTAAATATTCGATTCTCGTAAAAGAAAGCGAAATGACATTTGATCATTTGGTAAAACTTTGAAGCCTTCAATATCACACGATAATTTAACTTATATTTAATCTGCCCTTAATTAACTTACAAATAGTTATCTATAAGATAGACAAAATTCGATAGTAAAAAATAGTACTTACACTACATTCATAGTCGCTAGAGCTTTTAGTTGTATTGTATCTTTCTTGCTTATCAGGGACCATTTTGGTAATAGCCATGTTTAAACATACTCTAAGTATGTAAGTAATAACTAATCCAAGGAACGACATGAACGTTAGCAGGTAACGCTGAGGTAGGAACCCACATGCTGTCAACAAACACAATGTATACATAATAATCATGTTTAAACATACTCTAAGAATGTATGTAATAATTACTCCTTAACGGAACGACATTAACGTTAGCAGGTAAAGCTAAGGTAAAAACCAACTTAATATTTCAATCGCATTGAACCATGACCAGTGTGAATTTAATTGACGATCTTGTGTCAAATTTGTGTGACGATCTTTTATCAGTCTACATTGTACAGAACTTAGTCTGTAATCTTTTAGTGGAGTACATGTCTACACGCTGGAACTGTGAAAAAATAAGATGCCAAAAGCTGTTGTTGTAAATTTCGAAAATTTACTCGGTTTTTTCGAAAACCGAAGCAGGCCCTCGGTCGGTCTGAAGCATCCCTGAGGGGTCGAGGCCGCGTAGGGGCTTCAGGTCGACTTATTTCCGAAATGGATAGCAAGATGTGAAACTCCTTTTTAGGGGGCCATCTACCATCGAGATAAATTTTGGCGTACTTTGTAACAGAAGTAAGTATATAACATTTCTTTTCTGATGTGCTATTTTAAAAAAATAGCAGATTTTTTAAAATTAATGAATCGTGCGAGCGAAGCAAGCTTACATTTTTTTCTCTTTTTAATTGATTTTTTTCCAAATTAAAAATAATAATGAACTCACTCTGACCTTCAATTAAAATGCCGAAGAATATAATGTGAAGTATTTATACCACAGGCGAGCGGTGCTCTCTTACCGCCATCATGCATAGCAAGCATGATGGCGTAAATCGTCTCCGTTAAATACTTAAATTACAAAATTTCTTTCTTACAAAATATTAAACTAAAATATGACTCAAGCGAGTCTTCCATGTAAACTTAAAGTTTAATACACGTAAGATAAACGTATATTAGTCATCGAGTTTTAGTTTCAATTTTAATTAACATTGTCTTTAAATACAATTGATTGTTTCGATGAAACTAATTACAGATACTCGTATTAGTGTGTATTGAATTATAATTTACTGCTATTATATTTATTTTATCTGCTCACGCCAGGAAATGAAGCATTACAGAACAATTTTAGGCGAGAAAGTAGCATTTCTGGCTGTAATTATCATGGCCTTGTCATGAAAGTAGCATTTCTGCTGTAATAGTCATGAATAACAGCACTTTACCTGCTTCGGCAGGAAAGTAGCATTTCGGCTGGTAATTAGTCATGAATGACTACTTACCTGCCTTGGCAGGAAAGTAAGCATTTCTGGCTGTAATTAGTCATGAAGACTGCACTTACCTGCCTTGGCAGGAGTAGCATTCTGGCTGGTATTAGTCATGAGACGGCACTTTACCTCCTGGCAGGAAATAGCATTCTGGCTGGTAAATTAGTCATGAATGACTACACTTTACCTGCCTTGGCAGAAAGTAGCATTTCTGGCTGGGAATTAGTCATGAATGACTGCACTTTCACCTGCCTTGGCAGAAAGTCGCATTTTCTGCTGGTATTAGTCATTAATGACTGCACTACTGCCTTGGCAGGAAAGTAGCATTTCTGGCTGTAATTAGTCATGAATGACTGCACTTTACCTGCCTTGGCAAGGAAAGTAGCATTCTGGCTGGTATAGTCATGAATGACTCACATTACCTGCCCTTGGCAGGAAAGTAATTTCTGTGCTGTAATTAGTCATGAATGACTGCACTTTACCTGCCTTGGCAGGAAAGTACATTTCTGGCTGGTAATTATCATGAATGACTGCACTTTACCTGCCTTGGCAGGCAAGTACATTTCTGGCCTGGTAATTAGTCATGAATGACTGCAACTTTACTCCCTGGCAAGGAAAAGAGCATTCTGGCTGGTAATAGTCATGAATGACTGCACTTACCTGCCTTGGCAGAAAGTACATTTCTGGCTGGTATTTAGTCATGAATGACTGCCTTTACCTGCCTTGGCAGGAAAGTAGCATTTCTGGCTGTAATTAGTCATGAATGACTGCTACTTACCTGCCTTGGCAGGAAAGTAGCATTTCTCTGGTAATTAGTCATGAATGACTACACTTACCTGCTTGGCAGGAAGTAGCATTCTGCTGGTATTAGTCATGAATGACTACACTTTACCTGCCTTGGCAGGAAAAGTAGCATTTCTGGCTGGTAAGTATCATGAATGACTACACTTTACCTGCCTTGGCAGGAAAGTAGCATTTCTGCTGGTAATTAGTCATGAATGACTGCACTTACCTGCCTTGGCAGGAAAGTAGCATTTTCTGGCTGGTAATTAGTCATGAATGGACTAACACTTACCTGCCTTGGCAGGAAAGGTAGCATTTCTGGCTGAAATTAGTCTGATGACTACAACTTTACCTGCCTTGGCAGGAAAGTAGCATTTCGGCTGGTAATATCATGAATACAACATACCTGCCTTGCAGGAAAGTTACATTCTTGTAGCATGAAATACTACACTTTACCTGCCTTGCAAAAGTAGCATTCTGGCTGGTAATTAGTCATGAATACTACACTTTACCTGCCTTGGCAGGAAAGTAGCATCTGGCTGGTAATTTCATGAATGACTGCACTTTACCTGCCTTGGCAGAAAGTAGCTTCTGCCTGTAATTAGTCATGAATGCTACACTTTACCTGCCTTGGCAGGAAAGTAGCATTTCTGGCTGGTAATTAGTCTGAATGACTGCACTTTACTGCCTTGGCAGGAAAGTGAGCCTTTCTGCTGGTAATATCATGAATGACTGCACTTCTTTACTGCCTTGGCAGGAAAGTAGCATTTCTGGCTGGTAATTAGTCATGAATGACTGCACTTTAACCTGCCTGGCAAAAGTAGCATTTCGGCTTGGAATTAAGTCATGAAGACTTGTCACTTTACCTGCCTTGCAGAAAGTAGCATTTCTGGCTGGTAATTGTCATTGATAGTTACTACATCTTTAACCTGCCTTGGGTGCAGGAAAGTAGATTCTGCTGGTAATTAGTCATGAATGACTGCACTTTACCTGCCTGGCAGGAAAGTAGCATTTCTGGGCTGTAATTAGTCATTGAATGACGACAACTTACCTGCCTTGGCAGAAAGTACATTCTGGCTTGTAATAGCATTTGCAATGAATCTTCACGCTGCTGTGCAGGAAAGAAGCATTTCGCTGGTCATTAGTCTCTCATGTAATTAGCTGCACTTGACCTGCCGTTGGCAGGAAGTACATTTCTGGCTGGAATTAGTCATGAAGATCTACACTTACCTCCCTTTGCAGATAGTAGCATTTCTTGGCTGGTTAATTAGTCATGATGACACAACTTTTACTGCCTGGGCAGAAATGTAGCAGTGTCTTGGCTGGTAATTAAGTCATCGAAATGGATCTACACTTACTGCCTGCAGAAAATGTATATCATTCTGGCGTATTTTAGTCATTTGAATGACTGCACTGTTACCTTGCCTTGGCAGTATAAGTAGCATTTCGGGCTGTAATTAGTCATTGATGACTGCACTTTAACCTGCCTTGCAGATAGTTATCAATTTTTCTGGCTGCTGATTTATGTCATATATGATTACCTTACCTGCTCTTGGCAGAAAGTATCATTTTGGCTGTAATTATTTCTAGTGAATGCACTGCACTTTTAGCCGCCTGGCGGAATCAGTAGCCTTCTGCGGTAATTGTAGTCATTGAATGACTGCTACTTGTTAACCTTGCCTTGCTAGGAAAGTAGCATTTTCTGCTGGTTATAGTCATGAAATTGACTGCACTTTACTGCCTGGCACTGAAAGTAGCATTTTCTGGCGTGTATTAGTCAATTGAATGACTTGCACTTTACCTTGCCTTGGCAGGAAAGTAGATTTCTGGCTGGGTAATTGAGCATGTAAATTACTACACTTTTTTACGCTGCCTGGCAGGAATATGTAGCATTCCTGGCTGTAATTATTCATAATGATCTGCACTTTTTTAACTGCCTTGGCAGGAAAGTAACTATCTTCTGCTGGTAATTAGTATTTACTGATTTATCACTTTACTCTGCTTTGCAGAAAGGAGCATTTCTGCTGTTAATAGTCCAGAAGACGTGCACTTTACTGCCTTGGCAAGGAAATAGCATTCTGGCTGGTAAATTTTAGTCCTATGAAGTGACTTGCATTACCTGCCTTTTGCAGGAAGTTATTTCATTTTCCTGGCTGTAATGTATTCATTGAATGACTGCTAACTTTATTCCTGCCTTGGCATGGAAAGTACATTCTTGCTGGTATATTATCTATTGAATGACCTGCACTTTACCCGCCTTGGCAGAAAGAGCTATTCTGGCTGGTGATTAGTCATATATTGACTGCTACTTTACTTCCTGGCCAGGAAAAGTTAGCATTTTCTGGCTGTAATTAGTCATTGAAATTTGAGCTGCACTTACTGCTTGGCAGGTAAGAGCATTTCTGGCTTGGTTTAGTTCAGAATGACCTTGAACTTTACCTGGCTGTGCAGATATTTGCATTTTCTTGCTGGTATTAGTTTCATGAAGACGTGCATCTTTTGTACCTCTTTGGCAGGAAAGGTTTAGCATTTCTGGCTGTGTCATTATCATTGAATTGATCTACAGACTTCACCCTGCCTGGAGGAAAGGAGCATTTTTGGCTCGTAATAGTTCTATGGAATGTACTGCATCTTACCTGTTCCGGCAAGAAATAGCATTTCTTGGCTGTAATTAGGTCATGAATTACTGACTTTACCTGCCTGGCAGATAAGTAGCTATTTCTTTGGCTGTATTTTTCATTGAATGACTACCTTACCCTCTCCTTGCAGTAAATATGCATTTCTGCGTATTGTTAAGTCATGAAGACTTACACTTACCTTGCGTGCAGGAAAGTAGCATTTCTTGTCTGCTGTCAATTAGTCATGAAATGACTAACATTTTTACCTGCTTGGTAGGATAAGTAGCATTTCTTGTTTGGTAAATTAGTCATAATGACTGCCCTTTACCTGCCCTTGCAGAAATAGGACTTTCTGCTGGTAATAGTCATTTGAATGACTGCACTTACCTGCTTGGCAGAAAGTAGCATTTCCTGCTTGGTAAAGTCATGAATGACTACACTTTACCTCCAGTGGCAGGAAAGTAGCATTTCGCTGGGAATTAGTCATGAATGACTAACTTTACTGCCTGGCAGGAAGAAGTAGCATTCGGCCGTAATTATCTAATGACACTTTAACTGCGCCCTTGCAGGAAAGTAGCATTGCTGGCTGGTAATGTAGTCATGAATGACTGCACTTTAAACTCTTGCAGGAAGTAGCATTTCGCTGGTAATTAGTCAGAATACTGCACTACCTCCTTGGCAGGAAAGGTAGCATTCTTCTGGTAATTTAGTCATGAATGAACTGCACTTACCTGCTTGAGAAGTAGCATTTCTGGCGGTAATTACAGAATACTGCACTACTGCCTGGTCAAAGTACATGTCTGGGTGTAATTTAAGTCATGAATGACGCACTTACCTGCTGGCAGGAAAGTAGCATTCCGGCTGGTAATCTAGTCATGAATGACTTGTCACTTTACCTGCCTTGCAGAAAGTATCATTTGGTGTAAAGTCCATGAATGACTACACTTTAACCTGCCTGGCAGAAAAGTACAGTGCTGGCTGTATTAGTCATGAATGAACTACACTTTACCTGCCTGCAGGAAAGTAGCACTTCTGGCTGGTAATAGCATGAATGACTACACTTTACCTGCCTTGGCAGGGAAATAGCATTCTGGCTGAAAGTCATAATACCTGCACTTTAACTGCCTGCAGGAAAGAGATTTCTGGCTGTAATTAGTCATGAATGACTGCACTTACCTCCATTGGCAAGAAAGTAGCATTTCTGCGGTAATATAGTCATGAATGACTACACTTTATCCTGCCTTGCCGAAAGTCAGGCATTTCTGCTTGGTAATAGTCATGAATACTACACTTACCGCCTTGCAGGAAGTAGCATTTCTGCTGGTAATGTCAATGACTGCATTACCCTGCCTGCAGAAATATCAATTTCTGGCTGTCAATTAGTCATGAAGACAGCACTTACATGCCTTGCAGGAAGTAGATTCGGCTGTAATAGTCATAAATGCTGCACTATTACCTCTTTGCAGGAAGTAGCATTTCTGGCTGGTAATTAGTCCATGAATGACTGCACTTACCTGCCTGGCAGGAAAGTAGCATTTTGGCTGGTTAATCTAGCATGAAGACTACACTTACCTGCCTTGCAGAAAGTAGCATTTCTGCTGGTAATAGTCATGATGACTACAGACTTTACCTGCCTTCGCAGGAAAGAAGCATTTCTGCTGTAATATCATGAATGCCTACACTTACCTGCCTTGGCAGATAGCATTCTGGCTGGTAATATCATGAATGACTGCAACTTTACTGCCTGGCAGGAAAGTAGCATTTCGGCTGTAACTTAGTCATGAATGACTGCCTTAACCTGCTGCGAAAGTAGCATTTCTGGCTGGTAATAGTCATAAGACCTACACTTTACCTGCCCTTGGGAGGAAGTAAGCATTTCTGCCGTAATTAGCATAAAAGACTGCCATTTACCTGCCTTGCAGGAAGTAGCCCTTCTGGCTGGTTAATAGTCATAATGATCTGTCACACCTGCCCTTGGCAAGAAAGTAGCATTCTGGCTGGTTATTATCCATGAATACTGCACTTTCCTGCCTGGGCAGAAAGTAGCATTCGCGTAATATACATGAAAGACTGCACTACCTGCCTGGCAGAAAAAGTACATCTGGCTTGGTAATTAGTCATAAATGACTACTTTACCTGCCTTGGCAGGAAAGTAATTTCTGCTGAATTAGTCATGAAGTGAACTGCACTTTCCCCCTGCCTTGGCAGAAAGTAAGCTTTCTGGCGTAATTAGTCAGACTGACTACACTTACCTGCCTTGCAGAAAGTAGCATTTCTGTGCTGTAATAGTCCATGATGACTCACACTTTCCACCGCCTGCAGGAAATACATTCTGGCTGTAGATTAGTCATAAAGACTGCACTTTACTGCTGCAGGAAAGTTAGCATTTTCTGGCTGTAAATTAGTCATGAAGATACACTTACCGCCTGCAGGAAATAGCATTTCTGGCTGGTAATTAGTCATGAATAGACTACTCTTAACCTGCTTGGCAGAAAGTAGCATGTTCGGCTGAATTATCAGGAATGGACACACTTTACTGCTTGGCAGGAAACGTAGCATTCTGGCTGGTAATTATCATGAAAGACTGCACCTTTACTCTTGCAGAAAGTAGCATTTCTGCGGTACAAGTCATGAATGACTGCTACTTTACCTCTTTGGCAGGAAAGTAGCAATTTATGCTGGCTGTAATTATCATGAATGACTGCATTTACCTGCCGTGGCAGGAAAGTAGCATCTGCTGTAATTATATAATACTGACTTTACCTGCCGTGGCAGGAAAGTAGCTTTCTGGCTGTAATTAATACATGAATGACTGCACTTACTGCCTTGGCAGGAAAAGTAGCATCTGGCTGGTTATTAGTATGAATGACTGCACTTACCTGCCTGCAGCAAGTAGCACTTCTGCTGGTAATTAGTCATGAATGAACGCACTTTACTGCCTGGCAGGAAAGTAGCATTTCTGGCTGTAAGAGTCATGAATGATACTACCACTTTACCTGCCTTGCAGAAAGTAGCATTCTGCTGGTAATTAGTCCTGAATGCTACACTTACCTGCCCTGCAGGAAAGTAGCAAATTTCTGGCTGGTATCTTAGTCATAATGACGGCACTTTACCTCCTTGGCAGGAAAGGCATTTCTGGCGAATGTAGTCATGAATGACTGGCACTTACCCTGCCTTGCGAAATAGCATTTCTGGCTGCTAATTATAGTCATATGACTGCACTTTACCTGCTTGGCAGAAAGTAGCCTTGCTGGTAATTAGCATGAAGACGCACTTACCTCTTGGCAAGAAATTAGCATTTCTGGCTGGTTATTAGCATGAATGACTGCACTTTACCTGCCTTGGCAGGAAAGGCATTTCTGCTGGTAATTAGTCATGAAGACTGCAACTTTACCTCCTGCAGGCCAAGTAGCATTTCTGCTGGTAATTTCAGTCATGAAATGACTAACAACTTTACCTGCCTGGCAGAAAGAGCATTCTGCTGTAATTAAGTCAGATGACGCACTTTCCTCCTTGGCGAAAGATCATTTTCTGCGGTAATAGTCATGACTCCACTTTACCTGCCTTGGCAGGAAAGTAGCATTTCTGGCTGGTAATTAGTCATATAACTGCCTTACCTGCCTTGGCAGAAACAAGTAGCATTTCTGCTGTATATTAGTCATGAATGACTGCACTTACCTCCTTGCATGAATAGCAATTTCCTGGCTGTATAGTCATGAATACTGCACTTTACCTGCCTGTGCAGAAGTACATTTCGGCTGGTATTAGTCCTGAATAGCCTTACCTGCCTTGGCAGGCAAGTACATTCTGGCTGGTAATAGTCATGAATGACGGCACTACCTCCTTGGCAGAAAGTCAATTTCTGGCTGGTATTAAGTCATGAAGACTGCACTTTACCGCCTTGGCAGAAAGTAGCATTATGCGGTAAATTATCATAATGACTGGCATACCTGCCTGCAGGAAAGTACATTTCTGGCGTAATTAAGTCAGAAAGACGCACTTTCTGCCTTGGCAGAAAGTAGCATTTTCTGGCGGTAATGTTCAAAGAACTACACTTACCTGCCGGCAGATATAGCAAATTTCTGGCTAATATTCATGAATGACTGCACTTTACTGCCCTTGGCAGGAAAGTAGCATTCTGCTGAACTTGAGGCAGAAGACTGCACTTTATACCTGCCATTGGCAGGAAGAGCATTCTTCTGCTGTAATTAGTCAGGAATGACACACTTACCTCTGGCAAAAGTAGCATTTCTGGCTGGTATTTAGTCATGAAGAACTACACTTACCTCCTTGGCAGAAAGTAAGATTTCTGCTGGTAATTAGTTCCATGAGACTAACTTACCTGCCTTGGCAGAAAGTAGCAGTTCTGGCGTAATCTAGTCATCGAAACTGCACTTACTTCCTTGCAGGAAGTAGGATACTGGCTGTAATTAGCATGAATGACTGCACTTACCTGCTTGCCAGGAAGTAATTTCTGGCTGGTAAAATTATCATGAATGACTACCACTTTACCTGCCTGGCAGGAAAAGCATTTCTTGCTTGGAATATCATGAAAGATACACTCTTACCTGCCCTTGCAGGAAAGTAGCATTCTGGCTGGTAATTAGCATGAATGAACGCACTTTACCGCTGGCAGAAAGTCAGCATTTTTGCTGGTAATTAGTATGAATGACTGCACTTTACCTGCCTTGGCAACAGAAGTAAGCAATTTCTGGCTGTATATTAGTATGAAAGACTGCACGTTACCTGCCTTGGCAGAAGTAGCATTCGCTGGTAATTAGTCATTTGAATGACTGCCTTTACCTGCCTTGGCAGGAAGAGCATTTCTGCTGGTAATTAGTCATGAATGACTCACTTCTGTACTGCCTGGCAGAAATAGGCATTTCTGCTGGTAATATCAGAATGACGCACTTTACCTCCTGCAGGAAATAAGCATTCTGGCTGTAATTAGTCATGAATGACTGCACTTTACCTGTCCTTGGCAGGAAGTAGCATTTCGTCTGCTGGTAATAGTCATGAATGACTACACTTTAACCTGCCTTGGCAGAAGTACATTCTCCGTGTATTTAGTCATGAATACTACACTTACCTGCCTTGGCAGGAAAGTAGCATTCTGCTGGTAATTAAGTCATGAATGACTTGCACTTACTCTTGGCAGGAAAGTAGCATTCTGCTGGTAATTATCAAATACTGCACTTACCTCCTTGGCAGGAAGTAGCCATTTCTGGCTGTAATTAGTCATGATGACTGCCCTACCCTGCCTGGCTGGAAAGTAGCATTGCTGGCTGGTAATTAGTCATGAATGACTACACTTTACCTGCCTGGCAGAAAGTACATTTCTGCTGTAATTAGTCCATGAATTGACATCACTTAACCTGCTTGGCAGGAAAGAGTACATTCTGGCTGGTAATAGCATGAATGACGCCTTACCTGCCTTGGCAGAAAAGTACATTTCTGGCTGTAAATATCATCAATGACTGCACTTTACCTGCCTTGGCAGGAAAGTAGCATTCTGCTGGTAATTAGCATGAATGAACTACCTACCTGCCTTGGCAGTGAAGTAGCATTCTGGCTGGTGATTTAGTCATGAATGACTACCTTTACCTGCCTTGGCAGGAAAATGTACATTTCGGCTGGAAAGGTCAGAAGACACACTTTATCCTGCCTGCAGGCACGTAGCATTTCTGCTGGTAATTGTCAGAATAATGCACTTTACCTCCTTGGCAGGAAATACATTTCGGCTGGTAATTAGTCTAAACTGCACTTTACTGCCTGCAGGAAAGTAGCCATTCTGGCTGGTAGATCATGAATACTGCACTTACCTGCCTTGGCAGAAAGTACTATTTCCTGGCTGGTAATAAGTCAGAATGACTGCAGTCTTTACTGCCTTGGCAGCGAAATAGCATTCTGGCTGGTAATTAGTCATAATGACAACTTTAACCTGCCTTTCAGGAAAGAGCATTCTGGCTGGTAATTAGTCATGAATGACTGCACTTACCTGCCCTGCAGGCACTAGGATTCCTGGCTGGTAATTATACAGAATGACTACTTACTGCCTTGGCAAGAAACTAGCATTTCTGCCTGTATTGTCCAATGAAGACTGCAACTCCTGCCTGGCAGGAAAGTAGCATTTCGGGCTGTAATTATTCATGAAGAAATGCATTTCCTGCCTTGCAAAAGTAGTCTTTCTGGGGTAATAGTCAAGAAATGCTAATACCTCCTTGGCAGGAAAGTACGCATTTCTGCGGTAATTAGTCATGAATGACTGCACTACCTGCCTTGGCAGAAGTAGCTTTGCTGGTATTAGTCATGAAGACTGCAACTTACCGCCTGGCAAGAAAGAGCATTCTGCTGTATTAGTCCATGAATGATGCACTTACTGCCTGGCGCAAGTAGCATTTCTGGCTGCATTAGTCATAACCATACTGCACTTACTCCTTGGCAGGAAGTAGCATTCTGCTGTAATTATCAATGAATGACTACACTTTACTGCCTTGCATACAAAGAACATTCTGCTGGTAATTATCATGAATGACTGCACTTTACCTGCCTTGGCAGGAAAGTACATTTCTGCTGGTAATTAGATCATCAATGACACACTTTACCTGCCTTGGAGGAAAGTAGCATTCTTGTGAAATTACGTCATGAATACTACACTTCCACCTGCTTGCAGAAATAACATTTCTGGCTGGTAATAAGTCATGAATGACTGCAACTTTACTGCTTGCATGAAAGTAGCATTCTTCTGGCTGTAATTGTCACTGAATGACTTGACACTTTACTGCCTTGGCAGGAAGTAGCAATTTCTCATTCCTGGCTGTAATTAGTCATGAATGATACACTTACTGCCTTGGCATGAAAGTTAGCATTTTCGCTGTAAAGTCATGAAATACTACACTTCCTGCCTTGGCAGAAAGTAGCATTTCTGCTGGTATAGTCAGAAGACGCACTTTACCTGCCTTGGCAGGAATACATTTCTGGCTGTAATATTCATATGTTGCACTTTACCTGCCTGGGCAGAAAGTTACATTTCTGGCTGAATTTAGTCATGATACTGCATTTACCGCCTTGGCAGGAAAGTACATTTCGGTGTAATATCATGAATACTGGCACTTACCTGCCTTGGCAAAAAGTAGCCTTCCCTGGCTGTAATGTAGCATGAAATGACTTGCACTTACCTGCCCTTGGCAGAAAGTACATTTCTGCTGTTATAGCATGAATACTGCACTCTTACCTGCCTGGCAGAAAGTAGCATTCGGCTGTAAATAGTCAGAAGACGTGCACTTACCTGCCTTGCAGAAAAGTAGCATTTCTGCTGGTAATCATCAGAAGACTACACCTTACCTGCCTTGCAGGAATGTAGCATTCTGCTGTAATTAGTCATGAAATACGCACTTTAACCTCCTGGCAGGAAAGTAGCATTTCGCTGGTAATAGTATGAAACTGCACTTACCTCTTGCAGCAAAGGTATATTTCTGGCGTAATTAGTCCTGAATGAACTCACTTACCTGCCTGGCCAGAAAGTACATCTGGCTGGTAATTGTCATAAGACTGCAACTTACCTGCCCTTGCAGAAAGTAATCATTTTCTGGGAATCCATGAATGCACTACCTTTAACTGCCTGGCAGGCTAAGTAGGCATTTTCTGCTGTAATATCATGAATACTACACTTTACCTGCCTTGGCAGGAAAGTAGCATTTCTGGCTGTATTATTCCATGAATGACTGCACTTTACCTGCCTTGCAGAAAGTAGCATTCGGCTGGTAATTTAGTCAGAATGACTGCACTTAACCCTGCCTGCAGAAAGTTAGCATTCTGGCTGGTAATATTAGAATTGGACTACACTTTACCTCCTTGGCAGAAATGAGCATTCTGCTGTAAAAGTCATGAATGACTGCAGCTACCTGCCTGGCGAAAGTAGCCTTCTGGCTGGTATTAGTCAGAAGACTGCACTACCTGCCTTGCAGAAGTGCCATTCTGGCTGGTATAGCATGAATGACTCATTACCTGCCTTGCAGGAAAGATAGCTTCTGGCTGTAATAGTCAAGAATAGCACTTACCTGCCTGGCAGAAAGTACAATCTTCTGGTGTAAATAAGTCATGATGACTCCACTTTACTGCCTTGGAGGAAAGTAGCTCTGTCCGGTACATTAGTCAGATACGCAACTTTACCTCCTTGCAGAAATAGCATTTCGCTGTAATTATCATGAATAACTCACTTTACCTGCCTTGCAGGAAAGTACATTCTTGCTTCGTAATTAGTCATGAATACACACTTCACTGCCTGGCAGAAATAGCATTCTTCTGGCTGTAATTAGCATAAATGACTGCACTTTACCTGCTTGGCAGAAGTAGCATTCTTGGCGGTAATAGCCAGGATGACTACACTTAACCTCCTGGCAGAAAAGTAGAATTCTGGCTGTAATTAGTCATGAAGACTACACTTTACCTGCTGCAAGGAAAGTAGCATTTCGCTGGTAATAGTCATGAATGCTACACTTACCTGCCTTGCAAGAAAGTAGCATTTTCTGGCTGGTAATTAGTGCATGAAGACTGCACTTCCTGCCTTGGCAGGAAAGTAGCATTTCGGCTGGTAATAGTCCATGAAGACTGCAACTTTACCTGCCTGGCAGAAAAAGCCATTTCGCTGGAATTAGTCATAATACCTAATTTACCTGCCTTGCAAGAAAGTAGATTCTGCATGTAATAGTCATTATGACGACTTACCTTGCCTTG
Source organism: Microvelia longipes (assembly GCA_018340805.1). NCBI lineage: Eukaryota > Metazoa > Arthropoda > Insecta > Hemiptera > Veliidae > Microvelia > Microvelia longipes. The sequence continues at coordinate 639,081 of JACMZG010001908.1, forward strand.
GCAGAAAGTAAGCCTTCGGCTGGTAATGTCAGAATGACGCACTTTACCTGCCTTGCAGGAAGTAAGCATTTCTGGCTGTATAGTCATGAATGACTCACTTTACCTGCCTTGGCAGGAAGTAGCATTCTGCGGTAATTACATGAATATGACTGCACTTACCATGCCTTGCAGAAGTACATTTCGGAATGGTATAAGCATTGAATGACTAACTTTACCTGCCTGGCAGGAAAGTACATTTCGGTTGGTAATTATCATGAATGACGCACTTTACCGCCTGCAGAAAGTACATTCTGGCTGGAATTAGTCAAGAAATGACTGCACTTACCTGCCTGGCGAAGTATATTTCTGGGCTGGTAATATTCAGAATTGACTGCACTAACCCTTGGGCAGGAAAGTAGCATTCTGGCTGGTAATTATCATGAAATGCTGCAACTTTACTCCTGCAGGAAAAGTCATTTCTGGCTGGTAAAGCATGAATGACACCTTACACTCCTGGCAAAAGTACATTTTGTCTGGCTGAATCTAGCATGAATGACTACACTTTACCTGCATGGCAGGAAAGTAGCAATTCTGGCTGGTTAATGTAGTCCATAAATGACTGCACTTACTGCCTGGCAGGAAATAGCATTTCTGCTGGTAATTAAGCATGATTACTGCACTTTACCTGCCTTGGCGGAAATAGCATTTTCGGCTGGTAGTAGTCATGGAATGACTGCCACTTTACCTGCTGCAGGAAAGTAGCATTTCTCTGTAATTTATCCATGAATGGACTGCACTTACCTCCTGGCAGGGGAAATAAGCATTCTGGCTGGTAATTAGTCATTGAATGACTGCACTTTACCTCTTGGCAGAAAGTAAGCATTTCTTCTGGTAATAATTCCCATGAAATGGCTGCACTACTGCTTGGCAGGAAAGTACAGTTTCTGGCTGGTATTAGTCATGAATATGCACTTTACCTCCTGGCAGGAAAGTAGATTCTGCTGGAAATAGTTCATGAAACTGCCCTTTACTGCCTTGGCAGCGAAAGAGCATTTCTGCTGGTAATTAGTCAGGAATGACTGCCTTTACCTCCTTGCAAAGTAGCAATTTCCCTGGCTGGTAACTTAGTCAGAGACACTACTTACTGCCTTGGCAGTAAAGTATCATTCTGGTTGGTAATTGTAGTCATGAATGACTACACTTTAACCTCCTGAGAAGTAGCATTCGCTGGTAATTATCATCAAGACTACCTTTTACTGCCTTGGCAGGAAAAGCATTTCTGGCTGTAATTGTCATGAATGACTCAACTTTACCTGCCTTGCAGGAAGTAGCATTTCGCTGGTAATTCATGAATGACTGCACTTTACCCTGCCTTGGAGGAAAGACATTTCTGCTGGTAATTAGTCATGAATGACTCACTTACTGCCTTGGCAGGAAAGTAGCATTTCTGGTGAATTAGCATGAAATGACTACACTTTACCTGCCTGGCAGGAAAGTAGCATTTCTGGCTGGTAATTAGTCATGAATGACAACACTTTTACCGCCTGGCGGAAAGTAGCATTTTGGCTGTAATTAGTCATGAATGACTGCACTTTACCTGCCTTGCAGGAAAGTGCATTTCTGGCTGGTAATCAGTCATGAATGACTGCACTTTAATGCTGCACTTCTGGGGCAAAGTAGGGCATTTCTGGCCTGTTATAAGTCATGAATGACTGCACTTTACCTGCCTTGCAGGAAAGTAGCATTTTCGGCTGGTAATTAGTCATGAAGACTGCATTTACTGCCTTGGCAGGAAATAGCAGTTTGGCTGGTAATTAGTCCATGAGATGACACACTTAACTGGCCTTGGCAGAAAGTAGCATTCCTGCTGGTAATTAGTCATGATGACGCATTTACTGCCTGGCAGGAAAGTAGCATTTCCTGGCTGGTAATTAGTCATAATGACTACACTTACCTGCCTTGGCAGGAAAGTAGCATTTCTGGCTGGTAATTATCATGAATGACTAACTTTACCTGCCTTGCAAAAGTAGCATTTCGCTGGTAATTAGTCATGAATGCTGCACTTTACCTGCCTTGGCAGGAAAGTAGCATTTCTGCTGGTAATTAGTCATGAGACTGCACTTTACCTGCCTGGCAAAAGTAGATTTCTGGCTGGTAATACCATGAATGACTGCACTTTACCTCCTTGGCAGAAAGTAGCATCGGCTGGTAATGTAGTCATGAATGACTGCACTTTACCTGCCTTGGCAGGAATACATTTCTGGCTGTATAGTCATGAAATGACTGCACTTATCCGCCTGGCAGAAAGTAAGCATTTCCGCTGGTAATTAGTCATGAAATGACTGCATACCTGCCTTGCAGAAAGTAGCATTTCTGGCTGGAATTCGTCCGAATACTGCACTTTAACTGCCTTGGCAGGAAAGTAAATCTTCGCTGTAATAGTCATGATGACCACTTTACCTGCCGTTGCAGAAAGAGCATTTCTGGCGGTAATAGTCATGAATGACTGCAGCTACCTCCTGGCAGGAAGTAGCCATCTGGCTGAATATCATGAATGACTGCACTACCTGCTTGCATAAGTACATTCTGCTGGTATTATCATGAAAGACGCAACTTACGTCCTTGCAGGAAAATAGTGTTCTGCTGTAATTAGTCATTAATACTGCACTTTACCGCCTTGCAGGAAAGCAATTCGCTGGTAATTTCGCATAATGACTGCACTTACCTGCTTGGCAGAAAGTAGCATTTCTGGCCTGGTAATTATCATGAATGGACTCACTTTAACCTGTCATTGCAGAAAGTACATTTTCTGGCTGTAATTTATCATGAATGAACTGCACTTACCTGCCTTGGCAGAAAGTAGCATTTTGCTGGTATTAGTCATGAAGACTTACAACTTTACCTGCCTTGGCAGGAAAGTACATTTCTGGTGGTAATTAGTCATGAATGACTACACTTTACCTGCCCTGGCAGAAAGTAGCATTCCTGGCTGGAATTTATCATGTAACTGACTAACACTTTACCTGCCTGGCAGGAAAGTAGCATTTCGGCTGGTATCATCCATAATGACTGCACTTTACTGCCCTGGCAAGGAAAGTAGCATTCTGGCTGGTATAGCATGAATGATGCACTTACTGCCTGGCAGAAAGTAGCTTCTGGCTGGTAATTAGTCATGAAGACCTAACTAACCTGCCTTCAGAAAGTAGCATTCCCACGCCCCTGCCTATCGGTAAAGAAATAATAACTTAATTTTGTAAACAATTAGTTAATAATAAAAAGCCTATAGATATTCAATAATTTAATATAATTAATAATACATTATTAACTAATTAATAAGTAAAATAAAACATTTTTAATGTAAACTAATTAAAATAAATTTTATTGATATATAAAGCAACATTTTGTCTGGGTTATTTCATCTTTTTTATCACGCATTTACTCTTTTTCAACGAACCCGGATTTAAATACAGTTTAAAGTTAGTTTATTCTATAAGCATTTTCTATAGCGTTGGAGAATACGCGAAGATAAGACGAAATTTCGAACATACCCACCATGTGTTTGGAAATAGCTATCAAATGCAAAGAGAGCCCTACTGAACCGCGGCAAATCAGGAGTTATCCTCAAAGCTAAATAATATATAAACCAAAGAAGGAACCAAACGCGATTTCTGTCAGACCTGCATTTTTACCTTGTCCCCAGGGATTGGCTCAAATTTCCTACGACCCGCGGCATTTTGTCTTACCCTAGTAAAACAAAGTTATTCCGGTCTCACATCGACGCCATTCATACGCTTCCACCACAAATTTAATAAACTGTGTAAGAAATACATTTTGCCGAATCCAATAGTGTTCCGATCTTTAAATAACTCCTTTGTCTTCACAATGACTAAAAACGAGCGGCTAATTAAACTCTTTCGTGTCAGCTACTAATTAGTATCTTTGCAAAATGATATTTGCTTTTTCCCCTTGCAATATATGTAATTAGTAAATTAACAATTAACTATTTTTTTAACCTCCCAATAAACATCGTAAATTTAAGGCAATACATCTGTCCGTCTGCATTTTCTTCAAAATCTTAATAAAACATGTGTTTACCTTTACTATAGTTCTCTTTCTCTCAACACAACTCTACCACAATTATGTAAAAGCACACTAAATAAAACAATCATAAATTAACTACATACATATAACAGTACGAACCACGATACAATGAAACCATCCTAATGTTTCAGGATGGCCAAAAATTTAATGAAAAACATACACTAACGCCATGCGCAAGTTAC